>CM068370.1:318727455-319327455 GCA_034769895.1 Magicicada septendecula | reverse complement strand
GAGACCTGATTGGGAGTTTTGCGACTGGCCTGGTAAGCCGTAGATGTAAAACTAGAGCCACTCGGCTAAGGTACTGTCACCCGTATACAAGAAACCTGGTTGGGAGTTTTGCGACTGGCCTGGTAAGCCGTAGATGTAAAACTGGAGCCCCTCGGCTAAGGTACGATCATCCGTATACACTGGAGCCCCTCGGGTAAGGTACGGTCACCCGTATACACTAGAGCCACTCGGCTAAGGTAGGATCACCCATATACAAGAGACCTGGTTGGGAGTTTTGCGACTGGCCTGGTAAGCCGTAGATGTAAAACTGGAGCCCCTCGGCTAAGGTACGATCATCCGTATACACTGGAGCCCCTCGGCTAAGGTACGGTCACCCGTATACACTAGAGCCACTCGGCTAAGGTAGGGTCACCCGTATACAAGAGACCTGGTTGGGAGTTTTGCGACTGGCCTGGTAAGCCGTAGATGTAAAACTGGAGCCCATCGGCTAAGGTACAGTCACCCGTATACAAGAGACCTGGTTGGGATTTTTGCGACTGGCCTGGTAAGCCGTAGATGTAAAACTGGAGCCCCTCGGCTAAGGTACGATCATCCGTATACAAGAGACCTGATTGGGAGATTTACGACTGGCCTGGTAAGCCGTAAATGTAAAACTGGTGCCCGTCGGCTAAGGTACAGTCACCCGTATACAAGAGACCTGGTTGGGGGTTTGCGACTGGCCTGGTAAGCCGTAGATGTAAAACTGGAGCCCCTCGGCCAAGGTACGGTCACCCGTACACTAGAGACCTGATTGGGAGATTTGCGACTAGCCTGGTAAGCCGTAAATGTAAAACTGGAGCCCATCGGCTAAGGTACAGTCACCCGTATACAAGAGACCTGATTGGGAGATTTGCGACTGGCCTGGTAAGCCGTAGATTTAAAACTGGAGCCCCTCGGCTAAGGTACAGTCACCCGTATACAAGTGACCTGGTTGGGAGATTTGCGACTGGCCTGGTAAGCCGTAGATGTAAAACTGGAGCCCCTCGGCTAAGGTATGATCATCCGTATACAAGAGACCTGATTGGGAGATTTACGACTGGCCTGGTAAGCCGTAAATGTAAAACTGGTGCCCATCGGTTAAGGTACAGTCACCCGTATATAAGAGACCTGGTTGGGAGTTTTGCGACTGGCCTGGTAAGCCGTAGATGTAAAACTGGAGCCCCTCGGCTAAGGTACGATCATCCGTATACACTGGAGCCCCTAGGCTAAGGTACGGTCACCCACCCGTATACACTAGAGCCACTCGGCTAACGTAGGGTCACCCGTATACAAGAGACCTGGTTGGGAGTTTTGCGACTGGCCTGGTAAGCCGTAGATGTAAAACTGGAGTCCCTCGGATAAGGTACGATCATCCGTATACACTGGAGCCCCTTGGCTAAGGTACGGTCACCCGTATACACTGGAGCCCCTCGGCTAAGGTACGATCATCCGTATACACTGGAGCCCCTCGGCTAAGGTACGGTCACCCGTGTACACTAGAGCCACTTGGCTAAGGTAGGGTCACCCGTATACAAGAGACATGGTTGGGAGTTTTGCGACTGGCCTGGTAAACCGTAGATGTAAAACTGGAGCTCCTCGGCTATGGTAAGGTCATCCGTATACAAGAGACTTGATTGGGAGATTTGCGACTGGCCTGGTAAGCCGTAAATGTAAAACTGGAGGCCATCGGCTAAGGTATAGTCACCCGTATACAAGAGACCTGGTTGGGAGTTTTGCGACTGGCTTGGTAAGCCGTAGATGTAAAACTGGAGCCCCTCGGCTAAGGTACGATCATCCGTATACAAGAGACCTGATTGGGAGATTTGCGACTGGCTTGGTAAGCCGTAAATATAAAACTGGTGCCCATCGGCAAAGGTACAGTCACCCGTATACAAGAGACCTGGTTGGGAGTTTTGCGACTGGCCTGGTAAGCCGTAGATGTAAAACTGGAGCCCCTCGGCTAAGGTACGGTCACCGGTATACAAGAGACCTGATTGGGAGTTTTGCGACTGGCCTGGTAAGCCGTAGATGTAAAACTAGAGCCACTCGGCTAAGGTACTGTCACCCGTATACAAGAAACCTGGTTGGGAGTTTTGCGACTGGCCTGGTAAGCCGTAGATGTAAAACTGGAGCCCCTCGGCTAAGGTACGATCATCCGTATACACTGGAGCCCCTCGGCTAAGGTACGGTCACCCGTATACACTAGAGCCACTCGGCTAAGGTAGGGTCACCCGTATACAAGAGACCTGGTTGGGAGTTTTGCGACTGGCCTGGTAAGCCGTAGATGTAAAACTGGAACTCCTCGGCTAAGGTACGATCATCCGTATACAAGAGACCTGATTGGGAGATTTGCGACTGGCCTGGTAAGCCGTAAATGTAAAACTGGAGCCCATCGACTAAGGTAGAGTCACCCGTATACAAGAGACCTGGTTGGGAGTTTTGCGACTGTCCTGGTAAGCCGTAGATGTAAAACTGGAGCCCCTCGGCTAAGGTACATTCATCCGTATACAAGAGACCTGTTTGGGAGATTTGCGACTGGCCTGGTAAGCCGTAAATGTAAAACTGGTGCCCATCGGCTAATGTACAGTCACCCGTATACAAGAGACCTGGTTGGGAGTTTCGCGACTGGTCTGGTAAGCCGTAGATGTAAAACTGGATCCCCTCGGCTAAGGTACGGTCACCCGTATACAAGAGACCTGATTGGGAGATTTGCGACTGGCCTGGTAAGCCGTAAATGTAAAACTGGAGCCCATCGGCTAACGTACAGTCACCCGTATACAAGAGACCTGGTTGGGAGTTTTGCGACTGGCCTGGTAAGCCGTAGATGTAAAGCTGGAGCCCCTCGGCTAAGGTACATTCACCTGTATACAAGAGACCTGATTGGGAGATTTGCGACTGGCCTGGTAAGCCGTAAATGTAAAACTGGAGCCCATCGGCTAAGGTACAGTCACCCGTATACAAGAGACCTGGTTGGGAGTTTTGCGACTGGCCTGGTAAAGCCGTAAATGTAAAACTGGAACCCATCGGCTAAGGTACAGTCACCCGTATACAAGAGACCTGGTTGGGAGTTTTGCGACTGGCCTGGTAAGCCGTAGATGTAAAACTGGAGCCCCTCGGCTAAGGTACGGTCATCCGTATACAAGAGACCTGATTGGGAGATTTGCGACTGGCCTGGTAATCCGTAAATGTAAAACTGGAGCCCATCGGCTAAGGTACAGTCACCCGTATACAAGTGACCTGATTGGGAGATTTGCGACTGGCCTGGTAAGCCGTAAATGTAAAACTGGAGCCCAGCGGCTAAGGTACAATCACCCGTATACAAGAGACCTGGTTGGGATTTTTGCGACTGGCCTGGTAAGCCGTAAATATAAAATAATTATGCCTAAGAGCTTTAATGTAAAAGCCCTCGCAATGGAATTAATTAGTTATTAACTAATTTTGAATTAGCTAATAAGTACGGCAGAAAATGGTTTATAAAACACGAAGAATTGTTTGAATGATCTCATTCTTAGAGGTAGAAGATATTAAATATAATTTTGGTTCTAGGTGTGCTGATAATAAACTAGAAAAGAAATTAAGGAATTGAGTAAAGACGTTGAGTATTTTAGTGGGAATTAAGGAATCTAAAAGAAGGAATGTATCTGTGACTACAATTATAAAAAAAAATTTTTACGAACACAAGGAGGAAAAAAGTCTTGGATTTCGTTGTCTATGACGTTTCCGTTACTTAACTAATATAATTAAATCACTACCGTCTCGGAACACAAAGTTTTATATGGATAAAAACGTGAACGTTTTACCTTATAGCCTGAACCAGTTTTTGCATTTAATTATGTTTAGAAAAAATTCTCTTTACTTTTGAAGTGGTAATCACTAACCTACATTTTGAGTTTTTCCAATTTAGGACTACCAATATCGCTTAAATACGCTATTTTGCGTATTAAGTAATAAAAACTGTACTTTTCTAATTGCAAGAAATTTGAAATTTGTATTATGACTATTTGATAACATATCTCAATTTTCAACCTGCAAGTCATTTAAATGTGTTTATTTCTCTTTACGTGTACGTTTCTACTTTCAATATTTATCTTTTAAAGATGTTACTTTCTGTTTCTAAGGTAACAGCACTCCATTAAGATTCATTTACTTCTTCATTTATCCTTTATACTTTATTTACGTACAGACCTACATTAGTTATAAATACTTTAAAATAACAAAATGTAGCTGGTTTGTTAGGCTGGCAAATGTTGAGGTTTACAAACTTTTAGGGGTAAAATCTGTATGTTTTAAAACAAATTGTTCTAAAAAAGTCATTAATATAGTCATGTAAATATTTTTAATGACAGGGAATTGGAAAACTCAGGGCATCAGTAAGTAGGATGAATAATATAGAACGCAGAAAACTAAGCACTCCAAGGTTACGGTACGAACGTAATTTGCTCCGAGCTGTGGTTGGCTGAAGTTTGTTAAAACATATGAGGTTAGTTTTATAGAACTACAGTTTGTTTCTCAGTCCAGAGTAGACTTTATATAGTACTCGGTAATGTTTTCGTCATTTGTAATTTGATTCATGAAACTCTACTATATGTACTTTATTTGGAATCTTGATTCGTTCAGCAAAAATAAGTGGAACATACATGTAAGGTGAGATTGGTTGCTGTTAAAAATGCAACTAATGTTAGCTTTGAACGTCAGCTGCCATGATCAAATATGTTTTAAATTTTTTTGCCATAGTTTGTGTTAGCTAAAATTTCACATACAAGTTTTGGTGATCAGTTTTTGTATTAATCACTTACTTCAACTTATATTTTTGTTGGTAGTAATATTTTCATTGGAGGCATAATTTTTAGTCTGTTTTTAACTGTTCAGTATTCAGTTCTTTAACATCCAAAATGAATAAGCGATTTTACTTGACAATATCTGTGTATATTACAGAACACATCTTCTATATTATATTCAACTATAGATTCTATTCGCATCACACAGAAACATGTGGTACACTATCGTGGAATAAAACTGTAATTTACGTGAGTTACGTGGAGCTAGTGTAGCTACATATTGGAACTAATTTATAAAGTCATTCGTATTTTCACATCTTGAAAACAGTACCGTATCTATTCTTTCATCAGTATTTGAGAACAGCGCATTTACATTTCAGTTAATCATTTTTGACGCGCATAGATAATTTCTTGCCCAGGTGGAAAAAAAATATAAACCAAATTAGGAATATTATCGGTAAATTCAGTAGCTCACTTAAAATACTGTACTTGATTAACTGATAGAAAAGTATAGATGTAATTCTAATACGATATATGCAATAAGATGTAACAGTTGGTGAATAAAGTACATAATATTAACCTAACTAATAGCATCTACCGTCCTATCACTAACGTTACAAAGTTTTTAATTTCAATCAAATAAAGTCTATAATGAAGTATTATTTTGCCATCAAGGCTTCTGTAATCTTCAGTTAAAACATTCACTGTATTTTTATTTTGTTAATACAGTATTTGACCCAAGTTAATGAGAACCATAGGTTACAATAAACGCCTGTCTGTACGGTATCGAGTTGTTTATCGATGCATATTCTCGTCAATCTCCTCACGCATAATACTGTAGGCGTCGCAGTTTCTTTAACAGCCTGTCCATCTTCATCGCAGTCAACTTAATGATATTGTTCCCTTTTAATTGAGCTAATATTAGTTATATATTATTAGCTGGAAATAGCTATTAATTAGCTATTTACAGCACATCCGCTATTGTTTTTCTTTGTATTTATGTTTTGGGAATATCACTTTTCCCTATTTTATACGTTCCTTCAAAAACCTCGAAAAGTCTTTCTATATTACCCAGATAGGATATGAAGTATGCTTCACTTGAAAAGATCTAAATGGTTTAATAAATTATATATATATATATATATATATATCATTACAACAACTGTGTATGTATTACGTCCTACCTGTGCAGACGTAACTTAAAAAATGTAGACTAAGATCCTTACAGCATCTAATACAAACAAGAAATTATGCTAACAATACGTAAATGTGCTATGGGCTTTACCATACAAGCCTAATGAAGGCGTTTGTTAGTTTGTATATGGTCTCCATCATTGTTTCAAATTTAATTGCTCTAATAATGGATATGAAAGAATTAAGGAAATATTTTACAACACACAATTTTGGACGTAATGTCACCGTACGCACACACGCGGATGTAGGTAGAACTGCCTGCAGGTGGAAAGCCCAAGCCAAACAACTGCCACTAGCAAAACAACATGCCGAATAAATTTAAAAATAGTCGTTTTTCAGAATAAAGTATTACTAAAACATAACACAAACCTACAGTTTACCTCTCCAGTGAGAAAACTCAAAGAAGACAAAAGTACGTGAAAATTGGAAAACACTAAACACAGAATACCCAATTCGTGTTTCTTTCCACACGTTTTGCATTTGACGAGAGTCGTTTACTAACTGATTAGATGCACGTTAATTCAAACGTTTACTTAATTTTAAGTAAAATAAATGCATTTATTATCTGCGGCTATAACACGTGTGAGACTTAAAATTTGTGCCGTTTATAATATACTTATTCAAAAGTTATGCGTTTGTAGCAAACAGAAGCTAAATTTTGTACCCTATAAGTCGTTATAACTTCATAGTAATATCTTTATTATGTTTTTCGTCTGAATAAAAATAAATTGCTAGAAGCTTTAGACTACATTATTTTTGTATGATGTAAATGGCTGGTAGAATAGGTTTTTCAGTTTTCCGAGAAATAGCGTTGTAATATTTGTCAGGAACAATTTTATGGGCACAAAATTAGTAAATGCTTCTGTTGTAATGAAAGTTAAGATGAAAAACTGAAGCAACCGATATGCGTTACGTATAAGCTAGATTTACGTATGTGCTCGATGCTGTTTGTAAGCTACTAGTAGGTACACGCCACCTCCGGTATAACGAGGTACGTCATAAAGCCCTAGGGAGAACGTGGCGGTCCCGACCTAGTTTTGCTGAATAATTTAATTGAACTGCTGCTACCACGCGGAGGCTGTATGACGAACGCTTAGCTAATGTGCCTGTTTACGTTAATGCCAACAGCAACGACATAGGCCTACTTCTACGTTGTCATCGTCAACGTCATAAACGTGACGGCAAGAGCAAGAGCCTTAAATCATATTCTCGTCGTACCCTTGCATTTCATGTCGCTTGTGTTAATTTAGTAATTAATCAAGTGCGAACAATTTTTGACTTTTTACGCAGCATATTTGAGAGATGCGACAAAAACCTTGCTCTCCTAAGCCCATAAAGTTTAGTGAAATCCTTCCTTCCGTAAGTCCACTCAAAATCTACTCGTTACATCTTTTAACCAACAATTTTTATTTGGTCATTATTTTTTTTTGGCAAGTCTTAGTTTAAACAACATTTCCGTACCTCCGTATCTCCTATCTTCCCAGAATTCTAAATAACCATGCTTATATATCAACACACCTGACATAAAGTGAAATAAAATATTTAATAAAAGTCTTCACAGTTTTAATACTAATATGCATATACTTAACACTAAGAGAAGCAAGATTCTTTTGTTGTGAAAGGCTTGTTTTGCCAGTGCTATATTTCTTCTAACCTGTGACAGACATTTTTTATTAGCAGCAATCACACTGACCATGTAAATTCCTTAACCTTTTTCAGACTCACGTCACCTAATTGCATTTTTGGTCTTACGCTACCATTCTCTTTCTGTTTCAGGTTCTCTCAAGAATAACGCACTCATGCGATGTCTGAAATATGATTGCTGAAATTAGCTCACAAATTTTTGTATCCAATAAGACGACGGATACAGGAAAGTGTTGAGCCATTCACAGGTTGCGGTTACAGAAATTATTTAACGAAACACACCGACAAACATAAAACGTGTATTTCACGCATGGAAGTTGATTCTTGCAATTACAAGTTAAGTCCAAACTCCTCAGAACATAATACTGCTATTCCTCATAACAATAGTAATAGCATTTTCCACTATGAGGTTACCAGAAGTGTCTTCGAAAGAAAACTTTAATAAGATCTTTGTAGAACAAATTTATAATACAACTATGCAATATTCTTCATGGCTTTGTTAACCTAATACTGCTGCATGGATATTAATATTTCAAATATTAAATTTTGCTTTCTAATGAAAACTACAGAACATTGCAGCGATTAAACTATTTTTTGTAACTCTTTGGTGGTATTCTGCTCCCTGGAATATTGATTGTCACTCATTTCCTCAAACCTAAGTTACGCATTCCCTCAATAATTCCTCAAATTCCTCTTACCATTTTTTAGTTATTTTACACTTTACAGCATGATGGTTTATACTAATATTTGACGCTGTCCTGCAATATTTGACTAATAGCAAATTTCATTACTTTAAAACGTTATATACTTGTATGCGTAGATTGAAAAGACTGATATTCGTAAATAAGTATATACCTTGACAAAGATTTTATTTAAATTCAGTTATTTATTTTTATTTATTAATAATCAGTGACGTTATGTTATTATTTATGTTCTGGCACATTCATGAATTTCATAAGCGTTTATTACCGCATAATAATTGTGAACAATGATTTGTCAGAGACGTCCGACTTTTTGAAAATATTCTTTGGAAACTTACTATGAACTGCCAGGTCTTGTTTCATATACAAAATGAATCACATAATCAAATAATTTATTAAGTTATTTAGTTACTGAACTGAACGACGGCACTCGCTAGTGAGCAAAATAAACAGTGACTTCTAACGTGGGTAGAACGTAACAGACTACTGTGATACCACCCACCACGCATGGACTACAGTGTAAACGTAATTTGCTTTGGGCTATAGTTGGCTGAAGTTTGTCGTATGAGGTTAGTTTCATGAAATTAAAGTTTGTTTGTCAGCAGAGAGTAAAGTTTGTGAAACACTCGGCATTGCTTTCGTCATGTGTAATTTTGTTTCGTGTAAATTTTGTTTTCTGTCCTGTAACTGAACTTGAATTTCCTCACTAAATAATAAGCAGCATAGTAGGACAGTTTCGAACCCATACTAATTTTTGTAGTACAGTTTTGCACATTTTACTGACGATTGTATAAATTTCTTATCCACTCTTAATTTTATTTAAATTATATAATTTTAGTTGTATATCAGTTGGGTAATTTACCAACTACAGTTACGTGGGTATTGTCAAATTTTTCCCTCATGAGCCTTTGTCCGTGTGTACATATTTCTTTGTGTTATCGTTATAATGACAACAATATTTTATATTACGTTCATATGATGTATGTCTATCGACTAACGTTTATGTAATTGTGTTTAGCAAATGTGTTTGTTAATAATCGGAGATACACAAAACAATCATAGTCCTCTAAATTCCCTTTATATTCATTTTAATTTTTTCTATATGTAGTTTTAGTGGGTACGAACGTCTTCTTTACTGGATGGAATACAAGGTTCTCAGAATCCTTTCTCGGTTGTTACTCATACTTGGTCTGTAAATCAGAATAAGTGCCAGAATTCAATCAGGTAATAGATGTCATTATGCTTTACAGACTCTGTGAAACAATACACGTATGTAAAGAAACTAAAAAACAATTTATAAAACATTTCTGAAGTCAAGTGTTGGAAATATAGATAATGTCTTGCGACCATGAAAAAATAATTACTTATTACTGGGACCATACAATTTTGCAAAGAACCTATGTACCACAAAGACACCTCGATGGTTAGGACCAAATGTTTAAAACCTCTATAATAAATCACACCTTTGAGAAATATTAAATGAAAAATATTAGGTGGGCTAGGCATTTTCAAAGGATGGAGGACGGAAGAGTTCTACCAAGTGGTGGTTGCAACGGGTACAAGACAGGGAGGGCGTTGTTGTATAGGCCAAGGTTGTGCAAGGCACGGAATAAATAAATGAATTTATTTAACCGGAATTTATCTTTCATGTAGATAAAGGCAGAAGTAGGTAAAAATTGTCGGTAAAACCACCCTGAATGTAGTACAAAGAGATTAGACGTTAAGGGGTAAAAGCAGTCAACATGTTGCATAGGTTGCATATGGTTTGGTCTACAACAAATTAAGATTCTATGTAAACGAGATTTTACTAATATTTTCTACAAACGGTTTTACTATTTCTGGTAGAAGGAAAAGGTAACAGGTCAATTTAAATGTTTTCCAGACATCGGTACATATACTTTGAGACCTCCTTAATTCGTAAAGCTCCATCTTAAACCGCCAGATATAGTCAAGGCAGAAACTCACAACTCAGTAGCCTTAAGCTCAACGTAACCAGAGAACGCTGTTTAATCGTCTCTAACAACAAATACAGTTTGGACTATCAACCAAAAGTGTTAACCAGATTCAAAGTCCGATATGACGTCAGCTAAAATTGCAAATGAGGAGGCACATAAAGTAAAGCAAAACAGATATTCATTTTATTCAGCGTTAAACACGCTTATCTTATATCCGGATAGCAACCTTATTTCCGGGTAGCTGAAGGAACGGTCGGTTACATTTACAACTGAATTTTTAATTTTATGGTTTTATTTGCTAAGGTTACAATGTTTCACGTTTAATTAATTCTTTCATTAAATTTTTATTCTTTCAGTTTCATAGCTGCGCTAATTGAGCTTCTCGTTTTAATAACTTACCTCTAGGGAATGTTGTGTAAGTAAATAAACTTTTTGTGCTTTTTAAATTAGTTTCTGAATATAATATTTGTAATAATATTGTGGGGAAGTAGTGCTGAAAATAAAGTACTCTGTTTAAAACATTAACAACAAATACAGTTATATTATTGAAACATTGGTGCGGCATTAAGGAGTACCACATATTTTCGTAGCAATAGTAAATATGAAGTTTTTAAATTAATTCAAGATATGATATGTGGAAAATTGAATTCGTTTAACTTTACACACATCCCTATATACAGATATTAAGATTAACAGATAACAGTTTAGAAAATGTTCAAAATCTGGCAAAGTACGTCATACAGAATGCATGTACATATTCCGACTACAAGCTACATGACATCAATTGGACGCCTATAGGAGCGCACGCTATAACACACACATGCATGGAGGCGCACTCACTTAGTTTGTAATTATTTGAAAAATACTTCTGTTTTCTCACTGAACTCTTCGTTTTCAGTTCTAGTGAACCTCAATTAGATAGTAGCATTTATAATATTTTATGATATAAATAACTCTTTATTTTCCTATTATTTTGCAAACATGGGGACTCTTTTGGATTCACAGAAACTAAGTTGAAATAAATCGGTACACAAACTTAAATTATATACTATTATGTACAGTATACATAATTACATGCCTAAGCAGGTACGACGTACAATTTGTAACTTTTAATGATAATATCTGTGTATAGTTATAACGACAGAAATCAATCAAAATACAACCGCTACCAAATATGGCCAATTGGTCATCAAAACAATACTGTCTGTTGAGTGTGTTCATTTTAATTTCCTGAGCTTTTCTATGATATCTTTTAGAGAAATTTGATGTAAAACCACTTTCTTCTCAAAATACAGGATATTACATTTTTCATGCTATCATTTCTCCAACTAACCATTCCTTTTTATACCAATATCGTATAGCTTGTTTACCAAATTAGCAGTAGGCCTGATATGGAAAGCCTTGGATTTCGTTGTCCATGACGTGTCCGTTGCTTAACTATATATCACTATTACATTAACGACTCGGAACACTAGGTTTTTTATAAGTAAAAGTATAAAGTTTTACCTTACAGCCTGAACCGATTTTCTCCTTTAAAAGGCTTATTCAGAGGCTGCCGCTGGTAGCGCTGTCCGTCTTGTTGTGGGTGACGGAATCGAATTTCGAAAGATCTACCCGGTGTTTACAAGCTAAATTGCTCAAATTGCAATAAATTCTACATAGGCCAGACAGGACGTAGCTTCAAACAGAGATACATTGAACACACAAAGGCACTCCACTCCACTACAGAATCCACCTTTGCAAACCACCTCATTGAAGCAAACCACAAATACAAAAACATCGACAATGACATGAACATTCTACACGTACACACAAAAGGCCGAAAACTAGACACTCTAGAACAATTGGAAATATACAAACACACAAAACAAATAAAAACGAAATCCTAAACGAACAGACACAATTCAAATCGCACGCATTATTCGAACATATCTCACCCCACACACACAGCATCGATCTTTCGAAATTCGATTCCGTCACCCACAACAAGACGGACAGCGCTACCAGCGGCAGCCTCTGAAGAAGCCTTTTAAAGGAGAAAACCGGTTCAGGCTGTAAGGTAAAACTTTATGCTTTTACTTATAAAAAACCTAGTGTTCCGAGTCGTTAATGTAATAGTGATATATGGAAAGCCTATTTCATTACGCTAATCCTGTCAGCAAACTATACTCTGATGAGGTTACTTTTTACAGACCCTATCCAAAACGTTGCATCACTTTCTCTCGTCTTCTATATACGTTTTCTGCATTCAAAAATACCATCGTAATTTTTAAAATGTAATCGTTTGGAGTATTTCTATAAGACAATTGATTTAGTCTTTACAGTGAAGATTTCAATGATTTTCTCCTTTTGTAATTTAAATACTTTTTTAAGCAGGAACTCGCTTTCTTTTGAAAGCCAAATTTATCAGAGCAAGTCTAGATTTAATAACGTCTGTAGATAAGTGAACCACTTGCTGTCCACCTTCTTGTTGAGCATTACTGTAACAGTTCCTTTTTCAGCAGTATCATTTCTTTATTTCTCAAATTTTTGTTCATTTAAAACTTGGAATTATACTTTTGATGACAATCAAAATGTCCTCTAAAATTTCTTCTTAGCTTTTAACGTTATAAACCACAACTGTGTTGAATAATATTGTGTTTTGTTGTACCAAATCGTTCTAGCTTACAAACAGGGTTGTGTAAGTTACCTTATGTCAGCCGTTCGGTATACAAGAAAGTAATAGTATGATCAGCTTTAGCCGCCAATTGGTAACCAGGATGTTATCCCTGCTACTACTTTTTACAGGGTTGGTCGACCTGAGGTCTGGAAAACACACCTTGTTTTTGTATAGTACACCGGGAAATTGAACCTAGTATCTCTATATTAGCGGTTATACGCAATCTTCATTTGTCTACTAAGTCCTCCATATTTTAGTTTCCTGAATTCCGCAAATTTTTTATTTTTCGGAACGTGACTGTTAACTTGATAATTAGTGTTTTATGGTTTCGGCTAGAAATTTGATCAACCAAACTATATTCACTTACAGGTTTTGAAAAATTATTCTGGAAAACTAACATATAAACCCTTAACACACACACACACACACACACACACACACACACACACACACACACACACACACATTGTATTCTACTAGAAGCGCCATTGCAGCGGGCGTTATTGTGACAATTTTATTATCGTGGTATATCTTGAGCAGCTTACCCGTAGGGAAATTTATGGCACACAATATATATGTAGTTTACTTGCTATAAAAGCTTACACGATAAAACTCGGTGAATAAAGTGAAACGTAATCTATTAATCAGACTATCAGTCACCATGAAGGAGTGACGTGTTAATTCGGTCAGGAAAGAGTAGTAAAAGGTATCTTGGTTTCAAGAATGCCAATTTTTTAACATTGAAATACATATCCCTTTTGCTAAATTTTTTTCAGTATTATGTCAGTCGAGACCTAAAGACATATTAAATATTAAATTTTTCACATTTCTCATCACATTCACCATCTTTAAGTGCGTTTATTTACTTATTTTTAGAAATTTATTACCATTATCTGTTATGTCTTATGACATATATATATAAATATAAATATATGTTTGAGTAGTTTGTGACTCAAATCTTAGTTTGCTAAGAATCTAATTGTATAAATAAAAATGTTTGCCAATTCTCTGTATATAGCACTTCTAACGTGCTTTCCTACTATAAAGTTCTGTAGGAATTCTATAAAATATGTTACATTTTTGCAGAGACCATTAATGTGAATAGGCTCAGACACTCATAATTAGTCTTATCGGTTATATAATTTTTCTTTGTTATATTTATAAAACGTAAAAATTTATTTTTATACGTATTAGTATCTGCAACTTCACTTCTTTCTCATTTCAAGCATGTTCGTAAGAACTCTCGTCTAAATATTACGATTGTGTAAGCGTAATTGTAGTAGTGGTGGTAGTCTTCTTAAACATTACGACTGTGTAAGCGTAATTGTAGTAGTGGTGGTAGTGTTCTTAAACATTACGATTGTGTAAGCGTAATTGTAGTAGTGGTGGTAGTCTTCTTAAACATTACGATTGTGTAAGCGTAATTGTAGTAGTGGTGGTAGTCTTCTTAAACATTACGATTGTGTAAGCGTAATTGTAGTAGTGGTGGTAGTCTTCTTAAACATTACGATTGTGTAAGCGTAATTGTAGTAGTGGTGGTAGTCTTCTTTCATTCCTTTATTTTACTTTGTTTGCCTTTCTTTCACTATAAAGTGGAGTGTCATGTCCACAGTAAAGAAAGTCACTACCAGGAGACGTTATGCTCTAAATAATGATCTCTAGTTCTCCAGGTGTGGGAGGATTTGTATGCAGTTGGTAACTCCTTCATGTTGACTTTTTAGATAGCTTTAAAAAATAGAAATAACGCGGATCATGGATGTAAAGTCGGGGATAGAAGTAATGACAACAATGTTCTTAAAGATTAATAGATTAATATTTAGTTTAAACGTTTCTCAGAAACAAATTACATACATTTATAAAAAATCCTAGGTACACAGCGTGTACGGGGAGGGAGAACGTTGCGATATTCTATTATTTTGTAATGAACTTGACCTTGATAATATTTAAAAGGAAATGAACCAACGAAACAGTCTTTGATATGTAAGTGGTACTTGGATTTCAGTCATAGTCGATGACTGCGGAGTAGCAACCCCTTTAAAACTGCTTGAAGTTATGAAAATAAAAACTCTCGACACCCAATTTGAAGCCTTAGGCTCGTTACAACGAGACGTATGCAACATAATTTTCTGTAACGAGAGTAGAAAGTTCCATCAAAGGTTGCCTGCAGAAAGATCGATTTTTAGTAACTTGTAATTTCAAATGAACAGAATATCAGGTGTGTCACTTGGTAAAATAAATTAATTTGAGTTTGTGTTAAATGTGCTTCATTATGTAAGTTCGGAATACCTAGAAAAGTTATTTCCTAGTAGCTAAAGTATACCAGCTTACTTTTGCAAATGCATTTCTTAATGTTACAGCTTTGTCCATTACATTTACATTGTTTTACATTTAATTACTTCTTTCATTAAATTTTAATTTTTTCACTTCAACAGCTACGCTAATTGAGTTTCTAATTTTAATACAGATTCCTCTACAGAGTTTTTTAAGAGGATATAATTTGCATTGTACTTTTTAAAGTAGCTTCTTTCTTAAACGTTACTGTAATATAATATTATTGTATTGGTTCATTACAAAAATAGTACTCTTTGTTTACGTTTGTTTTTATACGTCCAATTAAGTTCAAATGATAGCCGATTGTTATTGTCCTAGATTATCGTTTTTAATAAATATTCGTGGAAGTCCCAGCAACTAGATTTAAAATTATAGCCATAGCTGTTGTTAAGCCATGACAGACCTATAGTTACTTGGAACAGATTGTAGACACAGGGAGATTGTGATGATGAACTCAAAAATTAAACTTCACTATTTTTTTTATAGTCTCGGAATATTAAACTATAAAGATACCTTTAAATTGTAATGGAATGACCCTGTACGACTGATAGAAATAAAGTCGTCGATGAACTGAATGTAGTTGATCAATTACTTGAGAAAAAGCCGCCGTCTTACAAGTTCTGGGAAATAAACTTAAAAATATATAGGAAAAAAGGAGGTTTGTATAAACATAACCAAAATTTTGGGGCAAAACAACTGAACTGATCGTCGTTGCTTTTATTATATGAGTTAGTCATTGTATCGTCTCCCAGTGATGCGCGCCTTCGTTTCCGTAGATTAAGACCCGACTTAAGTGTCCTACCTACGGTATCACAAATAGGTGGCAGTTTCCTAACTTTCCTGTCCGTTCTACAGACATTTTTACATTTTAAATAAATAAAATGTGAGGTTTATATTAATGTTTCGCCTGCGGTGTTTAACAATCGCTGCTCTAATAAGATCTGTTTTACGTATATGTATTCTGGGTTTAACAATCGCTGCTCTAATAAGATCTGTTTTACGTATATGTATTCTGGGTTTCTTAGTAGATATTTTTGTTTTATATGCGGTGCATATTTTACTCTAGAAAACGTAAGATTATCTGCAGGCAGTACTATTTACTGTGGATAATACGCACATTATGGGCATATAAAATGTAGTTTTCAAAACATATTCAAATATTCAACATAATGATTACCCTGAAATTTTTAGTGACAGCAGAAGTAACGAACAAAATGTTGTTAGAGCCTGGAGTGAAGAAAGTGGTAGGAACAAAAGTGTAAATAGACTCCACTCGACTCGAGAAACCCAGGGTTGTAGTTTTCAACTTGCATATATAAAACTAGCATGAGAGAAACACCAAACATGTATATACAACTTGAACATATTGCAGTACTGTAGTATTTTACCAATTAAGGCAAATATCATGTTTGTGGAAGTTAATAAAAAATTGTCGATTAATTGAAAAATTTAATTGTTTCAAAATTACATTTAAAGAACCAAAACATTCCTATCGCAAACATGCAAACGTTTTTAAGCTTACAGTAACTAAATTGAAGTAAATATAATCATAACGTAAACTAAAATTCCAATTATATACGTCATACGTAACTACACAGGAAACACATTTCAGCATATTTTTTTTTTGTGTATACATGTGTTTATGATTTGAACGGTAGAAAGCAGTGAAAAAGGGGAAAATAGCCGCTATCAAATAATTTCATATTAGCTTTAAATTAGGGAGAAACATCTTTTACAACATACTGCCACTAATCCTACGTTCTAATCACAAACAACCCGCTGTGTAAGTCAAGGTTACATAAACGTATCGTATCCTAAATGAATTTTATATTGGACCGGAATGAGAGTTGTAATTAACTGTACTGTTTTACTCAATCGCAAGGATACTATATCAGTATAATGTATGTTGCTCTGACCTATAACGTAATCCTTACCTCTTGAAAAGACTAAAGAATATATTACAATAATGCTGTAATCGTATTTGATGTCAAAGTTTCAGCCTTATAGCAAGTGTTATAGCAATTTTTCATCCCTAGGTTTGGGTTGAAAAAGGTTTGGATGTAAAATTTTTACTCCACTATTCGTGTCACGCATTCAATGAAAATTAAACTTACCTTAAGGTATTATGTAAATTTGATCCATTGATGTCACTTGATACATATATTTTCTTTTATTTATTCAAAGCTTCATTATTTTAGAAATTATAGGGAAAACTAAGGAATGCTGGAGAGAGGATGGTCTCAGAATTTTTCAAAATTGATTACCTGAAGAACAATAATCTAGAATTTTTGTCATAAGGAAAGTTGTCTAGAAAAAAGAAGAAAAGTTGTCATAAGACCACGAAAGCAGTGAAAGGATTTCTGAAGCCCGGAACAGGCTGCATGACTCCATAAGGAAGATAAAGAGCAAGAGGATAAAAAGAAGAAGAAGAAGGAGAAGAAGAAGAAGAAGAAGAAGAAGAAGATGATGATGATGATGATGATGATGATGATGATGATGATGATGATGATGATGATGATGATGATGATGATGATGATGATGATGATGATGATGATGAGAAAAGCAAAATTATCTTTAAAAATGATTAACTCTAATTTTAGTAATCTTATAATTATTCGTTTTCAATTTAAACATAATGAGAACATACGTGACAAAAACATTATAATAAATAACAATAGTATAGTTATTTTTGCTTGTTTTAGTAGTTTAAACAAGGTTTGGATAATTCAAGAAAAAGAAGAAGAAGAAGAAGAAGAAGAAGAAGAAGAAGAAGAAGAAGAAGAAGAAGAAGAAGAAGAAGAAGAAGAAGAAGAAGAAGAAGAAGAAGAAGAAGATTGTTAAGAAATTTATTTTGTAATTAATTGACTGAAAAGAAGATAATATAACTAGTAGGCCTATTATGCATGATAAAAATATGTCTTAAAACAAGTCAACTGAGTTAATCAAATTTTATTTTGTTTCCAGCAACAACGGATATATTTCCCATTGAGTTAACGCGATCTGGTTTACCTAAGCTCAGGTAGTCTCGTTGCCTATGATAAAATCTAATTAAACTTTATTAAGCGTTGCAAAACTACTTACGGAATTCAACAATTTTAAAAGCGATTGTTGACACGTTACAGGGACGTTAGTCACTTGTTTTACTTACGATTGCTCTATGATAATTTAGTGTTGCTCCATTTCTCTTTCATTCTGCTGTGTTATTAGTGTCCATGATATTTGTCTAGATTAAATATCCGATGTTCTTAGAACACGTTATCTGTAAACTAGACGACTTTTATTCCGACTTTGGTGATATTAACTTAATTCTAGTTTCTTCTCTGTCTACAAGTAATTTTGAAATGTGGCGAACACATAGTTTAAAACGATTGTGGCGACAACTGTAAATTGTATATTTGATTATTATGTTTTTACAATGACACTCAAGGCCGTGTCTTTGCATCGTTCATATTCAAAACACGAATTTGGCAATTTCCTTTCCGGTCTCTGCACTTATCTGTTATAATAGTAATTTATGTAAATAAACATTACCGTCAGGGAAATGTTTGTTCCAGCATCCTCAGCTCTCAAGTTACGTAACCGTTTTTGAGGTTCTCAAATTATCGACAGTATTTCGATCGCGTGGTGACTAATCATTTGACTAATGCGTTGTGTTCTATTACATTCACTCTGGTTCTCCACGTCAAGCTTTTAGTACGGGTGTGTGTATATTGAAAGCCATAAATTTCGCTGCTGGCATGCGGCGAGAAATATACGACTATAATAAAATTGTCATAGTGATGTCTTGTTTCGTATTTCGATGTCAGAATAATAAAGATGTTTATGTATCTTTGCGTGTAGGTGTGTCCGTGCGTTTAACACAGAATAAATGTAGATTAAATATCTCATATCCTGTATATCGAATAGGGGGCTTCCATTTTCAGAAACGAACAACTATACCGTATAATCAATTTATACAGATAAGCCAAAAAAAATATCTTCACTTTTTGCCATTATTGTTGTCATCGTAGGCTTACGTTTATTACTTTAATTAAAAACGTATTATTTATTTAATCAAACTATAAGCCATCGTCAGTTATTTTGTAAGCACAGTCACAATTGCTCAAATGTTATATATAATTTTCCTCAAACCTAATATAAGTAAATAAATTTCATGTAGTGCTAAAATAGCGCTAAGAGAGAGTAATCGACAGAACTGAGTATTAAATAAATAAGTAAGTAAGAATTTGAAGATATTGTTACGACGGTCTATTGCTCGTCGTATGGTACAGTGGAAAACTAAATACAAGACACCAATTACGTCACTAATCACCAGCTTTAATTATCAAAATTAACCAGTTTGTAATTAACAAGACAGTCTCTTACAACAAATCATTAAAAATTGTTCACACGCAATAAAAATGTCAACTGATATAAAACACAATTGTATTACAATCGTCCCGCACAATTATAAAAACACATAACACTTCGCCACAATACTACAACCTCACTCCAATAATTTGCAACTCAAACTGTAAACTGAGAGTCTCTGAGTACTTGTATTTATACCCCGCTGAGGTTCCAGAATATTCGCTAACAGGCGTCTACTAGAAAACACTAGAACGTAATTCATTGCGGCCTTGAACCAAGCACGCGCGGACCGGTATGGTCTGGTATTAAACCGATAGTTGACGCGTTGTCTTTCACCGCAGAGTAGCAGCATTATGTACGCACACACACATTACAGCTGGAATCCACTGGAACATTCGATAAACACGTAGATTGTTCTGTAATGTCGTAATAATATTTGAAAACTATTTCTGAATTCAAATAAAGTTCCTGGCTAGCCTATATGAAACAAATTAAAATAAAAATTACAAGAACGTCAATTTATAAAACAACGAGTATATCTTTCATAGTTTGTGGCTGTCTCAAAAGGAGCGTTTACAAATAATACCGTCAGTATTGTCAGCTTTTATATTTCTACATTTTTTGCAATGCAAAAGATAACTTGAAACATTGTTACGATTAGGTGAACTGTGTTTATAAAAAATCATACATTATTGGAATCTAGTTGTCAAAATGTGCTCTACTCTCACAAATTCTTCGGATACAATTGTATGGTTAGTTGTTGAAAACAACAATTACAAACCATAACGAAATACGGAATACGAATTAGAAAACATCTAAGACATTGACAATTTTAACCGAATCATTTTATTCAGCGCTAATAAATAATACATATCAACGAAGAAGGATGGGGGGACAAAAGCGATTCCAGGAGGAGAAACAAAAGCGTCGGAACGAACGAACGAAGGTGCCAGTGAAACAAAAACTTACAGACAAATTGTACAGGAATTTATCGGGAGCGAGAGAGAGAGAGAGGGGGAGAGAGAGAGAGAGAGAGAGAGATCGCCCTCGCTAAATGCGGATCATAAAGTTCATTTTTCTATATGAAGAACCATTCGTTAGCGGCCTTATGCAAGTGACACTTCACAGCCTAATGCGGGATCCGAGTGAAAAATTAATAATTCGTTCGAATGGGAATTGTGTTTTTTTTTTTTGGCCGCGTCTCTCTCACGGCGCCGTTCTCTCCCACGGAGCGAAGGAACATTTGCGCCCGGTAAAAACTGCTTACACGCAAAAACATAAATCACGGACGTGAGGAGGTATCATCACGTCTGACATTAGTGCTTCTCTCCCACCCCGTCGCGACGCCAGCCTGCTTTGTATAAGCGCAGCATGCGAATATCGACTGCGATTCTTTAAATGAAAAACGTGAACTCATATCCGTGTTGAACTACCAATTACGTAAAGGCATATTATTAGTGCCGCGTGTTAACGTTATGCTGCTGACCATCCGGTTAGTCTAACGAACTGTAATATTCGACTAATAACTACGTAACTGAATGATTAAATATACAATTTTTAAACTTTACCAGAAATATGTGATTTAAAGATTTCCGTATTAAAAAGTATACAAATAGACATTAAGGACTTATCACTGTTTTATAAACGCTACTGAGTAATAGAGTGAGTTTTACCACACACACGCGCGCGCGCGCGCACATGCCTTCTTATCTTCCTATAATTGGTTTTGCGCCTTGATTTATATACATGTTCTTAGGTGTACTTGTATTTTCGTTCTAATACATTTAATATAATACATCTTCAGTTACTAATTTCTGCGTATACTATGACAACCAATGTAATAAGCCACCATTACGCGCGAGCGAATGTAACATATATAGAGGGGGGAAGGTCTTATTTAGAGCATCTTTCTTTGGTTCTTTATTTTCTGTACACTTTAACGAATTTATATTAAACTAGTGGTATAAGCAAAATGGAGGGTCTGCTAATCCTCATACAAACTGTCTAAAAATCCTGTATACTGTGTAAATTTTTAGGCATATGAGCTTTTGTGAGCTACAGGTCCTTAAACTAAGGAAGAACACATTTTCATAATGACACACGAGGAAAAATACGAGGATGAAATAAAGTTGAGTGAAGATTGGTACATATTGTTAGGTAAAGACTAACTTTATTGAAACCTTCTTTTAAGCTAGGAAACCTAAGCTACGGAGGTTCTAAGAGGAAGACGAAAAACAAGCTGATAAATACATTTAAGGAGAACTGTAAAAATATGAAGATGGATATGAAGTTAACGTGAAGTACATATAGTTTCACACCTAAAAAACCAAATAATAATTAGTAAACCATGCAAAGATATATATAATTATTTTATAACACGTCTTCTTAAACAAGGTTTGTCTTAATAACATCTACAAAATTAAATAAAGATAAAAACAAAATGTTACTTTTGTTGATTAAAACATCACTTATTGGCGTTTCAACAGGATAGAAAGTAGCTTCGCAACAACAAAAATTGTACAGCAGTTTTTACAATTGATTACTTTCCTTTTGTACAAAATGACAGTAATATAAACTTTTTTTAGGATATTAGGCGCTGGTAGTGGACAAGAATTTTATGTTAGTAAAGCTGTCAAAGTGGCAATAATGAGAAGTGCTCTATCAAATCGGGAAGCATCTAGTAGAGGTGGAAATCGCAGAAGCCAGCGTACATTCAATTTAATACTCGATCTAATGAAATAGTAATTTTACATTAAGCTTTATTTTGAATACGCCAGAGACAGACGATGTAGAGAAAAGACGGGTAACAAGAAAAACGAACGAGCGAAGTATCGTCCAACTGTAGTATGAAATATTACCTTGGGTGCTCGGAATACAGTTACTGCTAGTGCTACTAGCGTACTCGGTTGATATACTCCGGTGTCGCCGAGCACCGCCGCCACCATATTGACTTTAGTCACACAACACACACACACACACACACACACACACACACAAACTGTGCGAGCGCACGGACTACAAGAATCGTATTCTCCCACGTACAAATGTGGCTCTAAACAGCAAACTATTGCTTACAAAAGATTTCTGTCTATATCTGTTATATCAGTTTTGGTTTTCTAATTGTCATTATTAATTCCAACGGAGTAGAGGCGCAAACAGGATTTACTGGTGCAGTGTTCTGGAAGAGGTTAAACTTTTTGTAAATAAAATTACAAAAGTTAAAAGAAAAAGTTATTTACTTGCTATTTATTTTGTTGTAACTAAAAAGTAAATGAGGAAGAATCAGGGCACATCTAAACATACTTACATACACAGGTATCTAAAGTTTAACGAAGTTGTAAAACAATAATGTTGGAATCTTATATTACAATATATCAAATAAATCACACTAAGAAAGTGGAAGAAATTTTCTCCATCTTCTGCAGTGTTATATGAAATTTTTAAAACTTTGCCTTAGTGAGTAAATGGCTATAGATATTTTCATTGAAGTGAATAATTAAAAGATTTTTATAAATGGGCGCTGCAGGCTTTAAAAACTGATGTTTTTAAAAGAGCAATTCAAAAGAGCAATAAAGTATTAAATTAAAATAACACGAAAATATCGGAAACTGTGGAACGATAACACAATATTTAACCATAAAATAAAAATGTTTTTAATATAAAATTTTTAAGTAGCTGTGAAGTTAATTGTTGCAATAAAAATGTCCGAAACCTAGTTGAGGATTGAATAAACATTCGAAGACTACCTTTCCAACTCAATAAAACGACATAACTTTAAAAAGACGATAAACATTTGAACCATCCCTTAACCATCAGACAACTAACAATGTTTAGACGAAGAGATTCCATACTCGTAACGCAATTAAAAATCTTGTACTCGCATAAGTAATTAATCAATATGTTTATAGCGACTTATATGAATACATTTTTGCCAACATATTTATTTTAAAGTTTTGACATATCTGTTCTTTTCATCCCTCTAATGGGTTTTGACGGCTTCCTCGCTGCTCCATTGCAACCGAGTTTTGGAGTGTAATTACACAAGTCATTTAAAAGCACATTTTTCATAACTTCTTATTTTCTTATTGTAATTATAATTTCTAATTTATTACAATAAATTAATGTATTGAATTAAAAATGTTGCTTCATGAGCATTAATATTTTATTTAAATACTATCTTTATCTATATTTTTATGTGGTTTAAAAAATAATGTAACGTCAAATAAAACACATATTTTTGGATTTTAATGTGTCGTGTAAATTTTTAAAATAAAATGCTGTTAATGATGATTACCAGATTTGGCGTCATCGTTTTACCGTTCATTTCAAAGACTGACTATTGCTTCTCATTCCTATGGGCATCTTTCCCTTGTTTCAATAAAGGTTAACTGTACGTTTATTGTTTGCTTTACAGGTGCTGAGTGACGTTTATGTTATGGGTATATAGGAACATATGAACACTGCAGTAAGTCTTTAAAGATAAATTACCTAATTAGCTTGAACTACCCAGTCTGAAATTCAGGTAACCGATCAGTGCTCAATATAGTGAATTTAACAAATTAAACAACGCTTGTTTATTGATTACCTTTAAAAATTGGAGTTCTACTGACCACAAACGATTATATTTGACTGTAACAACTAAACTAAAATGTTTGCTTAATGTTTTGCAATTTTTTTTTTTTATTTAAAAAAGTTTGCAAGCTGTTACAAAATTAATCGTTAAACATTTCAAACCGTTAACAAAATGTTCATAAAAGAAGCAGCTATCGTAAGCAGTGTTTGTAAAGATATGAAGAAAAGAAGGACCTATCTACGAGTTCTTTTTAGAACATAGCATTAACAAATCCTTTAACATCCTGGAAATAGAAATTTAGTTGATAACATTTGTGTACACATAATTTTATGCAGCTATCTGTTGTAATTTTATTATTTCTTATAATAAGAAACAGTATAGCTGAAAGCATACTTAAATTATCCAGTCTTTATATAAAATTAATTAATTAATTATTTGTCTCTAGTATTTAATATTGTATATTCTGTGACTCAGTATTTTCATTCTTTCTTTGCTACAATCCTGTCTCGGCCAATTAGCGAGATAATAATGGTTCATTCCATTTTGCGTTATTGACGGAAAAATAGCAATATATTGGATGAATTCCTCTCTTAGATGAAATATACCCTAAGAAAAGTAAGAATCTAAATTTGTGCTTATATTGTAACATTACATTTGGCATAGCTTGATATCGTACCAGTTTTAATGAAGATCATGGATAAGAAACTTAACAAGAAGAAACATATCTTTTAAAAATGATAGTGAAGATGAACAAAAGACAAATTTAAACTGACTTAGACTATAACTGACCGTACCCAAATTAATGTTTAGGTAAAGTGATGGAAAATACCCAGATGATGAGATAAAATTCGACCAATTACAATAATAATACTTACGAAGCCAGACAGCATTATGGACCATTACTATCATTAAACAAATTGTTTTGTTAAATGTATCTTACAATATAAAAATAATCAAAATACAAATTCAGGGATAATAGGCCCAAATACACAATAGAATGTAAAAAAATATATACTAGCAAAATATTAATTAACCAATATAATTGAATAATACAAGAACACAATCATTATAGATACATGGAACATTCAATTAAAATAGTGTGATTAATGGTGGACCTAATGTTATAAAATAGAAAGATATAAAATCATTATTAAATGATTAAACTTTTTCTTTTAATGTTCAAAAGTAAGAATAAAGTTGTGTTTATGTTATTTATAGTTTTGTTAAGTAATGAGTGAATGATATGTCTTATGCAGGATTTGTGTAACCAGGCATATACAGATTGTTTGATCATAAAATGTGAATTATGTTTTTTATAATGTTCCAGTAATAATTATTGTTGTAATTTTAAATAATAATACTAATAGAGTTATAGGGAGTAGTTTTGATGGTAGTTGCATAGTTAATAGGTGTTACAATAACAGAAAATAGAAATTTAACATGTCAAGACCTAGCTAGGCCTATAAAAACTTTGGAATTTTGTAAATTTTAGGAAATACATTTAGAATTTTATAAAATAAATGTTGTAATATGGATAGGTTTATAATTAAGAGTATACACAGTAAATATGGAATCGAAATAATCAGTTTTAAATTATTTAAGAAAATTCAAATAGCAAAATTGTAACATCAGAATTTCTTAAGCAAAAATAGGCCTGTTTGGTGTCTATGTGTCACAAATGTTAAGACCAAAATAATGATGCTATTGGTTTTAAATTCCCAATTAGTATAACAAAGTTATACTAATTTAAAAGTTTTGGCCAGATTCATGTAATAAAATAATGAATTTGTATGGCAATGTACGGTATATCTGAATCAACCAAAAAGATTTCAAGTTTTACCTTAGCAACCGAAAATGCAGATAAATAAAATAGGGACTTCTTTAACAACCATCATTGAAGACAGACGCGTTTTTATAACGTCTTAGCTAATTATATTTTAAATAGAGTAAACCTATACCAAACATAGTAAACGAATCAGGACAGTTATTGAAGAACATTAGAGGAACCCAAGAACAACAAGACACCAATTCGGAAGAATTCAAATCCCGGAAGAAGAATTAAAGAATATTTGGACCCCATCTTCGTCCTAAACGAATAAAAGAAGAGGAGCTGGGTGAATCTGTATAATTTTATAACCTTATTTAACAACAACACCCACATATGAGCACACGGACCACTTAGAAAACTAAACAATAAAAAACCACATACACTATAATACACCAACACTAAAGAACACTTGAAGATAACACAAATTGATTATTACACCTTTCGAATACCAAAAACCTGAACGGCAACTAATAAATATCTAAAACTGTTCATAACCTAGAACTGTGGACAACACACACACGACTACTAGTTTGCACTATAAACATCAAAACTTGTTTATATCCTTATCTTGTAAAGTTTGTATTTTGATTTTAAGAGTTGTATTAATTGTTTAACCATAATATTCGGACCGAATACGCCCTGAGATTATTTTATTTAATAGAATAAAAACAACAAGCATCATTATCGTGGTTGATTCCAGTATAGTTATTAGTTACTACCAACTTATGAATAAAGACGACATAATTTTGTCACAATTTGTATTAAAATAAAGAAAAACGAGAAACGTAATTGATCAATTCTTTTGAATAAAGATTGATTAAAGAAGTACATCTGTTTGATTTTATTTTTGCATTATTATTACTGTTTTGATTAAAAGATACGATAACACATCAAAGCGGACGGAGCGGCAGTTGGCAGCTCCGAATTACGTCATTGGTACTGGACGCCGAGGCGGGAGCGAACGGCGGAAATAGTGGAATACAACAGTAAACAAATATATACTAATAATATTTATTGTTATAAATTGACGCATCCAACGTGCGGCATAATAACTCGTCTCGTTATTTATTGTTATAAATTGGCGAACCAACGTGTGAGGCAATAAATTAAAATATAATTTATAATCAAACAACAAAACTAAACGAAAATGAGAAAGCGAGAAACATCGCGCAAATGGGCGGCTGAAACCGAGAAAGAAAGCGAATTAAGCATGGAAGACAAGGAAGCAACACCGGTTGAGGAAGTAGAAACTATAATAAGGAAGGCTCAGGGGAAACAACCAGAAGAACCCACGCAAACAGAAAGCGAAAAGACGCAAGAAATGATTAAACGTATGATGGAATTAATGCAGGAAACTGGTAAGAAAACGGAGGAATTAATGCAGGAAACTGGTAAGAAAACGGAGGAGAGTAATAAGAAACTAATGGACGAAATGAAGGAAGACTTCAGTAAGAAAATGGAAGAATTAAGTGAGAATAGTATTAAGAACTTAGTAATATTGAAGGAAGACTTGAGTAAGAAGATGGAGGAATTAAAAAAGGACAATAAACAGTCTATGGAGGAAATAAAGAGTTATAATAAACAGACAAAGAAGGAATATTGAGCCAAAAATTGGAAGAGACTAATAAGAAAATGGAAGAAAAAATGGGAGAATTGAAAGAGAATAGCAGGAAAATGGAGGAGAAAATAGGCGAAAATAATAGAGCATTGAGGGTAGAATTGAAGGGAAATTACCAGGAAACCATGAAAAAATTGGATGAACACAAAGAGTCATTAAAAGAAGGGTGTAATAACAAGATGGAAATTAATAACCGGCAATTCCAGGAAGAATGGGACAAGAAGCTAGAAGAACCGGTGACCGAAATTAAAAGGGTAGAATCCGAGAATGAGGAAAAGTGTGAGCGGATGAACCAAGAGATACTGAGCGTCCGGGAAGAAACGAATGGACGAATAGGAAATATACAAACCAACCAAGCAGTGATGGGAGAAAGATTAGAAACCATAGGTACTAGTCTTAGTCAGGTACAAGACCAAACAACTGCCCATAGAGATGAAATCAACCCTCTAAGAAACAAACAATGTACCGGTGCCCATACCACATGTGAGGAAAACCGAGAAGTTATCAACTTCCAGAAATATAGAAAATAACCCCATGCTATTCCTAGAACGGGTAGAAGAAAAAATAGCAAAAACCGGAGAAGACAGATGGGTTGTAATTAGAAGTATGCTAGACGAAATGTTCAGAGAAGTCTATGATAATTGGTGGACGGCGATGCGGCCAAATATACAAAATTTTCAAGAATTTAAAAGACAATTTAAATCCAAATACTGGTCAGATGCCACACAATACATGATAAGAAGTGACATAGGATTGGGCCGATATGACCTACACGGCAAACAAACTCCGACCGCATACTTTCTGGGTAAGATTAACATAGACAGACATTTAGAGCCTGCAATTCCTACTGAATGTTTAGTGAGGCTGTTGGCTTATCACTATGGTGGAGAAATTACGAGAGGCCGAATAAACGGACGGATACAAACCGTTGAGGAGATGTCGGCATTGTTAGCGGAAATGGAACAAGAGAAGAGCTTCCTCCAATACAGACGAAGGAGCGACGAGATGGATAGACATAATGGTCACCGCGACGCCCGATATGAAAACAACGGGAATAGACCAAATAATAATAATTACAACAACAACAACGGTAACCACTATCAACGTAGTTACCAAAATAATAATAACAATAACATCTATCCACGGAATAATGCGATGAATAATAACAACAATAACAACAGCCACTATTACCGTAGCTCTCCTACGAATAATAATAACGGATACCAGCGTGCCAATGATAGAGACAATCATTACCAGAACAACCGAGGTCATCAAAACAATTACGATAACCGATACAGACAGAATAATAATGACAATTATAACATCCAAAACCAAACATATCGAAGGCATGTGAATTATGTGAGCACCGAAGATAGAGATATGGGAAGACGTTCGTACCAGGGACGAATGAATTATAATGGGAACCGGGAGAGAAATTTTCAGGAGGAGAATAACCAACGCTACCGGGATGAACATACGCGTAGTAGGAGCTGCGACGATGACAGGAGTAAGAGCAACATAGTGGCGTTCAATAATAACGCCATTGAGATACAAGAATTACAGAATAGAGACAGACCCGGTCAACGAGACAACAGGACCTAGGAGATCAGCCCTGATTTAAACGGACCACGGCAGTGAGAAACCAACAAGTCCCATCACTGAACCGACAATTTGGGTACTTACTAGGACGAGACAAAACGACTGACAATACCATTACAATAGTACATAATCATTTTTTTAAAAATGTGAGAGAAGAATTGCTAAACGAAGATACAATAACGAACAATAATTCGAATAATGAGATTGCCTATATTATCGCCCAAGTAAATGGACTAGACACAAGATTCATGATAGATACGGGCGCAAACGTGTCGTTAATCGATAACAACGGAAACCACAAAATTCAAAAATTAAGTAAGATCATCTTACCGACTCTACCAATCCAGAATATAATTTTAATTGGAGCCACCGGAAGGCAAAACAAGTCAATAAGAAAACAGGTATCATTAGCAGTGACCAGCGGAAATATAGCTGTACCTATGATTTTTCTAATAGCTAGTAACATATCATTTAATCTACTAATAGGCTGTGATATTTTGAGAAAATACTCAGCAATAATTGACATGAGACGGGCCATAATGTCATTAAAAATGGATAATATAGAATGGACAGCAAAATTAGTATAAAATAAAAATGTACCTTCAAGCAAAAGTATTGATAGTATAAGAAAATTCAATAATGATCAAGATGATTCATGGAATATAAGAAGGGAATACTTTAGGAGTGAAGACAGTTTATGGTTGGAAAAATTAGAAGAGATCCGACAATTTCGGTCAGAACAAAATGAATGTAATTTAACTACACAAAAAATAGAAAAGTTAATATCAGTATATAATAAATACCGCTATGTTTTCTCTGATATACCTGGCAAAGTAAAAAATTATCAATTTACACTACAAGTCAAGGAGCCTGCAAATTTTAATAAGAAATCATATCCCATTGCTTATGCATTAAAAGAAGCAGTGAGGACTGATCTAGACAAAATGATAGCAGAAGATAATATTGAGTATAGCTGTTCCCCATATACTAGTCCGTTAATAGCCGTTGCCAAGAAAGATGGCAAAGTACGACTCTGTTTGGATGCTAGAGAGATCAACAAGATCATAGTTAATGACAGAACATCTCCCGGAGAGATTGAGGAGATACTGAAAAAATTTAATGGCATACAATTTATCAGCACCTGGGATACTGTTTGTGGGTATTGGCAGGTGGAGTTACACCCAGATAGTCGAAAGTACGTCGCCTTTATTTTCGAAGGGAGGAACTACCAGTTCAAGAGACTACCGTTTGGACTGGTAAACTCAGTAGCTGTATTCGTAAGATGTATGGACCAAGTGTTGGGTCCAGATACTATTCCATTTACCACAGTCTATGTTGATGACTTGTTGATTACTCCAGCGAATTGGGAAGACCATTGTGACAGAGTAGGGCAGGTATTAAAAATATTATCAGACAATAACGTCACCCTAAAGCTTCAAAAATTCAAACTTATCGCCAGTGAAGTCCACTTCCTGGGTTTTAACTTATCAAGACAAGGAATAACACCATCCAATGAGAAGATAGAAGCTATCCAGAAGTTCCCAAGTCCTAAAAATAAAAAGCAACTTCAATCATTTCTGGGACTTTGTAATTAATATAGGAAGTTCCAGAGAAATTATTCTGAACTGACAGCGAAATTTTCTCCACAATTATCCTCCAAGAACAAATGGTCATGGGGACAGGAACAAGACAACTTACTCCAAATGATCAAGCATAATTTCTTAAATTCAGTTATATTAAAACATCCTAATTTCGCCCAACCGTTCTTCATGAACTGCGATGCCAGTGATATAAGTTTAGGATCTGTATTATATCAAGAAGATAGTGAGGGAAACCATCAGGTAGTGAGTTTTGCAAGCAGAATACTTAAGGGGTGTATGCAATTATAGTGTAACGGAAAAGGAGTTATTAAGCGTTGTATTCGCTTGTGGAAAATTCAGAACCTATATTCTTGGATATCCGATAACTGTGAGAAGTGACCATAAGTCAATATCTTTCTTAAAAAATTACAAGCTTAACCATGGAAGATTGACAAGGTGGATACTTGCACTACAGGAATACCATATAAATTGGGAGTATGTTCCAGGAAAACAGAATATTGCTGCAGATATATTGTCCCGGATTAACATAGAACAGCAAGCTTTTGAAGGGGAAAAGGAAACAATCGTCAAGGTATACACTACCATAAAAAACAAATCAGATTTGGAAAACCTCATGAAATCAATTTTGCAATAACAAACAGAGGATACAAAAATCAACAATTTTAGGCAAAGACTGATCCAACAGGATGAAAAATTACTGCATATTACTGTCTACATGAAGACATATTATTTTACAAACCAAATAATAACCAAGGATCATGGAAGGTAGTGATACCTAAAGCATTAGAAAAAGAATTAATACTGGATTACCATAGTCGATATGGGCATATGGGTGCATTAAAAATGATGAAAGCACTTGAGGAACACACTTACATTAAGAATATCAACCGGAGAGTTAGAGAATGTATTCGGCAGTGCCACATCTGTCAGTTGGCAAAATGCAATAACGAGAAAACAGAAGGAATAATGCAGCCAATTACATCAACTGGTAAATTAGAAAGAGTATTTTTAGATGTGTGTGGACCGTTACCTCGTAGTGGAAGGAGAAAACAATATAAATTCATTATAATCATGTTCGACCATTACTCCAAATTTACAAAACTGTACCCCATTAATCGGGCAACTACAAAAAAGATTCTGCAAATAGTAACCCAACAATACATACCAGAATTAGGAATTCCAAAGTCAATTATTACAGATCACGGAACTCAATTCCGAGGAAGGGTATGGAAGGAGACTTTGTTAGACCTAGGTGTCAAGACATATGAAACATCTGTCTATCACCCAAATAGCAATCCGGCGGAAAGAGTACTGAGGGAGGTCGGCAGGATCCTCAGGACCTATTGTTTCGATAAACACCAGAAGTGGAGTGACTACATTATACAAACAGAAAGCTTTTAACTTAGCTTACCATGAATCAATACAAGATACTCCATATACTATAATGCATGAATTAAAAAACCGCGAATTGCCAAGTTCTAAGGAAGGAATAACAAAAAAGCTATTATTACTTTATAACGGACCATATGTTGTAAAAAACAATAACAACAATACTTGTGTAATCAGTGATGTGGAGACGAAGAAGATTAAGGGAACATACAACCAAGTTTCCTTAAAAATGTATGATGAAGCCAATTAAAACCATTTTTGAAATAATCTCAAAATTCAAACAAATAGTAAGGACAACTTATAGTACATTTTGATAATGTTATTTTGGATCAAGTGAATAAACGAATTTGAATAAATCTCAAAATCCTAAACGAAATAAGCACATCTTATTAAATATAATTACGAACTTATTATTTGGATATAAAAGAAAGAGAAAACATCCATGAATCAGGAGAAACCAAAGTATTATAAAATGAATAGGAAAAGACAAATGTAGACAATCGACGATGAAAATAAGACGAGACTAGAAACGAAAATACTACGAATAACCTATCATGATTGTGAGGGAATCAACAACAACTATAAATACAGATACTTGTTACGTTTCAATTGAATAAAGATAGTGAATGGAAAATTAAGATTAAGCAGTACTGGTAAAGAAGGAAAGAAGATAGTACCAATTAAAAAAAAAATGTTATTAATATCGCCAAAAGAAAATGAACATCTGAAGGAATCAATGGAAAGGAATATTTAGATCTGAGAATTTAAACTGAGTGAACCATCCCAAGAATATATTATTATATTATTTTTATTTGATTTAGTAGTGAATAGACTAGTTATTATTAAATGTGATTGACTGATGAGATAGCTCCAGTAATCGATATTATTGATGTATAATGTATTATAATGACAGCGGGGTATTAGGTCAAGAGAGCCCCCCGACTGATTCCAAGATATATGTGATAATGATTAATTTGTTAGGGAGGTAACATGTTCCAGGGATAGAACACCTATAATTAGAGACAAGTATACCAGATCATATAAAGGATAACAAGTGCTAATATGAAAGATAAGATAATTGATAATTTCAACAAAATATATTATTTTATTAAAATAATCAAATTTGGTGGCAGGGTGTTATGTAACATTACATTTGGCATAGCTTGATATCGTACCAGTTTTAATGAAGATCATGGATAAGAAACTTAACAAGAAGAAACATATCTTTTAAAAATGATAGTGAAGATGAACAAATAACAAAAATTTTAAACTGACTTAGACTATAACTGACCGTACCCAAATTAATGTTTAGGTAAAGTGATGAAAAATACCCAGATGATGAGATAAAATTCGACCAAATACAATAATAATACTTACGAAGCCAGACAGCATTATGGACCATTACTATCAGTAAGCAAACTGTTTTGTTATATATATCGTACAATATAAAAATAATCAAAATACAAATTGAAGGATAATAAGCCCAAATACACAATAGAATGTAAAATAAATATACTAGCAAAATATTAATTAACCAATATAATTGAATAATACAAGAACACAATCATTATAGATACATGGAACATTCAATTAAAATAGTGTGATTAATGGTGGACCTAATGTTATAAAAAAGGAAGATATAAAATCATTATTAAATGATTAAACTTTTTCTTTAATGTTCAAAAGTGAGAATAAAGTTGTGTTTATGTTATTTATAGTTTTGTTAATTAATGAGTGGATGATATGTCTTATGCAGGATTTATGTAACCGGGCATATACAGATTGTTTGATCATAAAATGTGAATTATGTTTTTTATAACGTTCCAGTAATCATTATTGTTGTAATTTTAAATAATAATACTAATAGAGTTATAGGGAGTAGTTTTGATGGTAGTTGCATAGTTAATAGGTGTTACAATAACAGAAAATAGAAATTTACCATGTCAAGACCTAGCTAGGCCTATAAAAACTTTGGAATTTTGTAAATTTTAGGAAATACATTTAGAATTTTATAAAATAAATGTTGTAATATGGATAGGTTTATAATTAAGAGTATACACAGTAAATATGGAATCGAAATAATCAGTTTTAAATTATTTAAGAAAATTCAAATAGTAAAAATGTAACATCAGAATTTCTTAAGCAAAAATAGGCCTGTTTGGTGTCTATGTGTCACAAATGTTAAGACCAAAATAATGATGCTATTGGTCTTAAATTCCCAATTAGTATAACAAAGTTATACTAATTTAAAAGTTTTGGCCAAATTCATGTAATAAAATAATGAATTTGTATGACAATGTACGGTATATCTGAATCACCCAACCAGATTTCAAGTTTTACCTTAGCAACTGAAAATGCAGATAAATAAAATAGGGACTTCTTTAACAACCATCATTGAAGACAGACGCGTTTTTATAACGTCTTAGCTAATTATATTTTAAATAGAGTAAACCTATACCATACATAGTAAACGAATCAGTACAGTTATTGAAGAACATTAGAGGAACCCAAGAACAACAAGACATCAATTCGGAAGAATTCAAATCCCGGAAGAAGAATTAAAAAAGATTTGGACCCCTTCTTCGTCCTAAACGAATAAAAGAAGAGGAGCTGGGTGAATCTGTATAATTTTATAACCTTATTTAACAACAACACCCACATATGAGCACACGGACCACTTAGAAAACTAAACAATAAAAAACCACATACGCTATAATACACCAACACTAAAGAACACTTGAAGATAACACAAATTGATTATTACACCTTTCGAATACCAAAAACCTGAACGGCAACTAATAAATATCTAAAACTGTTCATAACCTAGAACTGTGGACAACACACACACGACTACTAGTTTGCACTATAAACATCAAAACCTTTTTATATCCTTATCTTGTAAAGTTTGTATTTTGATTTTAAGAGTTGTATTAATTGTTTAATCATAATATTCGGACCGAATACGCCCTGAGATTATTTTATTTAATAGAATAAAAACAACGAGCATCATTATCCTGGTTGATTCCAGTATAGTTATTAGTTACTACCAACTTATGAACAAAGACGACAAAAGTTTGTCACAATTTGTATTAAAATAAAGAAAAACGAGAAACGTAATTGATCAATTCTTTTGAATAAAGATTGATTAAAAAAGTACATCTGTTTGGTTTTATTTTTACATTATTATTACTGTTTTAATTAAAAGATACGATAACACATCAAAGCGGACGGAGCGGCAGTTGGCAGCTCCGAATTACGTCATTGGTACTGGACGCCGAGGCGGGAGCGAACGGCGGAAATAGTGGAATACAACAGTAAAGAAATATATACTAATAATATTTATTGTTATAATATATATATATATATATATAATGCTGTAGTGTATTACAATAAATTATATTCGAAATTTGGTTCCTCTTTCAGCAAAGAAAGTTAATGACGTACAAACAAAATTAAGTCAGGCTTAGGTTACTAACGACAAGACATTAGTATAAACACAAAAATTCTAATTTCACTAATTTCATTCCGTGATTTACACAAATTTTCATCTTAGGTAGTTTATGTGTTTTGTGATAGGTATATGTGTACGGGCGTGCTTATGTGTGTGTGTGTGTGTGTGTGTGTGTGTGTGTGTGTGTGTGTGTGTGTGTGTGTGTGTGTGTGTGTGTGTGTGTGTGTGTGTGTGTGTACGGTGCCTTTAAAATTTGTAGATGATCAAAAGTACTATTCAGTGAAGTTTTTTTTGTTATATATTTGAAGTCATAAAGTCATAAGCGAAGTTATATTTGGCAAGTCATAAAGAGATAACATTTATTTTTAAACAACATTGCAATATATTTTATAATTTAAGTATATAGTCTCCAAATACATCGAATGCATACGTAACTTCAGGCTGCACTGTATCCTAGGGAAACATAAATTGTTCGCCACAAAAACCGGGAGCAAAAAAGAGAAACCAGAGAAAGACTGAGTGAAAATAAAAACGGAAGACTTATGGTTACGGGAGTGAGAGAACGTGTTTAGATAAACACCGAAGGGGAAAGCTGTAAAACTGATAACACCTAGTATATTGGCGAAATATTGCAGCGCGAAATAACGTAACGTTGAAACAAATTGTAATACCGTACACCGCGCCGGTTGCAGTAGCAAGGTAGCTGTGTTAGTGCGCGTGCTGTGCGTAAACACAATCAGCTGGCTGCGGGCGCGTCGCCACGCTGTATAAAACCTGAATTCCAATAACGTTATGTCGCCGAACATATTGCGCAACTGTTTATTTATAGCGACCAATTTAATATCACCATTGTACGAGCAGGTTCTCTGTTACATCTGACAGTGGTAGAAAGGAAAAAAAAACAATATTGGAATCAATCGTGTTATATTCAAGCGCGATTTTATTGAATACACGCGGGCATAAAAACGGTAAGCTTATTTGTGCGGTTTCCATATAAACGTATAAATTACATCTACTAGGCGCTTAAAATTAAATAGTGTCCCTTTTTGTTAGACAATATCTGACTAACTATTATTGCTGTACGAACAGTATGGGCAGTGTTTTTTAATTCAATATTTCAATGAAAACCAAAATTTCATTTATTTCTGTGTGACTGGCCTTATGTTGCCACTATTATAAAACTGTTTGTCAATGCAACGGTACACTTATTTACCAATCTCTTCATAACGTCAGGTGTAAAATTTTATGTTTGGCCTGTCTCAGATGTAAACATTGATTTACTACCGCAAAACCTCGATGAAACGCTCCGGTGTACTTACTTCTATGTCGTAATATTTTGAGACTGATCTCATTATCTACTGCTAGCAACGTGTCCTGGTTGCTAGGTATTTTCTTCATAACGTCAGGTGTAAAATTTTATGTTTGGCCTGTCTCAGATGTAAACATTGATTTACTACCGCAAAACCTCGATGAAACGCTCCGGTGTACTTACTTCTATGTCGTAATATTTTGAGACTGATCTCATTATCTACTGCTAGCAACGTGTCCTGGTTGCTAGGTATTTACTTCATCTTCTCGTATTATGGCCGACGAATTTTTAAGGTTATAATATTTATAGTCGATTATAACAGCTAGCTTCAGTTTTAACACTGCAATATGCAAGCGTTTATTCTATGAAGAACCAAATGATGTATGCCTCGATTGTATGCCTTCTCATGTAATTGGCCCCCGCATAGCTCATATATACAGTGTCTTAAACGTATCCAGTTATTTTGCTCAAATCCCGCACAGTACACTTGTCGGGTAAAGTTTTTCATTCGTTAGGACTACCTTTTTAATAAACAGCAATAGTTTAAGAACTAGGAAGACTAACAGACTAGTGACAACAGATTTCTTGTTACTAAGAACACCTATCTTCTCATAATAGTAGTTACAAAAACACTAAATCTTTTTGAATTATTATTAACTTTTCTGGACAGTTTTCCGTTGTCCTTAGTCATAATGCGACTATGAACGCAGTGCCGACATCGCTGCAAATGTGATTAGAACAAGTATCAAACGGAAAGCGCTTTTTGTGTTGGATAAAGGAGGTGTTGGGCAAGAAGTAAAAAAATATAATTATAATTAAGAATCCTCTTGATAGTTGATTAGGAATTATATCACCATCATCAGGAAAATAATAAAGAAAGACGTAATCGTACCATGGTCAATCTGTCTCCAACGTTAGTTGAATATAAAGTGTTGAAGAATGTGGAATTTGAAACATTTGGTAGCTTACTTTTGACAGTGTCTAATCGTAGCAGTGCAGTACGCTTATCGTTCAAGAAAGGATTGCAAAACAGAATGAAAATTAAGCATTAAGTGTTCTACCTCCAATTTAGACAAAGTAAGCAAGGGCATAAAATAATATGTCACCAGACTTCTAGTATTTGTCAGAGTCTATGAGTGAAAAAAAAACAATACAATGAAAACAGCGAAATGCAGTGCTGTTTAATTTAAGATTTTTACGTAATATGTTTCACCAAAATAAACGATTAAAAAGATATTGTTATGTAATGCGGAAAAAGTGTTAAGTAATAGGAATGTACTACAAGTATCTCGACTATTCCAGATGTAGTGTGTGTGCATACATAATGCTGCTACTTTACGATGAAAGACAATTACGCGTCAACTATCAAGTCTATATCAGCGCAGTTTTTTCAAGGACACTGTTTATAGTTGATTTTTGAGAGCCCCTGTTTGTTTAAAAAAGTCACAGATTATTCTGGAAATCAGCGGGATATAAATACAGCCATCAGCCACGGTCAAGTTAGTTATTATCGGGCGATTACACTGTGAGATTGAGTTGCGAATTATTACAGTGCGGTTCGACGTATTGTGGCGGAGTGTTACGTGTTTTACAATTGTGCTGGGCAGCTGTGTTTTATATTAATTTATATTTTTATTGCGTATGAATAATTTTTATTTTATTTGTTATAAGAGACTATCTTGTTCATTACAAAGTGTTTAATTGTGATAATTAAAGCTGGTGATTAGTGACTTAATTGGTGTCTTGTATTTTGTTTTCCACTATACTATACGACGATCAGTAGACCGTCGTAACGATATCATTAAAGTTTTGTAGATTCCTTAAACGCCCCGTCATCACGGGGCAAAATACAAATAGTTATAGTGTGTTTTTCTTAAATTTAATCTTTAATTTTTAAATTACATTTTTTAAACTTGTCACGTTTGGCCAACAGTAGCGACACCACTGAAGAAAATACCACAACTAAAGACAGTTGTTGAAATAAAAATTCCATCCAGGATTAGTACATCGTTAATAAGTAGAAATGCAGCATATGATTAAGTCAGGAAGATACTGTAGATGTATGTCTATATCATATGTATTTTCTTAATTGAAACAAATAGGTAGATTGCATTTTTTTATTAAATTAATACATTGGGATTGATAGCTACATCAAGAGTTTACATTAATACCAAAGAAAATAAAATTGATGTCTTAGGCTCTCGTAGCCGGCGTCAACTCTGTTAAAACCGTTATTCCTTTCCGGTCTATTAGGCTGTGCTCAACAGCTGTTTATTAAACAAGCAATGCTAGTTATTAGTATAATATTATATTGAATATTATACATATAAGCATAATACTAATTCACAAACATAACACACTCAAAAATTTCAAAACAAAAGTTTATCAACCTATTCAATTCACCAATTATTTTAAGTTACTTATCCGTCGTAAACATTAAAGAATATTAAACTAATTAATTGGCAAGTAAAAACACTTAATTTCGTTCTACTTATGCTACTTAGCGTTTAATATTAGAATGAATGCATAGTTAAAATAATGATAAAATAACTTTTCAGGTCTTTAAGTCTACTGCCTACTCTCCACGCTTCTGTAGATCAATACCAACGGGTCCTTGTAAAATCTCAACGTCACTGGAATTGTGCAGAGCTTTGATAATTTTCTGTAACATGTTATTTAAACCTTACTTCAAATCACGTTGTTGTTAAATGAGTCATCATTTTTTCTGTGTGACCAACAGGACGCTTGACGTTATCAGTTCTTACATTCCTTTTTCTATTTCGTTGTCTCCATTGACGTGACAACAGTCTATGCTCTATGTTTGGTTTCCTCATGTTACAAAATGTGTATTTTTCGTACAACTTGTGCAAAACTTTAAAACAATCATATTTGTAAGAGATGTTTTATACAGTTCCAAAATAGAAGGAACATATTCTGTTATTATAAATTTTGAATAAACAATTTTTAACACCGTGATCATTATTGGCTAGTTGTTGTTTGTTATAATTATTGTAAATTCCTTCTCGGAAATAATTTACTTGACAAAACACTTTTATAAATAAAAGTTAATAATAACTTCAAACCCTCAAAAACCGTAAATATAAATGACAATTATCATTAATATTTACAACGCATAATTAATTTAATGAAGTAAAAATTATTTACTTCTTATAACAGAAATAAAATATATTCTTTTTCGTGTTGATGTTCAGGTGTTCACCCCTCTTAGAAAAACTTAAACAGATAGGTCAGTGACATTAGCTAGGTAATCAACGAAGAACATTGACAACAGTTTCAGATGGCATCTGCTGTATAGTAACACAACCAATTATGTGATCGAAAACACCAATGTTTAATTACGCCTAATAATGCTGTCTTCGGTAATTTAAAAATAAGTTGAAATACCGTATACAAGAAATGTACTAAATGAAAGCCTGGGAGTTTTTAATGAAAGCATTTTAACAGGTACAAGAATGAACTTAATTTTGTTATAAGTTATGTAAGTACGACCAAAGATATATAACTGGTAAACTTATATAACGCTTTAGAATCCTTCAAATAAATTTTCATTCATGCAAATTCAATCACATTTCTAATATTCACTGCTTTACAGGAATTTTCAGTGTTTTAAACAACAATTTTTAAACTGAAAAACACTAAGGAAATTTTGCTTGTTGATATGCTTTCTCTACGTTACATGCCTAACAGCAAAACACCAAAGCAAATTGTTGATTAATATAAAAGGATCTGCAACACAAATGTGAGCAAAAAACTACGTGACAATGAGTTAACAATTATCCATTGTGTAGCTACAGGAAACTAAACAGAGATTGTTTGCTTGCCGTATTGTCCTTGCTTTTTAACTCACTCGCTTGTTTATGGTTTACCAATGTACGACATTTTGTGCTACTTGTAAAACATGTTTAAGCAAGAAATATGCTTTAGAATTTAAAAAATGTTGTAGCTAAGCAACAGACACATATTCACCGATGTCCTCACTACTTAGCGCAAAGTTGTTTTAGTAGAAATTTTGTACCAGACAAAACAATTGTTGATCATTTTTAGACAGGGTCATTTCTATGTTTCAGACAATTTGGCAATTAATTAAGAGTAATTCTAAAATAACATGTTAAAGTTAATGCCAAAATCAGTTTAACCTTGGAGGGGATCAAGATTTTTTATTCAAGACTCATACATCTGGAACGATTTTTTGAATTTTGAATTCTGTGGACCACTCCGTCAAAATGAAACGTTGTCTCGTATTGTCTACTGTATGCGTTTTGGCCTCTCGTACGATTGACTATAGAAAATGTGTCACTGAGCGTTGACACAGTTTGCTGCAAAGTAAAAGCAAAACGACAATGGTTACTGTAACAGCAGTAATAAAGAAACTAAATAGAAGACATTTAAACTGCTTACTAATGTACTGACGTTCAAACTAGCGATGTGACCGAAACAACAGTGTTATAAACACTGAACAAATACAACAGTATAGCCAACGATTTCAACCGACTCTCTAACATTGTAAACATACCTAACACGTAACCTAATTTAGTAGAATCCCACATTAGTAGATTATTCTGTCATGATTTTTACATATTTTTTAGTCTGGTTTCCCCGCGTTTTTAATCCTACTCTCTATTTATTTTTATTTGTGTTTGTGCATGTAAGAATCTAAATTTTATAAATAAAACTTCAAAACTTTTGTATTATTTTACTTGTTTTACTAAAAATTTTGTATGTTTTCCATAATTATAATAATATCTAGGAACAAAATATAAATTTGACTTTAGTATTATTTATTAACGAAGTATATTTAAGAGCACAAAGTGCCTAATACTTAACTAGAATATTTTACTAATACTCAAATGTATAACCGATCGCATGAATGTGTATAGTGTATGCCTACTCACTTAACAGTAAACTAAAATATTATTCAGTAATACAAATAAAATAAATGTATTCACAGTTAAACGAACGTTAACACCTTACTACATTTTACATCTTCTTCAGTCCGGTGCACAATTATCTAGCACCTAAAATACGTAAATACTTTCTGTTTGGCCAATATATACATACCAAAAAACGCGGACGTCAAACAACAAATAGAATGCATGTCGAAAATATACGATTGTAAGCAAACATCTCTTAATCAACAATGTGTGCAAAAATAAACGGCTCGTTTGTTTATCCTGTACGGCGCCAATGCAATTCTGTGACTGCCTAGATGCGCATACTGCATAACGAGTAGTTAGTAGGCGCATTTAAACTTCACAGCCTTGTTTTTACCGCCCGCCGTCGTTACTGCCTGCCGCTTCTCCGCACTGGTTGGTTGGTGTTTCACACAAGATAATTTCCGGCGAGTTAAATAGTGCACCACCACACCACACCACGCCACCACCATCGCCAGCGACCAACTAACTAACTAACCGTGATTCACGTGACCACGTCAAGCATTTAACAAGTTGTAATGGGTCTCTGAAAACCTAATACTATTAACTCGCTCCTTCCCAAGCTTACAAGCATTACTTCAGCTTAATTTCATCCTACTGCTTTGCTTTCGTTATTCACGCACATACTATTGACATTTCTGTTAGAAATTACAAACATTTTTCTCTTTTATTTTTTTAAAATTCGAGTGTACAATACCATAAAAATCATTTACTGTTATACGTATACTTTACTGACTTAAATGAATTATAGACACTGGTTTATGGATTTAGTAGTTTTTTTAAATGTAATAAGACCATTTTTAAATCATTCATGACCATAATAGAATCATATATATTTTTCGTGATTGGTTTAATTCTCACGACAGCTCCCTGTTCCTTAGAAAGGTAATACGAACAACCTACAATTATTTTTTGAGAATACGTTTAGAGTAACGGATTTAGCACATTCTAACAGTGACTCGTCCAGTTGTGGTTCATTCCCGAAGTGTTTAATATTTACACTATGTGATCCAAACTCTTTATTAACCTTGTGTGGGTGCAATAGTGGAAATCCTGTACATTGCAAAACGGCAAATATGAAAATAAATTCGAAAGTAATTTCAGTAACAGAATGAATTAAATTGATTCCTATACATTTTTGTAGAATATATAAATATAGTAAACGTATCTGACTAATGAATTCATCAACAAAGTATAACAATATTAATCTAGATCTTCCGTAATTACCGCCTTAACCTGTAGGTGGTTGGAAGCCGAAAATTAAATTAACCGAATTATTTAAATTAAGTCCATTGTATAAATCATATTTTGTTTGATGTAAAGGACAACTAACAGGAATGTAAAGACGCAACCTGCGTAAAATAAAATCATGGGTAAAGATACGGAAGTCGTTATACAGCAAAAATGAACAGAGAGCAATGAGGTTAGTATTTTTATACGCGGACATGAAATTAATAAAACTTACTGGAAATTGACATTTATGTTAAACCTGATTGTTATTTGGTGCTTTGCTCACAGCTACTGTTAAACCAAAAAAATATTTCATGAAGTCGTGTGGAACTTGAATTTACAATTAATAGAAAGTGGGCCGAAGCACGAATAGTAGCTTAAAGTGAAGAACAGATAGACAGACAGAAGACAGTAGACATTGTAGAAAGCAGACAGACATATTAAAAATAAATGCATTTCATATTATTTACAGTAAGATAACGTTTCAAAATAATGTACATAAAGTGCAGATATTTGTTGATCATAAAAATATATTTCTAATATTAAGTAGATAATTATTTAATTTCTGTCGAATGAACATAACAATTACAAAACTTTCTACTCTTTAACATATTAGCCTACATGTTAGCAGTCGTGCGTTTCTAAAGACATTATACGACAATTAAACGTTTGCTATAGGTTTCATATACTGCAAAATTAATTGTATACATTTACTTAAACAATAACAGTTAAACTAATGTATTAATTAAACAATTTTATGGACATATTCGAAGCTCGATACGAGACTATTATAATATAATAATTCATTTAGCAAGCAATTTTAACATTGAAAATGTTTATAAGGACGTGTCGCACATTTGAAAACGACCGCTGGTGCGTGATCGAAAATAGGAACCGGTGAGTTTCCATAGAAACTATTTCATTGTTGTCAATAACGTAGTACACATATAAAACTTTGCTTATGAATGCGACTACATTTAACTTATAATCTGTACATTGATAAATGAAGAATGAATTCATTGATTGGTGAATGAACATAAATATGTATACTTTTTAGGTTTATTTAAGCATTTTCAATGCCCTTCTCTGTGCATTGCATTTGTGCAATGCCTGTAAATTTTTATAACGATTGTCTTAAATAATGCACGTTTGCACTTATACGGTGTGTGTGTGTGTGTGTGTGTGTGTGTGTGTGTGTGTGTGTGTGTGTGTGTGTGTGTGTGTGTGTGTGTGTGTGTGTGTGTGTGTGTGTGTGTGTGTGTGTGTGTGTGTGTTGCGTGTAATGTCTAGTCTATCTGGCGAGCCGCAGAACCACAATAAACAGATCCACCGATCGTAAACAGGGGATATGTTAGTTTCCACTTGCATATGGTTGTAGCCGCTGATGCAGTGACAGCTTCACGGTACGCTACGCTTAACGTAATCGCTACGAGATGCACGCTACACTGCTCGTACAAACACAATACAGCTGTACCTCTGCGATTATAAACACAAGGCCGGATTACACTTTCTAGACCGCGTTTTGCCGTTCAGCGGCATCGATGAAATCTTTCTCGTATGTATACAGATATCGGTTTTTGTTAACATCCCAATTCCTACAAATTTAAAACTATGTCAGAAGTGTACTTTTTAAAACTATCTGTCTTTCTAAAACTTTTGCCAATAGTACCGCGTAGCCTTGATACTGTTTACAGTGTACCATTATGTGGATACCAGTTGGAGATGAAAAACTATTTACACTCCATTTCACAACGACCAGCTGAGGACTGGAAACACATTTGATACAATCGCAACAAAATTGTTAAAACAGTATAAACTCTTTCAGCAGATGTAAGATTAAAGATAGCATAAGAACATGAGGAAAAGAGGCATCTCCAATCTGAAGTATAAGAAACGAAGACTGCATGGAAAGAGACGAGGATAAAAAAGTGCAAGAAAGTATTAACGTATCAAGAAAGGTTATCTTGGGCAGGAAAAGAGGAAAGTGCGAGAGAAGTACGGTGTCAGGCTACAAAGTATGGTCAATATAATAATTATTGGGTGCTTTGGATTGAGAAGAAAGCAGAAACTGGAATAGAATATGTAATAAAAAGTTGGTTTTACTGAGAGATCATTTAATGAATTTGTCACAGATAATCTATTTATCTACTTTACGAAGTCAACATGTTATCCCATGTATTGTATTATTTGTACTTATTGTAGAAAAAGGTAATTATCACAAATAAAAGCATATGCATCTAAGCAGGCAGATGTACATCACACACACACACACACACACAGAAGGTGACACCAAACAACAATGACGACAACACTGAAATAATAATAGTAAGAAGAAGAAACAATTCAAATTACTACATGAAATTATGGTAGCCACACTACCTGCGTTCCTGTTATCTATTGAAGACGAACATATGAAAATGGTGACAATTTATGATCAGCAAAGAGGTATCCAAAAGCCAATAATAGCGAGAGGTGAAGAAGTTATACCTATAGAAAAGACACAGAAGCAACGACACCTGAAATGATGATGAAAGAGCAAGCTAAAAAGAATCTACAATACAAAGGTAAAGGTGACTAGATGGGAAACCAATTGCACGGAAAGGGCTTAAAAGAGATACAGCAAGAACGTGCACACAAACTTACAAAAAAGTAGCTTAATAAGAGAAAAGTGAAAGGAGAGACGGGTATTAGTAAGTAACTGACTACACGTCAACGTCAATCAGTTATTACCAATTATAACAAATCAAAATAATAAAGCCCCAAGAAAATTTAAGTGTAAGTTAAGTCAAAATCAAATCTGAAAGCATTTTCCTTTTGATAAGTGGGTGCCGTACTCCTGCTTCCACAGGATACATAGAAGACGTTGGACTACGTCTAAAGTGTATAACATAGCAGTCGCAAATTATTGCAATCACAAACCAACAACTGTTGAAGAAAAAGGTCAAATAACAATTCTATGCAATATGTAACTGCAAACGGACAGAACAATAGCCAACAATAAACCAGATACACTTTTAATAGATGAGTAGACTAAAACCAATTTACTAATAGATACAACTATACCATCTGATCAAAACATCATAAATAACGAGGCGGAACAATTAAGTAACTGTAGAGGCCTATCAACACAAGTTGAAAGGATGTGGAAGGTAAAAACCCGTGTAGTTTGCATATTCATAGGAGTAACGGGAATAGTTACAACAACATTATCACACATTTAATTAACTTACGTGGTACATGTCTATCTCAGAACATTCGAAAGACAGTAGGAAAGTACAGTAGGAAAGTATGTTAATTGAATCGACGGAGGAGCAGCACCTTAGGTTTCAGGCTGAAACTTGGTAACTGCTACCTAATCTCAACAAAGACTGGAATAGGTGAACGTTTCTAGCCATTAATTCTGACTGGAAAATGAGATGAACAATAATAATAACTACAGCAAAACAATTACAATAATAATAATAATAATAATAACAACATCATCATCTATAAGGATTAAACCAAGGATGGTTTGTTCCGGTCTCACACAATCAAAGTCTGGTCTCACACAGCGCTTCCTCGGACGTCCACACCTCTCTGTCCCTTCGGCTAATAGTTCCATAGTTGTTTGGAGATGCGACAGTCATCCATTCGGCAAAGATGTTTCCACTAATTCAGCCGATACTGGGCAATCCTGTCGAATATACTGATAATATTCAGTTCCTGCCGTATATCTGTGTTTCTTCTGCAATTATGGAGAGTAATCTCATTTCAGCCGCTTGGATACAATTGGCCTGGCCTTTCGTTAAAGTCCAATCCTTAGACCCATAAAGAAGTGTACGAAGGGCTATCATTTTGTAGCATTTTAGGCGTGTTTCTTTAATCTCTGACTTAAAGAGTTCGCCTGATGGTCCCGCACATAAGGTTAAACTTATGCAACTTATTCACAATGTCATTGCTTGTATTAAAAGACACACTGCAGCCCAGGTATTCAAAATTTTTGACTTTTTACAGGGCAGTACTATCTATAACTACTTTTGCCCGAACGTAATCAGTTCCACGAAAAGCCATCACCTTTGTCTTAAGCGCGGATATTTGTAATGCAGAGTCATTTCAGATTCGATTTAACAAATGTATACCCCGTCTGCAACCTGTTTTCCTAGTTCTACAGAGTAGCCTGATCGTCCGCAAGCAAGAAAGTGTCAGTTGCAGAGTGGCCAATCATAAAATGCTCCGGAGCACACATCTGCCAGTTTTGTATGACATCGTCAATATATAAATTATAAAGAGAAGTTGATAATGGACACCCTTGTCGTACTTCGCAATTGATCAGGCCAATTCTAGAAGCTGTTATCGGTCTCCCAGCTTCAATTAAGATTTAATTTTTACATAAAGGCTCTTTTATAGCTATAATTATATGTTGCAAGATCTCTTTTCTTTCCATTATTGCCCATAATAATTCAAATAATAATAAGAAATAAGTAATAATTGCAACAATAATAAGTGATTTAAATTGAGACCGGTCGGTTGTTCAAATCTCTGGGGTAATAATAATAATACTGTACAGTATAAAATGTATTTATAATTATTTTGATAAATGTTTTTGTTAAATAAAAAAATTTTAAGAATTATTTGATAGGCCTATGCAAAAATAATTATGTTTTTGATAAAAACAAATAATCACGCAGCCATTGCAGGGAGTCGAACATGACAGATTATATATGTCAGTCAGAGAATGTAGGCCTACGTATATATTTCTTGATTCATCATCATGTCAACATTTTTTAACGGCGTAGCATTTTTAAACACCGTGTTGCACTGATTCAAATAATCAATGAATAGCGAGCACAGTGCCAATAGTGTTAGATAAAATAATTGGACTAGACACGAACTGGATTCTTTCTGTTTACGTTTTCAGAATCACGGAATTGGCCAGCGTCCACGGGAGAACAGATGCCGTCGTTATGTGAGCGCAATTTGGCAGACGTATAGCCGTACATTTGTTTAGCCAATATAACGCTAAGTAAGGGAAAGCCGCTACGCTAATTTTTACAGACGCCGACGTTTTGCAGTATCCAGCCAAACGCTGTTATCGTCAATTCCAGTGTTACACGAAAAGTGCCAATTACGTATTGAACCAGGCTGTCAATAGGTATGTATGAGTACTGTTGTCACACAGTCTTACGCGCATGATACTACACAGACACATTTATAATGGATTTCACGTAACTCGACTAAACTCAATTGATATTGTTTGAGAGCTTTAGGAACAATATTTATAAAATTACTAAATATTTTTCATTAGTATCTGTTTTATTACGTTAATAAAAAACATGTTTACCGAAGATTGTCTAATATAAGTTAGGTTAATAGAAATAAAATTATATAATATTTCTATATTCAATAATTTGACTTCCTTATGGCTGTGTTTCCATTTATATTAGCGGATATTTTTCCACTTTAGTTTTAGAGGCTATTTTCTATATTTTTCTTTCGATATTTTCAATCCCTTTCCTTACGGATTTTGAAAGCCGCCGTCTAAAATCTTTGGATACAAAGAAATACTTGCTTAACGTTTCGTAAACATTAACGTACTTCATTTATTGTAACGTTCAAATTACAATGTTAATTTTTGTTAACGGCGTAGCACTTTTAAACACCGTGTTGCACTGATTCAAATGATCAATGAATAAACGCCTAAAAAGTATTTAACATAATGTGTACATTTATTGATGCAAATTTAAGAGAGTGTACATTTATGCATAAAAATGTGAATTCAGTTTTACGTTTAAATTAATAAAGTTATTTTTAGGCGTTTGTATGTTTAAAATAGTAGTTATTAAAGAAAAATTGTTAAAATGTTAGTTCATTTTATTTTACTTCTGCTTGAGTTTGTGCTTTACACAAACGCTACTTTATGAAGATGCGTTTAGTTAAATTTTCAAATGTCTTCTAATAACTTTGAAGTTTCAGTGTCAAAACATATATATGTCTATATTAAAAATGTATTTAGCTAGATTTTATTCATAGTTTTAGGTACAAATTTCTGTGTCGACAAATATAAGTTTGAATACAAACCAGGCAATTGAATTTACCTACAATGAATACATTGTAATTGGATTTTTTGATAAAATTCTAAAAATTGCCTTAGCTTTAGTAGAGTTTGAACTATGAAACTATATGGTACCCTCTGGCGGCTTTGTTGATAAAATAAAACAGACATAAGATAATGTCACATAAGTAATTGCAACAATAATTGTTTCTTATGGCGTGCCACACGTTTTATTGTTTAGTCATTACAGTCACAGAGTACACAACAATAAGAAACGTACGTGTAATGGCCGTAAGAACCACAACTGACAAGACCAACACGATATTACAGTACGAGATGCGACGAAGTAATACAGTGATAGTGGAGACATTAGTAATTAGAGAAATGTACTTGCCTTGTAGTGAGACTAATGCTACAACGTTCCTTGCCTTACAAAACAAATCCCTTTTGAAGTTCTGTTGTTTGCAATCAGTCGTATAGCTTGAAATAACTACCGAAATTAATCCCATAATATTGTGGTACCACATTTTCTCTTGCGACAAATTGTACATTGATTTATTAGTTTTCATTAATTTAATTTACTGACAAACAAATTAAAGTAATTTAATTACTTTTTCTTCTTTCCTTGTTTCATTTCACGATATACAGTCCCAGTGACTTGTTCTGCGGCTTTCTTACCACAGCAATTGTTAGCTATACCGACAGCTATTTTCCCCTTGTTTTATGCCTATAGTGGGAGATCATTTTGGATGTCTCCTGTCTCCCATTATGCAAAGGTGTTTTCTCAATTTTTCCTTCTACTCATACATTTTTCTTTTATTTGAACATACCTCAGATCAGATCTCATCTGCTTGGTCCTCATCAAATCTATATATTTACACTCTTTCATACACATATGACATCTCCTTATAGCCTGTATTCATTGACATTTTTCTTAGTCAGTACTCTCGACTTGTCCCCATACATAAACACTGGAAAAACCGGCATCTTATAAAATTTGAATTGTGTTACGTGTAAGGCTCTCCCTCTTAAAGTTCACAATTCTCTACCGTACTACAAGATTTGACATTTATACAGTTTTTACTGAAACCCCTGACAAAGTCATACCTACTTTCACAGCCCAGATAATTGACATGTCATAAAAGATCAATTGTGCTGTCATTAATTGTGATCTTTGTTTGTTTGATACTTGGCAGAATAATGTAAAATGTCATATCCTTAGTTTTGTCGGTGGAGACCTTTATAATATTTCCAAAGCAATCTGATTTGATTTAGAATGTGATAATTGTGATAATTCCTTTGTTGTAAGTGAGTTTTCATTTAATAGAACCTCACCTGCAAATATATATTAAAAATTATTGATAATTATTTTCCTCTTATGGAGCCTGTGTAAAAACCTAGTGGTACATTATCTAGTAAATTGTGTTTCCATTTTGCTAGTGCAACTTCCGCACATACACTGCGTCACGTTTTCAACCCTTCGTTTGTTTATATCTCTGCTTCAAATAAATTAATGTTTTTGTACGTGTATACGCGTTGGTCGTCATCGTCATCAAAATAAGAATTAGGCCTTACGACTTGTTCCACAAAATACCTCTTCTTAGGATTGCCGACGCTGAGTCTCTCAAAAGCTATGTTTGGAAACCTATCGTGCTCGTGCCAACACTAAGATAAACTATAAACCTTGGTGCCGTACAAAATGTTAGACCACTGACAGCTTACAGTGGAACGTTTAAGAGACGAAGTCAAGGGGTTCAAGATTTGTAAAGACAAAATCAAGTCATTGGTCAATCCAATCAAGCTCAATAGTATGTCAAGACAAACACTATTCAAAAAGACCTGCCAACACACACAATATAAGTAACCAGCTTTTATTTACCGGTTTATGTAACCGATGACATCAAACACCAAATGGAGGGAACTACAGCGGACGTAATCTAGCTTTGACAGATGTTACAGCTCTTTGACGAAAAATGTAGGACTTTGATTCACAGCTTTCCATCCTAGAAGTTTCAAAGAACAGCGGAAGAAGAAACTTAATATACTGAGTAGTTATTAAGTCACAACCCTTGTTACCCGTTGATATGATTAAGAAGAATGAAGCAATGATTATCAGGTGCTTTACATTTTAATACTCCACGGTTGTTTATTATTTTGGACAAAAATGCCTACGTCAAGCATGGCGACTGTAATTATTTGACAAGTACTCTACTAGCTACGTATGAACAGCGTACTAGTCACAAATTATGTTCTTCTTATTTTTGTAGAAAAAATTAAAAGGAAAAAATTGTAAGCTGGATACCGAGAAAATATTATTTTTTTTAGTGTATTAAGCTTCTTTAGCTCATATACCATTTAATGTAATAAATTTATGAAAGCAGTAAACCAGGCGTATAGACCTATACTGTACAGCGGCCTCTGCAGTCAACAAAGAAAGAAGCCATAAATCATATACTGTGAAACTTTCTTGATGACTGTGTGGAAACGAAGAAAAGATTACCTAAACTTAAGGAAAACTGGATCAGAAAAACCGGGAATTCTGACGTCTACGTTCTACCACGTACGTCCACAAATTACAATAGGTTAACTGCCAGACAGATTTTACACACCCCGGTAGCTAATTAGACTAGAGGATAATGACACGCTTTGTAATAAACTACGTTAAGCGTATTTTAGGCTAATAGTAACTGTTAGGTAAAGTTAGAATAATTTTTGAATATAGTTTGGCTGTGATAGGCTTGATTATACTCGTAATTAAAGATTCAGTCTTATAATTTTTAATATGTAGTCTGTGTAAAACAGGTTTTATTTCACCATAAACTCGTTTGGTTAAAAAACGACTCGTATGGAGCAATTTCTATATTTATGAAGGCCATCAAAATATCCATTAAAATAGTCATTACTTACAGAACGTTTAATTCCTAATATGAGAGTAATATTTTGAGTAAATCTATATGAACTAAATTGTTTCAGATTCAATAAAGTCGTGATAGTTTACAAGTCTGAGATTTCGCTTCCTTTTAACTAGAAAATATGGAGCTCACAAGTATACTAGTATCCGGACGTTAAGTGGTGTATGAAAATAAGTTAAACTGGTTTCAGGAGCGCCTAGGATTTTGTGCAGTTACTACGGCAACCGTGTAGATATAAGCTTTTCTATGAAGCGACTAGACGTATTGAGGAGACTACGTTTTGTTACATTAAGCCGCTGCTAGTTGTGTGTATGCATCACGTGATACATGTAGCAAGATATCTACTAGATTAGTTAAGCACAATGCCTGGCGTACGTGCTGGAATAGGAACACAATGCAACCGTCTCTGCTGGCATATCTTAAATGAGAACACAGCTGAATAAAGAAATCATACGCGTACGCTTTCTAGACATGGTCTACTGTTTTGACTTTACAGAGTTTAATATATATATTAATGTTTAGTCTCTAGTTGTAAACTAAAGCGTGTTAATATAAAATTACAAATTTAGTTTTGTGCTTTGTGTCACTTACTTTGATAAACTTCTTCAGTCTTGGTTGTTTTATTGCTCTTGAAGAATATTTAAATTAAGAAGTAATACGTAAATACATATTACACAGAATATCTATAAATAACCCAAAGACCCAAGACCACGGTGACCTAACCACGGTACCCTTATGCAACTACCAATTTGTATACCTCTGCTTCTGGATATATCTGATGTTTTTATATGGATTAGATATATCTCCGCTTCTATGTGTATCTTATGTTACTTTAATTTGATTGGTGTAGCCAAAACTTTAGTGTACACGCAGGGTTCACAGAATTCTCAGACATACAATAACTTAGATGATTTCTTAATAAAATTTGTCATTTACTTCCTTCGTCTCAGGTAGCACAAAGTGATCACAACTTGTTGCTACTACGTATACTGTTCTCGGTCTGCGGCTCTTTATTTCCTGACGCCTTCTCCCTTAACATAGACTTTTATTTCATCTCTTCTCCTTCTTTGTCCTAACCAACCCAGTTCTCACCGAATCATTTCTGGTCTTACTGTATATGTTTATTCCCATAATGCCTCTCAAGTACCTCACTTCTGCAGCCTGCAATATTCTATTCAGTTAGTTGCTCTTATAATAATCAGATTTATCTACCATAAGATGTTTATGTCATTTAAACTTTGCATTCCTTGTTCCCCCCTAATAGTTTGTTCAACGACATAGCCAGTACCGCTTTCTACTATTTTATTTACTTCATTCTTGTTTCTTCAATTCTTTCATACTATCAGACGTACATAAATAAATGTTTCCGTACACTGCAATCCTCTGTGCTTCAATTTATGCATCAATATCAATTTATATGATATTTATTCGGGTACATTTTGTATTCCGTGTACTTTAACCACATGTGAGGCAACGAAAAAAATTCTGCAGATGAGACAATTGTTCTAAACTTGTTAAGATTAACCTTTCAAAAAATGAAATAAAAAACGGATAAACTTGTAATTTTGTAATCATATATTCGTATAAATATCTATATGAACAATCCACATAAATATAAAGTTATCCGCCTAAAAATATTAACTTGTTTACTAATTAACAAGAAACCTTCAAATAATGTTTTTACATTATAATGTGGTTTAGTGTACTCTGTACACAACGATCGAATTGTACACTCGTTTCGCATACATTACGTATTCACAACTGTTCGTAGCAGATACCATCTATTATACATATTGTTTTGTTTGTCGTTTTCACTGAAACATAGATAGAACACTGGTGTTTTTAAAGACCCATCAGTTCTGTGAATATTTGTAACTATCAGATAACACTATCAAAGTGTGTGAAATACATATATCTAAATTTAGACTTTCATCATAGTATTTACACTACTCTTTCCATACACATTTATTTCCTATTGACCTCTCGTAGGATATACATATATATATATATATATACGTTTTTTTAATTCACTCTTAATCGTGTATTATGCTTCCCTATTCTCCATCGCTTCCATAAAGGTTATACCAAATTCTGTCTGCCTCTTTCTTTCCCTATTTCTAACTCTCTCTCTCTCTCTCTCTCTCTCTCTCTCTCTCTCTCTCTCTCTCTATCTATCTATCTTCCCTCTCTCCTACCTGTCTCATTGTTTTATGCAGGCAATAAACGGAGAAACACAGGCATTGTAAGAAAAGATAAGGCAGTCAACTCACACTGTAGCGAATAGTGTTGATGCAAATTAAAAATAACAATGCAAACACACGTACCTAGTGTAACCATCTAAAGAATTTAAAGTCTATTAAACAGGAGCCGAAAAGAAATGTAGGGAGCCAAAACAGAAGGCACAGCATTGATAACATAAATTAATTTAAGTCAGTGTCAGTTTTCATGTACAATTATGTATATCATCTTTCTGACAGTATAGTAACAAATATTTCCTAATATAGTTGTAACAGTTGCACAGTTGTAACTAAAATTTAACAATATAAAAGATATTGTAAGTATGAAAAGCCAGTATAAAAAGCCAGCTAGTAGTATTATTTTAGAAGTAGAATTTTCTTATTTTTATCGTTTTATTTTAACCTGACCAACGTTTCACAGAATATATGTGCATCATCAGATTTATAATTGATTTTCTACCTATTTGAATACAAAATAACAGATAATCAATTTTATTTCGATTTAAAATAAACAAACTCATATATTCATTAATTTATTTACAAACCCCTGATGATACAGACACATTCTATAAAACGTGCGTCAGGTTGAAATAAAACATTAAAAAATAAGAATATTGTATTTGCAGAAGTAATTATTCTTTGTTTTAATATATAGTATTATGTACATTATGCACATAATTATCTGTAATTACATAATAATATTATTAAATGAAATAATGGTTAATATTAAAGTGAAATAAACACAAGTCTTAGCTGACACTTAACAAGTTACTTTGTGGAAGGAAAAATGTGGAAACATCTACATTCATTTATTGCTGTACGGAGCAGCACTCGATATATCATAATTAATCATCGTTACGAATAATTAGCATTATAGATACTACTACTACTACTACTACTACTACTACTACTACTACTACTACTACTACTACTACTACTACTACTATTACTACTACTACTACTACTACTGCTACTACTACTACTACTACTACTATAATTTTTCTTGTTATTAGCATTATAAATAATTACTATAAACTGACAATTCTTTTTATTTGTGTATAGCCTACAATTAAGATACTTTATAATGTTATACTGCAAACATAGCATATGAGTGAACTTTTATAAACAGTGCCTTCAGGTCTCACACACAGACGCACTTAATTGTAGTCAAACCTGTACACATTGTACACAAACTCACACGCACATATGTATACATCTGGTTGTAACTTCTTTACCTTGTTAAAGTGTTTATAATAAATTATTTATCTCTGGTCATCTTAGACGTTATTAGCTACTAAAATACCGTGATAAAGTAGTAAACATTAAGTGATATTACCTATATCTAATACCTACTGAATAATATTTGATAGCTTTGGAACGAAAAGGATGTTTCAGAGAAGCAGGTTTTGAAACAATGAGTGTTACTCTTACTATCTAAAAATTTCACCTGATCTGAAATTTACAGAATTTAATTTTTTGTAATATTTAGTATAATTATTTGAATGAGCTAAATAAAATTTAATTACGTCTTCTACATACAGTGGGAGGATATACAAACTGTAAATGAGAATATACCTTTTACAAATAACGTTTCAAAACAATATAATATAACGTTTTATAAACGTATACGTCATGTGACAATTTGATGCCAATGAAGTCAATTATACATGCTATATATCTCCAAGTAGATATATACTTATATTTAGAGAAGATGGTAGAGAAGTTGGTAGAGAGATTACGGTAGAGAATTGGTAGCGAGAGTACTTTTGACCGAACAGTCTATATATTATTAAACGTTAATGATATCTGAGATATCTACATTCATAGAAAACAAACTGGGTGGTTAAACTAGAGCAGTTATTGAAACGTTTGTAGAACAAACGTTTTGTTATCCACAAAAATAAAAATTGCAAAAATAAATTATGTGAACAACACAAAACCGGGAAAGGCTTTGAATGAATAACTCGAACACTGTTTAAAACTTTACAATAATGATAAGCAAATTCTACAAAAATCAGGGTAAAATAATAGAAAAATATAAATATAAAGGTTGTAAGTATTGCGTCATAATAAAAAACTCAATACCGCGTTTTGAACGTAATATTGGGTTCAGTCTTTAGTACAGACATTATTTGGCACGGTTTATATTATAGGTTAGCAGGGGACGAAGGGAAACGAATTAACTTTTTAAAACCTTGATTCAAGTAAGTGGACGGGCAATAAGCTGTAGAAGACAGGAAGACTTGACGCTCGCCAACCAAATCCGTGTTACTAAATATACACGGCACACGTATTTTCCAGACGTGTACGCGATTAATATTGCCGTTATACATGCGATGGGTTAGATGCAACTGAAATTTATTAATTAACATAATTTCGCTTCGTGCCAACTTTTCAAGCGTGGATATTTTGTTCCATTTCTAGGACTTTTTTCCTCCACATAGTTAAGTAGCAGCCAAACATAAAATTTATCTTGTGCACGACAATCTTCTGTGGAAGTTTTTGGACACCTGCGGTGAATGCCATTATGGAAAATGACATTTACATTATTATAGCTCTGTCATAGTTTGTGTTATTTCTGTTTTTTAATGACTTTTTTGATTCTGATTAAGTCAGATTGTGAGTGGTTTATTCATAAAGTTACAGAATGTTTAGATTGTATAGCTAACGGAAGTGAGTTGAAAATTGCTAACAGAGTCGTCTGGTCTAGCAAACCAATACGAACTGAAGCTAAATATGAATACCATGAAACAGATGATGATAGGTTAATTTTATAAGACGAGATTATTATAGTGGAATTTAGTAATAAATAAATTGAAGAACTGAGAGCAATTAGAATACTTTGTCTCCTTCTTTTCCTTCTTCTCGTTCTCGTAACAGAGAAGATTGCCTGTCCGGTCATAAAGGAATTACATGACAATCAACAGCGCTCTTAGATCTTTTTTTTTGTCCAAGTATTGCCAGACTTCTTTGGACAACCTGCCATCCGGAATGCTATCTAAATGGCCAATTTATCTCTCTTTGTCATTCGCAGTGCGATACTGAATATTTAAAATTAACAACGCTGTGTACCTCTTCATTGTAAAGTATATCCTGTCCTATGTAGTCTTTGACAGACTGCAAGAATTTTGTCTCCGACGTCTTTGTTCTACTAAGACGAACTCTCACCGGAATCTAATTTTAACAGTCAAACGAAAACTCTAGCACGTCCACTATTTTATAAAATTTCAGCTAAATTTATTTACTTTTGTTTCGTCATTTTACTACTTTAAGAGTAGAATTATAAATGAAAATATGTGTATATCTAAAATAGTCACGAGAAAAGTAAACTTTACAAAAATACTAAACTGCTCTCTGGTCCTCTAATCTAGACTCCTACACCTAAAATTATTTACACTACAAATTAAATTAGCATAACATGCTGAACACAAAAAGACAATGTATTATAATGTTTCACTCACACACTAAGTAATTTTATTAGCCTGCGAACAACAACAATACAAATGCATTTACACCAAAAATTACCTAATATATTTGCTCATATGAATTTACAAGCACGATTATTATTCAGAATGCAAAACAAGAGTATTTTCATTCATTCGTTCATTGTATTATAGTGGAGGAGAATTCACAATTTAATGTTGTGTGAGAGCATTACTGTTGTGCGCTCGCAACTACACGTAGGGTTTCCTTGACAAAGGGTTAACTGGAAGTAATGTGTACCGCCGTACCTTACCGTTAGCTCTGTGCCGCCGCAACGCTAACTTCTGAATTTATTAATTCTGTGTACGCTAGAGTGTGAGACGCGATGATGATTCCAAGTACAAACCAACATATTTATATCGCGCGACATTACACAACTCACATCAATCTCTCACTATCTCTCTCTATCTGTCTTTCTTTCTCCCCGACTTTCATTCTGTATTGTGTATGCCAAAGCCTGACTATATAGATTATAGATTTTAAGAATTTTACTGACAAATTTTAATTTTTGTAAACAGTATTAGGATTATTTGAGTTCAAAATTCTAAGTAGATCATTTTTTTAAGGTAAGCTTGGAAATCTTGTATTCACCGCAAGAGGGTTTCCCGTTGTTTATAAGACTATTATTACAAATATTATAAATAATTTTAGATAATGTAATGGTATTATAATAACGTAGAATTCTATTAATATTATTGTGCACTGTGTTATATGTTGTCCACTACGGTCTCTTTCCTATGGCGCTACAGCCCTTGTTGAGCCCTGGCCTCCTTCAATTTTTCCCCCCATTCTCTTCTGTTGGTAGCCATCCTCCTCCAGGAACGCACTTTCAGTATTTCTTTCGCATCCTCATCCACCGCGTCCTCCCATCTTTTCCTCGGTCTTCCCATTGGTCTTTTCCTGTGGATTCTGGTATTCAATAGTTTTCGTGGTATTCTGTCTTCCCCATCTACATGACCAGCCCACCTTAGACGCTGTAGTTTTATGTATTGTATTAGCCGTGGTTCTTTATACATTTGATACAATTCAAAGTTCCGCGTATATCTTATTCTCCAGCCATGTACGTTATTAACTGGTTCCAGGATTCTTCGCAATATTTTCCTTTCAAAGATCTCGAGAGTGTTTTCTGAAACAGGAACTCGAGAGTGTTTGGAGTTCAGGATACACGTTTCGCAGCCGTAGGTTAGGATGGGTCTTATTATTGATTTGTATATAATTAGTTTCGTGTTTCTGTGGATGTCTTTGGATCTGAAGATACTTGATGCGTCGAAATACGCTTTATTGGCTTGGACTACCCTGTTCCGGATTTCGGCTTCTTCTGTGCCGTTTTTTTTCTAATATGGTTCCCAAGTATTTAAAGTTGTCCACCTTTCTGATACTGTCGATTGTTCCGTAGTTTCTTAGTCTTCTAATCTGCACTAAAAATTTTTTTACCTATGTTGATTTTGAGGCCTATATTGCTAGACCTTTCTATGAGCTCAAAGTATTTTTTGTCCGACACATTATGTTGATGTCGTCTGCGTAGGCTGCTAATTGGACCGATTTATTTGTCAGTACGTTATTTCTTCCTACTGTGTGCACTGCGGTAACCTAACCTAACATACAGCACAGTCTTATTATAGGCTATACAAAAATTAATCACTTTAAAACTTTTCATTCTTTACATTAAGAGACTATAAGATTAATGATAAAAACCATTGTAGGGAAAGTAACGAATATGTGTACTTGTCTCAATGCTTATTCATTTTCTTACACCTTCTCAGTTTTCGGAAGACCGAATATGTAGTATGAAACGTGAATAAACGATATTAAAAGCCACATGTGCGAAAGTCAAATGTCCGAATGTACGTAGATGACCTCCTGTGTTTAAATTAAAACGTTTAAGACACTAATACCAAAATAATTCTACTTATTAAACTATACATTGACTCCAATCTGTATGCGGCTTCAATATTGTAGAAGACTAAGCCTAGTGCTGATTACAAATACCACCCAAAATCTTTGCAGTATATATTTATATTTTTAAGTAATATCAGTATAAAATAAAATGAAATTAACGTAATAGTTTTACAAAATTATTAATAAATTAACCGACGGGTTTTAAGAAATAATTGGATTTTTAAGTTTTCTGGAAACAGTTTGACGGTCCAGAAATGTTATAAAAAAAGAGTTTGCAGCTCATCTTTTATTATTTTATATACCAAAAGTACCCATTACGATACATAATTGTTGACATAGTGTCCATAGAAATGCATAGCTAGCGTACTGAATTTTGTAGAGACTTCACAGACTTATGTTGCTACAAATTGAGGAACAAAAGGTATGTTTTATATAGTCAACGAAAATTCGTGATTCAAGCAACAAAGAATTATACGAAAATACATTATAAACGTATATGGACCATAAGGAGACTGAATTATGAGACTGCAACCAGTTAACACACACATATGTATCAAATAACTGTTACTGTAGCTATTTGTTTTGACCGTGAACATATGACTGTCCCTCTCATAAAGCCTTTACTATACGCCCGTAGTTTTCATTGCGTCAACACGGCTCTGGCGGCAAATTTGTACTTACAAGCTTAATTTATTAAAAACAGACGCCGGCATTCTTCCACGTCTGTCTCGCGCCCAGAGAGTCACACATGGGATCATGTCTCTCCTCGTATTCAACAATCGATATAGTCATTCAATTGCAACTGCAATATCGAATGATGTCATCTAAAATAAAATTATCGCATCTAATTCGTTATTCGCAAACGACAGTCTCCTTGTTTACCGTTTTTGTAATTAAATGCTGTGTTCGTTGTGCATGTGTTTCTGTTTTTTTTTTTCAGCTCGTACAACATTAATAATGATAAATTAGTGACAAGGCGAGCGAGTGCCAGGCGGCTGCCGTCCGGGCAGCGAACAGCTGTAAATTACCGCTGGATACAGAATTAAGGAAAATTAAAACAAACGACCAGCTAATAATCTCCTAATGCGGCGTCACCAGCCACCCACCGCTTTTGCCCTCTATTAGGACGAGAGTAAATTTGATAATGGCAGAGTATAATTGAAAATAACTGTCATAAAACAGAATCCAATTCTAATTTAATCAAATTTGTAAATTCGGTTACTTTAAAATGCAATTTATATATTGAGTTTTCGTGAAACTAAAATTATCGCATAATTACTATATTCAGTGCAAGTTTAATATAATTTGGTTATCACAAGTGCAATTTTACACTATTTGATAGTATTTATATTTCGCTGCTGAATAATAAAATCATAAAATTTGTTTGGCCGAATGGATTCATGAAAATGCTAAGACATTGGTGCCGATGAGTTTTAATTAGTATGTAGTAAATAATTAGAAAACGTTATTGTCATAAATTTAAGGTAATGATTGGTTACATTTTGTAGTAATACTTTGTTTTTGCTGGTAGGCTACTTTAGCAATAATTTATAATTGAAGATTTTTCTGGTTTGTTTATATTTGTTTGTAATAATTATAAAAATACTTTTTTGAATGACCACGTGTCCAAATAATTTTATATGCTGGTATTTTAAAAAACAAAATAATAACTGACACAAGTTAACACATAAATACCATACCATATCCTATATATCTTTGTTTTTGATTTCATCTGTTATCAAAAGTAGACAAATTATCATAAAATATGTAAAACAATTTTGTATGTACGTACGTATGTATATATGTATGTATATATTATTATTACTATTATTATTATTATTATTATTATTATTATTATTATTATTATTATTATTATTATTATTATTATTATTATTATTATTATTATTATTATTATACACACACTCGCACATGAGCGTAGAACAGAAATTCAAGTTAACAATTATGTACAAATTAGTATTATATATTTGTACGATTAAGGTGTTTTTCAGTTACTTGAGATATATTTCGAGCATCAAGTTTACATGCAATTTTTTTCCAAATATTAGTTATATATAAACGTCCAGAAACGTGAAAACAAACACGGTAATACCTGAATCATAAGTCAATACAAAATATGACACAATGTTTAAACACTAAACACTGGAAACGCTAGCAAAACAAAATTTTTTACCAAAAGCAAACACATCAAAGAAACCAGTCATAACCTCATTTCATCTCATAAACACCGTCCAACAGCACACAATTTAACAGAAATACAAAGACTTCACCAAACAGCAAATCAACATGGTAGACAATGAACACGCTCGAAACATTCTGAGGTAAGAAAATTATTCTGATTACAAAACCATAAAATATTAAGTTATTAATACATCAAGTAAAGGGTATACACAAACTTATTAAAATACATTCTGTCTGATGCTGGAAACATGAGCATATGGAAATGTGTCAAGTACAGAAATATGATAATTGTTACGGCTTAAAGACAAGAAATTTGTATAAATTGTAATTTATAGATTTGTACATTTATATTTTGGTCAGATCATTCTGCTATGGTAACGGAGGAGTTGACTTTACAGCCAACAGGAGAGGGAGAGGGTCAGGTGGGAAAAAACTTGACGTCTCTACGAAATGCCAACAGCCTCCTAGGAGGGTGGACGAGCAGGTAGACGTCTAGGGCACTCTGTTGTCATTGAGATGAGAAATCACCCTCTTAAGGCGGATGAATCGTGTATCGGTCAATCCATCGGCGTGGGATGCGAGATGCAAGGGGAAACAACAGTATTAAAGATCTTCAGCATATACTGACTATGAGCAGCTAATTAAAATCCTACCCAAGTATGCAGCCTACTCAAGACTATCATCGATGGCACGATGGAGCGCGAAAACGACAAGGGCAAGTTGAGGATGGACTACGTCAACCAGATACAGGGGGATACCGGCTGCCTTAGCTACACGACAATGAAGTTTGCCTTCAGACTTGCTCCAAACCATTCAGCGGAATGAGAACCGCAAAATATGAGAAAATATTTGTACAGTATTTATGAGTTAGATTTTCTTCCTCTTCCGGTGTTAAAATATTTAAGACATAATATACGTGCCTTAGTTATCTCTTTTATTTAAACACACATTCTACAGCCAGTCCAAAACGATATTATGCACATTTTCTCGAAATTATTTTCACGTTGTTGTGATTGAAAGACACAGAAACACTTCATGAATGCGCAACCGTCCTTTACGGCGATTGCTTAATTTGTTGTGTCAGGTTCTACTGTTTTGTGTGTGTGTGTGTGTGTGTGTGTGTGTGTGTCGGATGCGAAAACATTTATGCTTCAAACGCAACTAATCAGTTAGAAATATAAACCGTAGCCCTGTGGCCCTCGAACTGGTCATGACAGAACTCGGTAGCTTTCGACAACTAATCTACATTAATTCTTGCTGTGATAAACAGATAAATCAAGTGACGACATATTACAATTTAACTCTTTCCTATGTAACTAATTTATCGTACACTAATACAGAAGGATTAATTTGTCTTAATTGTTTAATTTCATTTTCGCACAATGCCAAGTTTTAAACTAATAGTTGGTTTTATTCGCCTTTGCATTTTCTGCTGAAGTGTTTTTGCTAGGTCCCCTTCTGTCTAACTTCTTATGATTTTAGTGTTATTTTACCTTTAATCGTATTTCGATACTATAATTTTCTTCTTTCAATGTTCATTCCAGTATTTATTGTACTAAATACTAATTAATTGTACTAAATATTTGTCTTATTTATTTTTTTATTAGGTTCAATATCTTTAATTCTTTGCCCTTATTTCATTTGGACAGCAACATTTTACAATGTTATCGTGAGACAACCTTATACAAGGTTACGTTTAATCAAGGTCAAATGTACAGAACAATCTGTTGCTGGTAATATGTATTATACAGTATTTTCGTTTGGCTAGTAACGATCTATTTTAATACTCCTTCTCATATAATGTGTATTCTGATTTTCGTGAGTTATACATTTTCATAATATCACATTAAATTAGGCTTCGTAGTGTGACGATTTCATTAATAAAAATATGTTAATTAATTAAGTTGATAATATATAGGCGGAGAAATTTTAAATTCTTAATAAATCTCACATTGTAAACTAAATCTTATGGCAATCATTTAATAATAATAATATTTAATATAAGTCTAATAATAAAATTAAAAGGGAATGGAATTGTACAGAAAGGGTAAAGCTTATTAATTTTATTCCTGCATAAACAAGAACTGACCAGAATTAACTTGTTTTCTGACCCCTAAATAAACTAAGTATTATTGTAAATTTGTTATTAGTTAAATAATTAATTAAGACCATTGTTACGTACTTTGATAACTTCTGCAACTAAGAATATCACGATTTAATTATTTAATCAACCGTAGTCCTTTAATTAAAATTAGAAAAACGGAACTACTTTTATGTTGCCTAGTAATTGTCTTGAGATTACTACGCTCCCCTTAACTATTTTCTGCCACTTGTAATGGAGCGCTCACGCCGTAAGCAGCGTAAGGCGTTGTTTCGCTACGTGTATATATAGAAATGTGAAAGGGTTGATACAATGACTATTTAAATAAGTAATTTGTGTGGTGATGACATCTCTCTATATTATAAACTAACGGACTATGTAAATAATACAGTATTACAACCTAGAAGGTGATAGTCAACTAATCTATCATCATGTGAAGTGTATAACAGTGAAACAAACTTTCTATCTATGTATTCTAACTACAAGAATTACTAAGAATAACTACAGTCGCCGGAGATGAATGTACCACACCAGGAATGATTTCACATACTTCTAGAACTTCACCATCACAGTATGATAAGGTAACGACTGAACTTCAAGAAACATCAGGAGGACCGAAGGACGAATTCTGCAGCAACTTCAGGAAACACACAGGTGACATGGAGGCTTGTCTTCCATGGTTAAGAGTTACAAAATTATAAACCCAAAAAGACAATTTAAATAATCATATTAAAGACTTGAAAACTTATGTTTAAATGTAATAACATTAAAGACTTTAGAAACCTGACATTTTAAGGCAACATGTAGTATAAAATCTAATAACGCTAGTTATAGCAAAAAGGTAAAGTTTAAACTAAAAGTTTTGTTGTATTAGAAGATTAGTAAAAACAAAAAACCATTCTTCAAATGGTTAGAGTTTCAATATTGTACATGGCAAGGTGACCATAATTCATTTAATATATTTAATCCCGGATCCGTGGAATTAATCTATAAGATGTACATCATATTTTGAGGCCCCTTTGTAAAGTAGTAATTTATATATTTAATCATATAGTAAACTATATTGTTTGAGAACTTTCAATAGAGAACATAATCACCAAATGTAATAAAGAGATGTCATCTAAGTACCGAGTAAAATGAGTGCATAAATCAACAGTCTCCCCTTCCTAATATCCTGCTCTATAAATTGTTTATTTGTTGTGATTATTTTCAGTGCTTCACAACGAAGGCAGCCGGTATAATTGCCACATCCAATTATTACTGGTTCCCTAGGTTATAACTCAAGAGATGAGGTTATAGTAGCTTCATATAGAAGTATTCGGAATTAGTGTAACGCAATGTACAGTTTTTTATTGTATTCATTCAGATTCGGACTTTTCTCTCTTATCGTAAATTAAGTTCATACAACCGAGGAATTTCCGGTATAAGAAGTCTCTTTTCGCCAATCCCTACAGTCTTTTAGAAGAGTGTACTAGCGGACAATGATTTCGGCCTTCCTCCAGGTAGGAAACTGACCGTAAAATCGGATGAATTAGACGTCAGCGGTGTTGAGTGTAGAAAAATACGATAAACCACTCTATTAAGAAACTATTGCATTGGTATTATGTATGGAACTATGAGTGATTGTGACAATAAGAAGGGGAACAAAAACTGGATAGGGCACATATTGGGACCTCATTGAATTCAGGGATCGGTGATTGAGAGAAAGGTTGAAGGGGAAAAGTTAGGAGAGAGAGAGAGAGAGAGAGAGAGAGAGAGAGAGAGAGAGAGAGAGAGAGAGAGAGAGAGAGAGAGAGAGAGAGAGAGAGAGAGAGAGAGACAGACAGAAAGGCAGGCAGGTAGACAGGTAGACAGACAGACAGAAGGGCAGTGTATGAATAAGACGTGCATCAGGTTGAAATAACACTTAAAAATAATAATAACATTTTACTTGCAGAAGTAATTATAACTTGATTGTATATACATGAATACTAATTTGATTTGATAATAGCCTATTAAATGAATATTTAAAACTCTTATTTAAATTAGGGAATAACAATTTCTCTGATGTTCAATTACTTATTGAACTGTTATAACATCACGGTCAGTGGAATCGTAATGTTACTTGATCTGCATCTGTCAGTTACTTGTAACTCTAAACCACCTTTACGTGCTACTCTGAGTTGTAACGGGAACAAAAAAGTTAAAGGTGCGTTGTGACTGCAGGAAGTAAGTTTGTACTGACGAATGTAAAGAAAACGTCACTTCTCAACTTAAGAGTTTCCTATCTATTTAGATACAGCGCCCTTTATCATCGATCTAATATTAGTGTAAAACTACCTTCAAAAAGGTATGAAATTGCAAAAGCACAGTATATACATTTTATTCTCTGTAAATATAAATCGTTTGTAAACGACAAATTGGAGGATTTAAAGGAAGGAGGGCACTAAACGCATTTTTAAGAGATTACAAGGCGAGCAAGAGAGGCTGTCATCCCTGGTTTGAAAATATGGAGGAATAATGTTCATGAAGTAATAGTGTAGAGATATGGAACCCATTGTAAAACACATAAAGCTTTATCTAAAGCGATGAATTGCTATTCATACGCGCGTTTAGAAACACGGGAGACACTACGTATTTTCTGGGTTAACGTTGTAATGATAACGTCATGAAACAAGTTAGGTTAACTGCGTATATAATATTACACAAGAAATACTGATTTTATAAATTAGTTTTTTTAAGCTCAAACGCAAGATCTCTCTCTCTCTCTCTCTCTCTCTCTCTCTCTCTCTCCTCTCTCTCTCTCTCTCTCTCTCTCTCTCTCTCTCTCTCTCTCTCTCTCTCTCCCTCTCTCTTTCGCTCGCTTGTTCTTGCTCGTTAATGTAAAGAAACATCAATGCTTTTATATTGTCATTTTAATATCACTAGATGCTGAAGTCTTGCTTCCTCTTCTTCTACTTCCTCTTCTTCTACAAGTTTGCAGTCTGTACCGACTTTGACAAAAGCCATCTTCTTCAAATCTTTTCGTTTTTTCAGTCACTCTACATATTTTTTTTTTTATAAATGTTACACAATTAGGCTACAGAATTAGGCAATGGGTTGCCTTATTAAAGCAAGTAATATCCCTGTGGTCTGTAAGAGTCGTCTTCCTTAGCCAGCTGTTTCACGACTTAAGGCAGCGGAAACACGCCTGTCGTTGAATTTTGTTAGTTAGATAATGTACAAACACTGCATGCTAAGTATCCAGACATCATGCAGAAAATATTTTCCTGGACGTGGAAGTAGAATTACTGTCAGAATTGTCTCTGACTAGTACCAGAATAAAATGAGCACTAATTAAACTTTGATGGTCTATTCCTTTTGACAAAGAGTAGCCCCTCAGCACCCTTAATAAACATTTGGCCATATTTCCAAATAGATGACTTTTCGGTATGAAAATCAGGGAAGCGCTTCAGATTAAAAAAAGACAGTTTGTTGTGAAGGAAAGAAGTATAATTTAGATAATCTGTAATTATTTTGCCAGAACATATATAAAATTTAAGATTAAAAATAAATAATTCGTTAATCTCCTTCTCTATTTCTTTATTGTCTAATGTTTAACCAGACACCAGAGTTTTGGTCCACGATTCAACTATAATATCCATCACCATTCATCTCTTTTTATATTTTATGACTTTTTTATAAAAAAAAATTTAGACTGTTAACGCTCCTGGTACGCAATTGTATCAACCACTTCTTTCACATTATATTTTACTATGATATTTTTGGAGTGCTTATTAATTCGCGTATTGTATCGTAGAGCGGGTTTGATTTAAAATTTAAATGGCCGTTTAGCAGCCGAAGTCACAGACTGTGTACGTCATTGTACGCCCTATATATCTCAAATTCTTCCAAGGCGTTCATGTAAGTGCCTTTATTACAAAACTGCATGGGTTTCAAAGTTGGAAACAAAGCTTGTATATTTGTGATTTTCGTCTATCAAGTGACGTGCATAGTTGGATTTTATGCTTGATGGTGATGTCTGACCCTTCAGATTGTGCTTTGGCGTGTGTTCAATAAAACGTTTTTGGAAACCCCTTCCCGTCTGGCCGATATAAAAGCATTCACAATCGTCGCACGATAATTTATACACCCCCGTTTTCTTTTCTAAAGGGATAGTTATTTTATTACGGAGTATGTTCTAAAATAGTATGTTAAAATAACTACTACTACAGACGGGGAGGGGTTTCCAAACACGTTTTATTGAACACACGCTAAAGCACAATCTGAAGTTCAGACATCACCATCAAGCATAAAATCCAACTATGCACGGCACTTGATAGACGAAAATCACAAATATACAAGCTTTGTTTCCAACTTGAAACCCATGCATTTTTGTAATAAAGGCACTTACATGAACGCCTTGGAATAATTTGAGATATATAGGGCGTGCAATGACGTACACAGTCGTGACTTCGTGCTAAACGACCATTTAAATTTTAAATCAAACCCGCTCTACGATAACGCAATAAACCTGTCTACACAGTAGCGTTTGATAGTCAGTGTCCGATCGGTCCGACTCGAGTGCGCACTCAAGTAAAGCGGATATATGTGTAATCGTTTCCAATTATTTGTATTTTAATATGTAACGACCTCGCTAAGAGTGAATTTTTATTTTATTTTATTTATTTCTGATGACGAGACATATGTCTCGAAACGCATAAATTAAATCAAAACCCAACACGAAGTCACACGACGGAAGAAATAAGGTAAATATTTTACAGAAATAGAAAGAATAAATTTAATGCAGACAAATTTGTAGTTTTGTCTCTCCGTTGAATTAACTACAGCTAAATGGAAATTAAATCTATAACTCAGGATAAAACTGTATGTAACGTCATTTTGTTTTCTTCAAATTAACAGATTATTTCAGTTAAAAATTAAATAATGTTATATAAATACATCAAATATTAGAAAATCTCATTAACGCAAATGTTAGGAGAATATACTTTAATTAAAAATTAATCCCTTTTTTACATAAACTCTGTAAGGTGAGATCTTTACCTTAAATCCTAGATCTGTACCGACTTGTTGCTCTCGTTATTTTATGACGCTTTCAAAATGTCTTATTCTTTAGGGACATAGAACACTTTTTTAGGACTCTCGCGAATCTGCTGTATCGTTCTATCAAAATATTGTCTCTTTTACAATTATGCTCATTAATTTTAACAGTTATTAGAGATAATTTTAATTCTTTAGATATCTACACTACAAAGGCTTTCCAATGTTTTGAAATCCCTACTTAACCTGAACGACATTTTCGGAACCTGAATACAGCCCTCAGGGTCCTTTTTTATTACTAATTCTTCACTTCCGAAAGGAGTACGACTAGTGCTGTTATAAGTTTGTTCAACCTAAACCATGTTTTGTCCGAATTTTCCTGTCATTAGTTTACTGAATAGGAATAGCTCAAATAGCTATAATAGTTTGGTGAATAGGAGTGGCTCAAAATTTTAACGGTGGCGTAACTCAATTATTAAAGAGAGCTCGTCTCTTGTGGTATTCGTTGGTTGTGGTGTGCTGTGAGTTCCACTCAGGTTCAAGTAGAAGCCTGTCTACTTACTGTTGGGACAATACAACAACCGTACTGACATGAACGGAACTCGATCAGTAAAATCGTGAATACGCACAACAGTTCTCGCTAAAGTACAGTTCGTCATTGGACGTAGTTAAACACATATTGATTCTATCTGGGTCGTGTTCAATAAACTAAAGAACTAATTATAGCCAGGCTGGGCAATAGGTTATTGTCATAGTTGTAGCTTTTGTAAGAAATGAAATCAGTAAATTTTCAATCATGCTCTACAGGTAGGCCTACATTATAACCGTGATCTTTGATATCATAGTGGTTTGTCATGGAACACCATTGACTTATAGTTTAAAAGTAAGATGATAAAGAGAATAACAGAAAAATACTTGTAAGCCTAAATTTATTTTTATTGTATAATATTTCGTTTTATAAAGTAATCTTTAACATTCCAAAAATATATTCACAGATTCCTTCGAGCTGTACTCGTTCTTGTATAACAAATTATTTATGTAAATATTTTCGTTTAACTGTTATATATGATATCAGAATACGTCTTCTAAACACTAATAATCCACAGTGGGATTCGTAGTTACATGTATAAATAAACCACACTAGTCTTATTTAGAGATACTTAATTATTCGCGTTATTCTACTTAATTTACGTGTAAGGAATATCAGAACTCAGTATTAAAATAGAGAGATGTGTAATGACAAATCAATTCCTATTAAAAACTTACTCTCAACAGTAATCTATACAAAATACTAACGCAGTGGGGAATGCAGGACAGAACACAAACTGAACGCGTTCGCAGTTTTCAAAATCGCTTTGTCGTTTTAACAATGTTTGCTTTGTGCGTGAACCGGCCATTATGGTAGAAGCTTTCGGTGTCAGCGCCACTAATAGTGCGTGCGGTGGAATTGATAACGAATGCTTGCTTGTACAAATAGTTTTTCTCTTTCTCTTTTGTTTGCACAGTGTGCGGAAAAAGAAAATTACGAGCTTATTCTGGCAACACTTGGCAGTAACAATCCCGCATAACTAACAGCGTTACTTCGGTGCTGGAGCGTAGCCTTTGTGAATATAGTATTGCTTGCTTTCACAAAAAATACTTATTGGCTCTTTTCAGTAAGCCTAAGCTAGAACATGAAGAAAACTGCATTTGCTATGCGGACGTATCGTATAAGCTTACGTACATCGTACATATACAATCTTATTCTTTTACGTTTGAAGACATAATGCAGTCTGAAGTTAAAAATTGAGATGAATGGTACAAGAAAGTGGATAAGCAAAATACCATGTTGTGTGTGGGAAGTGTTTTTCCGAAATAGGTTAAAATTGAAAGCTAACTAAATTAAAGTTACACTAACTTAAAATGTACACACTTAAACTGAAACTTTAAAGTGTTATCAGGATTGGCATACTTTATTCTTGCTTTATAAACAAGAAGCATTGAAAAAATATTCTGTACTCGTTATTGCACAAGAAAATCTATTTTATGCATGCTTTTGCTTATTTGTTTCACAGCATATTACAATTTGTCTTTTGAAAACGAATAATTGAAAATGAGATTTGTAATTGTGAGTACAAAAATCTATATCAATTTTACACAGAATACGACATTATTTGTCGTCTTCTTCTTAATGCAGCCGTTCTGACGGGAGTTGACTTACCGTCATGTATGTTGACTGTAGCTGTTCCTATATGGTATTCCACCTGTTTTATCAAGTCACCAGATATAGCCCCAGTATTATTGCGCGTCATCTAACTCATCCTACGCTGTTGTTTGTTTCCTGGACAACTAATGCCAATGTTATTATTTTGTGTGTCCAAAACCATGGGCGCCTTTTCATAAGCTAGCTCTGGGAATTGTTTCCTTTCCTTTTAACAATTTCGTGCGAAGAAACTTCTTTATATCTTCAATGCCTGAATTTGGCTCTCCTTACGAAAAACTAAATGATATTGGTTTTATATATATGATAATGTTCCAAGGTTCTATGATTTGTTTTCAGCAAAAAGCAAGTGTGTAAAAGAGTCTAGAAAAATATTTCATTTAAAGAATACATGATTAAGCCTCGAACACACAAAAAAAACAAAAGCAATATTAACCGAACAAAATTGCTTGCTATAGGTACTTAGTACAGGTTATTATAATTTTATGTTCTCTCAAAAATATTGATGTGTCTTCTCAGAGACTTGTAGTATTGTGGTGTGTGTGTGTGTGTGTGTGTGTGTGTGTGCGCGCGTGCGTGTTAGAAACTATACATAAATTGTACTGAACAGTAACAATAGATTTTAAAACTACATAAAGATGAAATTACAAAATTATATTTTTTGTTTATATTGTTGTTTGTTTATTCGTTGATAAATGCAATTGAGGTGATGATTTCATGTGACAAGATATACGAGAAACTAGGAATTTCTGAGAGATGAATAGAAAGGACTGTCTGGACTAACCAAAAAACCAACAAAAGTGGGTGGTTTTTAAGGCAACATTATCGATTCTGCCAGTTGCATTGCACATGTTTTTGTACACTTATTTGTAGTTGTGATTATATGCTTACACATCAATGTGTTCCGGTAATGTGTAATGTTGATTTATGAAATTTGTGTTGAGGTAACTTGTATAAGTAATTTCTTCTGCGATGTTACTTAAGCTCAAGGTGTTATTATAAGCTTATGTTATTAAAACGCCACACTTATGTTATTTATATATACGTGCTCAATACTGGAGCGTGTGGTGGCGCGGGTTCTTGTGTGCGTGGTGGGTATTAAGACAATTCTCCACAACACAAAGTAGCTTACTAAAGCTCTTCGCAGATACTATTGCTTCTGTTATTCCAGCTTATTCCAGCTACTGTTTTTTTATTGGACTTTCTTTTGCACTGGCGTTTCTTAAATATTTAACGTATAATACTCGCACTTACAAATCCTTCTGAAAGCGAAGATTGAAATGTGAATATTTCATCATATGTTTTAGAACTACCTTCGTAAAGTGTGTTATACTAAGGGAAATATATTTTACGTTGCTGTCAATTTTATAGAACTCATAAAGGTCTCACTCATCATAAACAAAGCTCGTATGTTTGATCTTCCCAAATGGAATATAGTATAGTGGAAACTGCCGATGGCTACTAAAAATGAACTCGTGCTTTATTACGGAATCTCATTGACAGATATTATGATATTCTTCTACAATCGTGGATGTCCCTATGTATCTTACGTATTCACACAATGATGGTTAATTAGACTATACTGTTTGTAAACACGGAGAGAAATAATTTATAAGATTTTCATTCACTAATTTACATACCGACTTTGCAAGCACACACGCGCATTACTCTATAATAACTACTTATTTTCCTGCAAATTAAAATACCAATCACAATAATATTAGGTTTCTTAAGCTAGTACGCAGCCAATCTTTTTGCCTTTGTTTTGCAAATTGTTTTTTACACTATCAGAGCACAAGAAATTAGTTTTTGATTAAGGTTTTTAGACTGTTAGGCTGTAGCCTAAACCTGTAAAAATTTTAGTTGTTGTTATAATTGTTATTAGTAAAGCTGGAATTCATAATAATAACAGTCAGTAAACCCTAATTACGTAGTAACAAACTCAAAAATTGGAGACGTTTTTGGCCGTGTCAACATGGTGCGTCAGACGTTTATAAGCCCCGCATACGACTTTAGTGAGTGTGATAAGTATCCCGTAATTTCAGTCAGGTACAGGAAAATTGTGTGGACGTTACTGATTGGCTCTCGCCTCAAGGTCGGCAACCAGTATTTATTGTGAACCGTGAAAGCTTTTTATCTTTACATATCTTTGCTGATGGTGCAGATTAATCTATTATTGTTCATATGAATATATATTAAATGTTTTTATCTTAATACTAACGTACTATACAACAATTTGTTTATTTTATTTTCTCAAATTTGTGTCATTGAAATTTACGTTCAACATTTTTAGAGTTAATTATTGTTTTCTTATAACGTACTGTTTTTTGTCTATTTATTCAGTTATTAACTTAAAGCATTACAAATTTAGGTTATAAATGCAACGTTATTAACCTAGTAAATAATGTTAAGTTATAAAGTGAACAAATACTTGCATCGTACCTTGATATTAAACAAAATATACATTTATATGTATATAATTCAAAAACATTTTGCTACAGTCCGTTTTTTGATGTACATAATATATTTAATATTTATACTGAAATTACCTCAAGATATTTTTCCCCTTATTAGGAACATGTTTCGAGAACCACTGTGTTCTCATCCTCAATAATATATATATTATTTATATAATATTCATATTTGTTTACATTTTTCTTGTATATAATTATTATTATTATTAATAATAGCTAAAAATTTTATTATAAGAAGATATCATATATTTTTTGAATATTTTACAGTGTTTTGACAGTAATATTACTATCATTATCAGAATATTACAAATTAAAAATCGCAATTTGTAACGGTCTGATCATATAGTTTAAACTATAAAAAGAGTGTAAAATATTCAGAAGTATATAATATATTCTTGTGCATAGTATTAATAATTCTTGTAGTAATTATTATTAATAAAAAATAAAAAATGTATAATAATGACACACATATATTATATTGTGTGAGTGTGTGTGAGAGAGAGAGAGAGAGAGAGTGATAGAGAGGGGCAGACAAATGTTTTATGTTGTCGATTTACCTTCAACAAATTACAATAATTCAAACCGGAGTAGTTGTTAACAAGTACATTCAAATAGGTTAGTTCCACAAAATGTTAGATAGAAAATAGATAATCCTTAATATAAGGTAAAAATACTGTAAGACAATAATGCGAATAAATACGATAAGTATAAATAAGAATAATGATGAAAATATACAGACGAAATAATAATGTAAGGAAAAAGACACGTCGTGTCCATACTACACGTGAAACAAAATTCAACTAACACAGTAAAATCGCAGTGAAGTTGCGTGTTTGTTATTTGTATGCAAGTTTCAGTGTGCACTTGTTACTTAACGTGTGTTACTGTGCGACGCCTATTTGAAGTCCTTGGATTCAAATTTAAACACTATTAACTTGTCTTCTCAGATTTCCTCCGTCCCATGTACTTTCGCGCTGCATGTGTGTGTACTCGTGTGTGTTGCGGGGGTAGTTAATGGTAATTAATTACCACTAAGTTAAATTCATTTTTCTGTTCACTTGTGACCTACCAGATGTTCTACATTTCGCGTATGAAGCTTTGGCCTACATTAAAAATTTGTTTAGCATTTGTTAAACATTCGATTAGTTGTTGGTTAGTCGCTCACAAATTTTCTAAAGTCTTGTTTAACAGATTTTGAAAGAAAAAGTATTTTAAGATATTTGTACTTACAAAAGAAAAACATGAAAGGCAATATTAAACGCTATTGTAAACTAAGATCTTCTGTAACTGGACGCAAACTCTCACTGCCAGAAGTTTGTTAACCCAACTATTAGGCTGTGGTCGAATATAAACATTTTCTGATACGCCAGACATTTCGGCCGCCGAAACACACCCACACCTGGCTACCTACGGACCACGGAAACAAAGTAGTACAAAGTAGTTCCCGCTACACTGAAGATGGCAGACGTGGGAACGCCGAAACGTCTGGAGTATCAGAAAATGATTATATTGAACAACGGCCTAAAAGCCCGCTTAACATATCTAACAACTATAAGAGTTTTTGTATTTGGCAAGATCGAATTAATTTTATAATTCAGCAATTGTTAGCTTCACTTCTGTTAACACCTTATGACGATCATGGACGATAGCGTTCGAAACGTTAGGTGGTTTTTTTTTAACACGAGGTAAGAATTTTGTGATGCTTTATGTATGATTTAAAAAACTACTCAGTAGTAACCTACCCACGAAAATGTTTATTAGGTAGTATAGAATCTGATTAGAGGTCACACAAAACCCAAAAATATTTCTAAATCTTAATGAAGAGGTACGACATTCATTATATATGAGATGTATCGGTGTGTGTGTGTGTGTGTGTGTGTGTGTGTGTGTGTGTGTGTGTGTGTGTGTGTGTGTGTGTGTGTGTGTGTGTGTGTGTGTGTGTGTGTGTGTGTGTGTGTGTGTGTGTGTGTGTGTGTGTGTGTGTGTGTGTGTGTGTGAAGGGTCATGCTTCCGTGTTGAGTTTTATGTTGAATTTCACTGTTTTTCCGCCATTTTTTCCGAAAAATGTTTGGCAGACACAATGTCTATTATACGCAAAGCGATTCCTCTTCAACGTTCTTTGATGGAATCCTTTTTGTCCAAGACACTCCTCCGTATATATTGCCGTAGCAATTGAATGGAGTATTCCTGTTGTTTGGCAGATACGTATAGACCTACAGAGAGAGAGAGAGAGAGAGAGAGAGAGAGTGTGTGTGTGTGTCGACCCTTGAGGTAAAGAGCAAACAACCCGAAGTCGACTCGAACCGGGACATGCCTTACCACCTAAGATCTAAAAATTATGAAACACACACCCGCACTTGTGCGTCTTAGTCTGAATGTACAGATTGCGTTAATTTCAATGACAGTACTGTACGAAATAGGCCTACTGATCGTATCATTTTTAGAGAAAACATTTTAATAATGCCTGCATACTTCTGTCGATATATTTAAAACGCACTTCATGGGTGGCTCTTCGAGTCCATCACGAGTGTTATTTGTTTTGTTTTTCAGTGCTTTTAGTCTCCGCCATATTTATTTATTTTCTAGTGTTTATCATCGTGTTGTTCTAGTGCGTGCGCAGTCCAAACAATTTCCACTTTCTATTTCGTTGCCGGAGAGATCTGTAAGGTAATGGGCAGTTGTTAACAAGTATTTAAACTAAAATAAAACAATCATAGATGCGGTCTTTGGAGAGAGTATTACTTGTTCCTCAAATCACCTTAGTAGTTTCATAATGGTAGTATTATATAAAATGTATTATTTATCGACACAATTATTAATGTAACATTGACGGCAGCAGCAGCAGCAGGGGCAAGTAATAGTAGTTATTACTAGCAGAATCTTCATACAGTAGATCACAGAAAATAATTGGTAGGTTTCTGTAAAGATCCAACTAGGTTGATGATAGGTCCAAATAAAGACGTAACTGCAGCGTCAAATATTAAAGAAACATAGGCAAAAAAAATAAATTCATTTTATACCTTAATTAGTAGACAATAAATGAATATTATTTTTGTATTTATTACTTTTAATATATATAATTAGATTTTATTATTTTATATTATATTTTTACTTTTATTATTATTATTGTAATAATTTAACAAAACTTTATTGAAATAAAGTTTGTTTTGTTTTAATGTGGAATTAACTATTTCAATAGATAACGAATTTCAAGGGTTGAAACTAGACGTGTAAAAAAGAAAATTTTCTGTTTTGGCAAAGTCAATGTAAATTGTTGTGTACATTAATTTCCGCCAAACATAAAATAAATGTAGGCCTATATTAAGGAAAATGTTGTGACGGTCAAAATCATCATTTACATCGTCTTCTATTAATAAGAAAAAAAGTCTTTGTATACGACTAGTTTCTACCATCATAATGGCAATCCAGGGACGTCAAGCTAAAAAAAATATATACATACCGTTTTGTAGATCACAGCGAAATTTTGTTTTAATCTTACATAGACAAATTTAGTAATACTTATGATAACGTGAATTAATAATAAATTGTTTTGTGTTTTGCTGATATTGTTTAAAGTACGTGCAATAAGAGTTTTCATTGTGAATGCATACGTATTTTATTAATCTGGATTTTACTTCCCAAAACATATGATTTCATTAGGATTTTAATGTTAATCTTTCTTTTTCTTTCCTGTTGAACCATTAACTTAATAAAACAATAATTGCCGAATACCTAAATATGTATTGTTGTATGAAAAAGTTATTCACATATGTTTAGCGAAAAAATGCACAGATGCACAGTTATTATGGCCCTCGTGTTATTGGCTTTTGGGGACCGTTGACATCTTATACAGTGATACATTTTTCTCTTTCAATGGATCTGAAGACGCAATCGGTTTCTACTTCTTCAGTTTATGTTTCTATTCTTTTCTCTCCATTCCTAACTTTCTCCATTATTCATGCAGTACGAGCTGATTAGCAGTTATAAGCACACTGGTATTAATTTCCTCTCTTGATATTTGAAAGTTTCTTAACCAGTCCCGCCATATTCGTTATTGGTAAAATTTAAGATATATATAATTTGTTATGACGCTGTAATTAGAAATAAAAAGAAAAAAGTGTTTCGCGTAAATCAAATTAAAAGTAATCGTTTGGAGGGATTGGAAGGTCAGTTTTGGCGGCAATCAAAATTCATGTTTATTTTCAGAATTTTAACTTTAAAACTCAACAGTCATATTCAGTAATCAGTTCTTACGATTGTCTAACCTGAATTTCTCTACCTTCAAAGGACTTCAGAAAGTTAGATAGTTGAAGCATGAACAGTGAAAGCAAAACATATAAATGACATCCCATATATAACTCTTCGAAACAGTTTTTTTTTTTTTAGTATAAAGGACATTTAAAACAGCTTTAGTCCAAGATGATGTTTTTTAGAACAGCAAAGCGTATAGTTGGATTGTAACGAAGCGGTCTCTAAAAGTAACGTACATTTGTTAGAAAACTCTGTAAAGTCCTTAGAACCGTATCAAAAGTATATCAAAACATTATGGAGAGAAGAAGATCGTGGTAAACCACTGTGGTTGAAGAAGAAGAAATTGGTGCAGACGATGTGATCTAAAAACAACATAAGGTAAAAGGAGAATTACAATTAATATCTATTTTAATAAGTGCAGTTGTGTTGAATGTTTATTGAAACAAAAACTTTGACTTTAAAATGTGCAAAGTAGCATATTAAAAGTAATTTGGTGATTAAAATTTTATAAACTAGTGTTTATAATCACATCAGAATAATTTTTCTATAGTAGTGAGCAACAATGTTAATACTGTTTATTTTTATTAAAAAAATAAAAAATTGAAAAGTTTTATTGTTGTTGATTGTCATAGAACTGTAAACATCATATATGAATTATGGTATCGAAACCAAGACACCGCAAGTCACAGCATTCATAGTACCCTATCTCTAATGCGTTTCAAACCTTACGCTTTTACACAGAATGACCAAAAAATTGGTTAAAACTTACTAGACCGTTAGGTGGATGAATGGATGGTGCGCGGGCGTCTTGCGCCCTAATTTGTGTGCGTTGTCCAGGCCTAGGCCTGATAAACGCCAGGTGCCAACAGGTCAGCGCGGTCGTTTGCTCTGCACAAGGGAGTTATGGTGCAGTCCGCGGGTCCATGATAAATTACATGGCCACCACGGAGGCAAGCTTGAGCTTTTGCTTCAGCCAATTGTCCCGCCGAGGCGCCACACCATGGTCCCCTCAGGCTAGCCTTTGGGAACGTAGTGACGCACTGGCGAGGACAAGAAGCTCGAGCGCCCTAGGGCGTCAGCCGAAACGGTAAGAAATGACTCCGAGACAGCCAGCTTCCGCAAGGAAGGCACTTGCACAACCTCGCGAGAGCCCGTGTCTCAGGTCATTATCCTGCCGAATCTGCAAAGCAGGTGCTGACGGGGATCTTAGTGGTCATGGCTTCAGCCAATTGCAACGCCTGGTCGCGGCTTCTTGGTCTCCGAGGACATAGCCCACGGAAACTTAGAGGCACGCTGGCGAGTACAAGAGGCTCGACAGCCCAAAGACGGCGGCCGAGTCGAAGGTTACTCATCACCGGGGCAGTCGGCTTTCGCAAGGAAGGCATTTGCACAACCTCGCGGGAGCCCGTGTCCCGGATCAAAGCACTGCCGAATCGGCAAAGCCGATGCTGGCAATAAATCAATCCATTCCAATCTGCCGCAGCATGATTGACTACATTTTCGGCAGGCGCAGGTAGTGAATGATGGTGATAATTTCAGTCTCTAGAAGGTTGGGGGGTTCATTTCTGGGGGGTTCATGTGATGAACTTAGGGGGGGTCGTCTAACAGCGCCCTAGGGAGCCTGACGTGGGGAGGGGGCGGTGCATTCTCCTCGCTATTCAGCCTTTGGAGGTGCGGATAAGGGGACTCGCCTGCCTTGGCGAACAAATTCGTTGCCAAGGACCAGACGAAGACCTCTAAGGTGGGAACACGGAGGCCCCGGTGAATGGCCGAATTTCGCACATACCACGGGGACCCCGTGAGGGAGCGTAGGGTCCAGTTCTGAAATGTAGTCAGCCTATGCCTGTTGGTGGCCGACAGGAGAGGCCACCAAGCTGGCGCCACATAAGTGAGTACTGTTCGGAGGAACAGTAGATACAATGTAAGTTTCGTACGGACAGCCAGGCAACTGTTCCGCGAAAGCATAGGTGATATTTTGGCTCTGACGCCTCGAGCCTTGTTGAGGGTTGCGGTCACGTGGGCGTTGAAGTTTAGGTGCCGATCAAGCCGAACACCTAGGTACTTCACCGTCTCAGTCTAGTTGATGGGTCTCCCCTCTAAGGAGAGGGATTGGCATCGGGAAATGGACTTATGAGTAAAGCAGATAGCCTCGGATTTCTCCGTATTGATCGCTACCCGCCACTTCCTTAGCCAGTCCGGAATCATAGCTAACTGGCGTTGTAACATTACACCCAAGGCGAAAGCGAGCTAAAATGAAACAATGCGTCGTCGGCAAAAAGAGATAACGTGACCCCGGGATAAACAGGCAGATCGTTCGTGTACAGGACGTACAGAACGGGGTCAAGGACAGATCCTTGAGGGACGCCTGCGGTGACAGGGCGAACCCGAGAGAACGCCCCATCGACGCTGATCCTGAATGTGCGATCCGTCAGATAGGATCGGAGCAAGTGGACGATAGATGCCGGGAGTGGCGAATGCGCCAGTTTGTAGAGCAGGCCTTCGTGCCAGACTTTATCGAAGGCTTTGCTCACATCCAACAGGACGGCGCCTGTTGCCTGATGATTGTTGGTGGCGTTTGCTAGGCAGGTTACAACCCGTACTAGCTGAAGAGTAGTCGAGTGCCTCATTGGCGGTTTTCCACAGGCGGGGAAAGTATCTCAGCCGGAGACAGGAGTTGAACAGCTCAAGAAGAACGTCAACTGCCTTCTTGCAGAAGGCGGGAGATTCTGCAACGCAGCGGCGCCGATGCGATCGGGGCCAGGGGCCTTTCTCTTCTTCAGTCGGCTAAGGACAGACGCAAGGTCTTCCTCGTCGACCAAATTAGGAGGATCATTGGGGGGAGCAGAAAAGTATACAGATAGGAAATCCCTGACGACGGCCTATGAGCCGGGTCAGAGATGCGTCTATGGACGGTGAACTGTTCCTCAATACAGTCGGCGAAGACTTTCGCCTTGCCTTCTGCAGAGTACACAGCGCCGTCCGAGGTATTCAAGGGATGGCGAGTCCTCTTTTCGCCTTTCAGTCTACCAACGGCTCTCCATACGGAGTCGTGGTCGACTTCCAAGTACTCCAAATAGGAGTCCCATCGATCCGCGTTTACGTCAAGCAGAAGCTGCGAGACGTGTTCCGACTGGTTGATTTACCTTTCTTGCTTAACGTCTAGAATGTGACGGATGCATGGGGAAGTTACTCGAACTGTCGGTTTTCTGTCACTGCAGAGGACACAACAACGCCTAAGACGTTCCTCTTGACGTTTATGTAGAGAGAGTACCGTGCTTCTCCGGAAAAGTGCGACTCCGACACCACGAATCTCAGCGTCAACACGGCGAATCTACTGTCTGGACTAACCGCAGAAATCAGTTGTCGCGTAAAGGCCAACAAACTCATTCGACGAGATCTATATCTTGTTCTCGACTCTGCGGTACGTTGCGAGGTTCGGCATCCATACGGAGGATCTTGACCATAACGTAACAGTCCGGCAATTTCTAATCCTATTGACAGGGATCGTGACAGCTAACGTTTTTTTTATTGTGGCCAAGATATGATTTAAAAAATAATGTATCATAATAAATAGGATATTGCAAAACACGAGAAGGAAAGATCCATCTAACACCGGTGACTGTTCTGTTACATGGATCAGAGACTCAGACGCAGACGTGTAAGGATATTGGTAAATAGGACGCTACTGAAATAAAGTTTCTTATAAGTTATATATGAAATGTTTCACGAGATTTAGTAGAGTTAGGAATCATGATATACAGAAAGAATAGGGCTTCTCCATTATTGGTAAAAACAATAAACTTGGAAGAAGCCTTCAATGGCAAGAAACGTATAGGCCTACCAACCTTAACCCTAATAAAATATTCGCCTGAAACCTAAGATCACAGTAAAGATCAAGAAAACGCCTGGAGACAACTTTGAAATCGTAACAGCCCTTTACTGAAGAAGAAGAAGAAGAAGAAGAAGAAGAAGAAGAAGAAGAAGAAGAAGAAGAAGAAGAAGAAGAAGAAGAAGAAGAAGAAGAAGAAGAAGAAGAAGAAGAAGAAGAAGAAGAAGAAGAAGAAGAAGAAGAAGAAGAAGAAGAAGAAGAAGAAGAAGAAGAAGATAAAAAATTAAAGTCATATTTTATTAGCCAGTCTCTGTGTTCTGGTAAATGGTAAATATTTCTGGTAGGATTTGTGTCATATCCTCATTTGAGGTGGCTCATTTTCTTTTCAGAACAGTACACAAATGATTATTTGTATGATTATACATAGAGTAAAAGCTGTACGTGCAAATGAACACCCATGTTTAGTCTACCAGACTTGCTGTTAGTTGGATGCAATTTAAATAATAGTAATTTTAAGGAATTCAATATCTTTTTAAGTGAAACTATATATTACTTGTTATCACTCCCACGTACACAAAGATAAGCTTCTCTTTGTGTGTATTAACAATGTTTGTTTTGGTTGTGAGTCAAGAATTACCTTAGTTTGTAACAGCACGCGTCTCACAGCCTTACTTTGGCTTCGTTGTTTGCATCGTGTCGACAAGACGTATTAATTATCAATTATTAAGATAACACAAACAAAGATTAAGGCAAACCCGTCTTTGAAACACATCCAGAAATAAACTTAAGCAATTTATCGAATTAATAAAAACTGTACGCTAATCTCAAGAATGTTGTTTTAATAAAAATTTCACTCACACACAAAAACATGGACACTTCTACGTTTACTACTTGAACCTTTTTTTAATTCGTACTTAAATGTGCGTGGTTCTCCTTGCAACCCTGAATTTATTTCCGATTAATTTAAAGCGTTGATAATTATAATATAACCTAAATATATACAAACGTGTATTCATAAAAAGTAAATAACCTGATGATGTCAGTAAATAGATGTTATCAGTCCAAACTTGAAAACTATAAAAATAATGAAAATATTAACAAACGAATTTTAAAACGAAAATATATAATCTTGTTTGGGTGTATGTGTTTCGCGCGCGCGAGAGATGTGTAAGCGAATCAATTACAGGTCCACAACAATAGTTATGTAACAAACTATATTATCAATAATTTTCATACAAGAAATGCTTATGTTTACACATGAGAAGGGCATTTACGCCTTTAAGTTAAGTAAGAAATATATATATACTTTTTTGTATTCCTTATCTAAGCTATCAGCTTTAGTGATGAGTTGTAAGCAATATTCCTTATTCCTTATCGATTTCTTAAAGATATAAACTAACAGTTTTTAAATACGTATTAAAATATTTTAAAAAGTATTCGAAAAAATAAAATTATTTATTATATTTTTGTTGTATAGCTGTCGCACGAAGACCCTCACCAACCCCATACACACACACACACACACACACACACACACACACACACACACACACGTACTGTACATAGATATATGTGTTTGTAATACATTTAGGAAAAGAAATTTACAAAGGAATTTATAGAATTATAAATTAGGACTAATGAAATCTATGAACAAAATGCATTCCTAAAGAAACGAACACACATCTGTAATATAGAACCGTTTAAAATGCTACAACATCCTGTCAACTATAATAAACTAATGATTGTCAATCCTCTCAATATATAAAATTATAAAATATGTATAAAACATGAAAAAGAATTAGTATAAAATATTGTACAACAACAAAAACAAAGAAAACAGTAACACCAAAAACAACGACAACAAACAACAAAAATAATTAAATCCTTAAATTTTAAGGATAAATAAAATATTAATATTGTCCTTAAACAAAAATAATAATATTAAAAAACTATAATAATAATACTTATACGAATTAAATGCAAAAACTGATTTGACGTTTACAAATACTTCACTTACTTTTAACGAGAATAAAGAATTTAAAAGTACAAGGCAAAGCGTGTAACAGGCCATAGAGAGTACTTTGTGATCTCTAACGACAATTTATCACTGTGTAGCGGAGACCCACAGGCAAGAGCAAAGTTGGTGGTGTCTTCAACGTGTCGTCTCTGTGATATTTATACGTAATGGTTATTTGAACGGGCGAAGAGAAGAGAGGAAATAAATCACTAAAGTAGATTTTCGGCAGACAACAAGCAACGTCACTCGTGCTTAAATTGGAGTTTACTGGTATAGGAAAGTGTCCATAAGCGGTTGTTTGTTTGAACGTAAATAAATTAAGCAAAATATCTACTTCTAAGATATTTGGAGAAAGAAGACTTTACCCACTTAATTCCTTTTAACTTATTAATTTTATGTGAGGCTTGAAAATTTATCCTACATTTTATTTAAAAGTTGTTAGCTTATTACTTGTTATTGCTTTCCCATAGCATGGGTACGTGTTATAATATAAAAATTAACAAATGGCGTATTGGATTTAATTTTTCAAATAATTTTATTATTAAGGTAATACGCTTTGTTGTTTAAACACAAAAACAATATACAGTTAATATGCACATTAAAAAAATAAAGATTTGAAACTTTGTATAAATATTTGTTTATTTGATATTTTCCGGCAGGAAATCTTGTCGACATCTTCTTAGTATTAGAGGTTCCTCGGTTTATTAATTAAACGAGCAAAGTGAGTTCTCAGTTTTAACTAGACCGCTTACCATTTGTCTGTCTATTTGGGATACGTCGCACGATAACTGGTGAATGCATCCATCGCTTTTTGTAACACTTGCCATGCATATTACCTTCATCCAACAATATTCTATTGTTCTTTCTATCTAAGCCACTGAAAAATAGGGTGGCAAAAGCTAAAAATGTGAGGGTTTAAAATTACGAAAAAGTCGCAAAAATCCATGTAGGGTGTGAGATTGAGAAGAATTTTAACCACAATCAGAATATAATTATTAGTTTTTTTAATTTTAAAAACTTAGGGACACGAGACCCAAAACGTTTCTACTATAATTTTGAGAAAAACTAAAAGAAAAGGTATCATATTAAATAATACATTAACCACATTTTGAACACAGTAATCAAGTTTAGATATTTTAAAATTTTGAGACTAAAGACCCCATAAAAGGCATATAATTTTTCAAATAATTATAAATATTAATCTTGGGGGATTCAAAACTTTCAGACTAAAGAGACTTTTAACCTAACTTTAAATGTAGTGGTTACAGTGAAAATATTTCAAATTTAGTTGCGCCACAAGTCAAAAGTAGAAGTAAAACTTTTGAATACATTATAAAACTCAATGTAAAAGTATGAGGAAAGTAAATTATGTGGAATATGATTCAAATACACATTTGATGAAGTTGATAATTTGAAAAAGTTATTATCTGCCAACAACCACTTGCAAATTTTGGACGCCTTCATAAACGTTTATTATCTATGTTTGCAAAAAACTTTACATATTGTGTAACATAACAAAATTATCACATTAAACATTTGAATTAATGCAACATAAATAAAGGAAAAAGTTCCATAGTGAGTGAGAAGAATAAATTGTTTAAGGATTACACTAGAAACTGTATATTAAGTCTATAAAATGTTAATAAAAATGGAAAATAAGAAAGAAAACCATTGATTAAAATAACCTACTATGTAAAAACCAGTTAAACCAGCAGTATACCCAGTAGATTGGGGAAGCAGTACAAAAAGGGAAGGACCATAAAAAAGGAAATAATCTGTCATGAAACCATTTTAACAAGGGAACAATAATAAGGTCACGAGGCAGAGACACCACAAGACCAGAAACTACTAATGTGATATTTGAAGAAGGGACAAAACATATCAAGATTCCAACAAAGAGGCCAGAACCAGGAAGAGATATGCCAAAACAAAATGATAGTCATGTAATACATAACATGAGACAAAATTAAAACTGATATATGTAGACCCAAACAAGTTACAAGATACAATCCCAGAAAACACAAATTGTATACTAGTTATAAGAGTAATATGTTAAAAAATATATCAAAAGAGACTACCATAGTGTAGAACCCACTGAAAAGACTACCATAGTGTAGAACCCAATAAAGTGAAGTGAGGTAACAAAAATAAGAAACTACAGTGAGTATAGTGAGAAACATAGCTAAAAAAATCTATGAAAAAATATTCAATGAAGTGTAAATATTATAAAAAGACTACCATGAGTGTAGGAATAATACTAGTAAAACCATTGGAATCAAAGACAGTCTAAGGACTGACAACATTATCAGTAATAAGAGTTTTTTAAATTAGATATAAGAAAAACTATTACCCATAAAACGTTTCCTTTAATTACAGTTAAGTAAATTGTGAGAAGGACAAAAATACCAGAGGACAGTTCATAACTGAGGGTATAACTAATAATAAGATGTTTGTTATTTATTGTCAATTAGATAATATTTTAGATATAAGGTGATAATAGATACAAGATGTTTTTTAATCACAGTTGAATTGTTTTCAAAAGAAACATAAACACACAAGACAGTTAATGACTGACAGTATTACTAGTAATAGGAGTTTTTTATTTATTTTTTTTCTAATTAAATTATGTCTAGGTAATAATAAGGATAAGATATTTTGTTATCATTTGATGATACAGTTAAAAATAATAGGGATAAAATGTTTTTGTTAAAATTAGGTGATATAGAGAAAATTAGGCATAAGATGTTCATGTTATGGTTCAATGATGTTATTAGTATAAAGAAAGTTTAGTAGATACAAGATATTCTATTGTATTTTAAAATCATGTCATTTAATTTTCCATTGTGTAAGTCAGAGAGGCAAGTAGGACATAAAAATGTAATAATTGTATTCAAAACAGTAAACCATGTATAATGTACAAACAAACCAGCCAAGACACCATTCTAGTAAACACAGACTGGCCTATAAACCAAAAAATTATCTATCAAAGAATCAATCTATGTAAAAGGAATAGATTTCAATACATACAATACAGAAATTGAAAATATAATTAATACAGATACAGTTAATAGCAAATAGAATGACAAAAGAAAGGAAATTAACTTCTTTTGGAAACAGTTAATGATAGGCCTATAATAGTAATCAAATCAGACTAAACAGCAAATTAATCAATATTGAAATGTTTTAACAACCAAATTATTAACAACAAAGTAATTACGGAGTTATTAAGTATATTCCATAGAAATATTATAAGAAAAAAACAAATAAAAACCTTTAAAACACTGAATTTGTACAAAATATGAGGCATACAATCATTATGTAAAATTGTAATTTTTGGGCTTATATGAGCTTGAAACAAACCCAGCTATATATCAAAAGATGTAAAATTAACTAATCAATATTACTGAATAGTTAGATTCATGTAAAATTAAGAAATATTTGAAATACAGTAAAAAAATAAGAAAACTTATTATGTATAGTTAGATGGTGAAACAAGTCTTAGACAGATATTTTTATAGTTAAACAATATGAAGAGGAAAAAGACATAGCACGAATTACCCTAAAACGACGACGTTGCGTCTATTAGTCTATTGTTAATCGTAAAGCTGAATAGTTGGAAATGTGTTAGCGGAGTATTGAAGACAAAATAATTTGTAATAAAACCAAGTGTGGTTATGTGGCGTGTAACGGAGATGATCTAAAAAGTGAAATAACCTTAACTATCAATTTCTAACACTTCACAAATTTTCAAAACACAGTATAACACCATAAAACTCAACACAAGAAATCGACAGCCATTTTGAACAATTTTTGGACCAAATTCACAGAAAACCAACACACATATTTGAACACCGGACACTACACAAGAGATCCATCCAGAAATCGACAGCGCAGACGACGAGAGGACATTCCACACTATATTCCTGGACCAACACCACTTCGCAGAAAAGGGAACATCGTTTTATTTCTGTGGGAGAAGATCATTCAATTCCAACAGCAACGTAGCAGTTAAAATCGAGTAGACGGCGGCCATTACTGGATTTCTCACAAAGACGGTGCAGTGCCTCCTGGAGGGGAGTGACGTCATTTCTTCGACTTGGTTCGCAATTTAATTTCTTTCTAATTGACAATTGTAATAACAATTTTGTTCTATTTCAGATATTAACATTTAGTTTAAGAATACCTGTTAAATGTATCTTGTTCCTTGCCCTCTGACCATTTCGACTCGTTAAAAGAACCAAAAATCTAAACTTGTAAAAATATATTTGTTGATTTTTCTCACTACCGACTGTAGCGAATATTAGCCAGTGCCTGGGACATGCGCAGTTTGACTGGCGCATAATTTTGAATGTTAATAAACGCAAATCATTACTCAGTTACCAGCATTGTTTTATTTCCATAATTAATGTTACTATTATTTTTTATTAAACAAAAACATAATTTACAGTGAGAGAATAGATATATAAGGAAATTACAAACTCAATTGATTAATTAATTATTAATTAATTAAATTAAATCATTCAATCAAACTCAATACCAGAACAAGAAAAAATATTTTTCACAATTTTTAAAGTTTGATGTATTTGTTATTTATCAATCAATCACACCTAGTTATAACATACACAATTCTTATCATCAATATCTTTATATTTTATTTATTATTACATTTGAAATTATATTACAATTTGACTAGCCTAACTAGTGGGGCTGAAAGGAGAGCACAAACCATTATCAACACATCAATCGACACACAATATATCTGAATTTCTATTTCTATATTTCTATTTTTATTATTATTATATTTGTAATAATTTATATTACAAATTGGCGTCCAACTTAAGGGCTTTAAATAGGAGGTAATAGAGTTGTAAAATAAGGACGATTGTCCAATTTCCTATTTTTAGCTTGGCAGCGGTCAATAGGTCGGAAGAGGGAGCGAGATGCACAGGAGAGCTACATCAAGAAAAAGGGCTATGGAGGCCGAGCAGGAGGTAGAAATGGAAGATAAAGAGGCGACACCAGTGGAAGATGTGGAGTCAATGTTACCGCCAGCAGAACAAAATAAGCCGGCACCACAGAAGGAACAGCCGGAGAAATCCACCGCAAAGGAAGATACAAAATTTGATCAAATGATGGAGATGTTACTCAGAGAATTTAAAACAACGAAGGAGGAATTAAGAGAAAACAGTAAGAAGATAGAGGAGAAAATGGAAGAAAATGGTAAGAAGATAGAGGAGAAGATGGAGGAAAATGGTAAGAAGATGGAGGAGAAGATGGAGGAGAATAGTAAGAAGATGGAGGAGAAGATGGAAGAAAATAGTAAGAAGCTGGAAAAGGATAACCAACAATTGAAGGAGGAATTAAGAGAAAACAGTAAGAAAATGGAGGAGAAGGTGGACGAAATAAGAAACGAAAATAAATTATTAACGGAGGAAAATATTAAGAAGATCGAGGAGAAGATGGAGGAAAATATCCAGAAGATGGAGGAGAAAATGGAGGAAATAAAAACTGACAATAAACAATCGAAGGAGGAATTGACCCAGATACGCCAGAAACTGGAAGAAACCAATAAAAAGATGGAGAATAATAGTCAGCAATTGAGAGAAGAATTGAAGGAGACGAACCAAGAGAACATGAACCGATTAGATGGAAAGATGGAAGCATTGAAGGAAGAACTGGGGCAGAAGATAGCTGAAAATAATGAAACAATCAGCAAGAAGGTAGAAGAGGAATTAACGGTAATCGAACAAAGGGTTACCAGAGCTGACGAAAAATGGAGTCAAACTGAACGGGAAGTACAGATTATCAAGACCGAAATAAATACGAAGGTTAACAACATTGAAGAAACGACTAGGAAGACATTGGAGGAAAGACTAAAGGAAACACGGGAAGACTGGGAGCGAGTACAGGACCGATTCACAGAAAAATGTGACGGCATTGAAGCTGCTGTGACCAGTATCAACAGTCAGGTACGACAGAACCAGACAGATATAGACCTATTCCATAGTCGACCGACAACCATTACCAGTTGTCCCAACAATGAGAATCGGGAAGGAATTAACTTCAGGTTTTATAAAAACAAACCCATGGAGTTCCTAGCAAGAATCGAAGAATACTTCACCAAACACAGAGGTAATCGCTGGAGGGAGAATAAAGAGGTGCTTGACGAATCGTTCAAGGAGATAGCAGACAATTGGTGGATGGCGATAAGAGACGAGGTGACCGACTATCAACAATTCAGAAGGCTATTCAAAGCCAAATATTGGTCTGAATCAACGCAAAATATCGCCAGAGACGGGATATGTCATGGGAAGTACAACCCGTATGGAAACCAAACTTTAACGGCGTACTTTTTGGGAAAGGTGTGCGTGGCCAAACATCTAGAGCCCCGAATACCGGAAGAATGCCTGGTCAGCAAACTCTCATACCATTATGAGGAGGATATTATCAGAGCCCGACGAAACAGTCAAATAAAGACGGTGCAAGCCATGACCGAGCTTTTAGAAATGTATGAGCACGAAGACTATTACCGTCAAAGTCGCAGGAGATATGAAAAGCCGGAACCAAGGAGTAACAACAATAATTTGAATAATAATAATCGGCAGAATGTGGGTAACAATAATAATTATAATTCCGCAAATCGGAATAATGCCGAATGCAATTATAACCCCAGAAATAACAATAATTTGCCCAGGTTTAACAACAATAATAATAATAGTAATATTCCTCGCATAAATAATAATAACAACAACCACAACAATAATAATAACAATAATAATAATAACCGTCCACAAAATAACAACGGTTATTATAATAGTAATAGTAACTATGTTCCAAATGGTCAGAGGAACCCCAACCTTTCTAACAATAATTATCATGGTAATTATAACCGGAATTACCCGAATGGAGGTAATAACAACAATTACAGGGCATATCGACCCAATGTTAACTACATCCGAGCGGAAGGCAGTGGACACAGGAGGTACCAGCCTCAACGAAGGAGCCGATACTACGAGTACAAGACCTTCCAAGGAAGTCAGGGAAGTAATCGGTACAGAGAGTACGAGCCCAGACGTAGTTCCAGCCTGGACAATCAGCGAAGACTACCTGTAACAGAAGCCCAACAAGACGATCGAGCAGAACCAAACGAAGCAGTCTCAGGACTTCAAGCTGACGCTTCCAACGGCCTAATCCGTAATGAAGCGGAACATTTAAACGAACGGAGGCAGTAATAAACCCCAATAACCCTTTACTGCTCCAATCTGCTGGGTTTAACCAAGTAGGTATGAATTCGAAGAAAAACAGAAAAAATTTTACCATAATATACAGCAATTATTTGAAAGATATCCGTAAGGACCTATTAGAAGAAAGCGAGCTTAATATTAACAATAATGATAATGAAATAATATACATAATTGCAGAAATCGAGGGTATTTCTGTTCCTATAATGATAGACACTGGAGCCAATGTCTCCATAATAAATCGAAATGAGTTGGACCGGATACAGCAGGAATGCCACAAAAACTTACCGGTACTACCTATTAATAATATTGTACTTGTAGGAGCTACCGGCCGACAGAACAAGACCATAAGAAAGCAGGTATCCCTCAGTGTCAAAAGTCAGGGCATTAGTGTGGATATGATATTCCTTGTTGCAGCCGGATTACCTTTCAACATCATGATAGGATGTGACATATTGCGCAGAAACTCAGCAGTTATCGACTTGTGCCGAGGAAGGGTATCACTCTTTGCTGAAGGTTCGACCTGGGTAGCCAATTTAACTAATAACAAGACTTTAGACTCCAGACAACTTCTCGACCGCCAAAATAATGTGAATTACTTGTCCAACTACTCAACAAACAACAAGCTAGTACATCAGGATTCGGAGGAAGACCTATGGCAACAAAAGATTCAAGAGATACGTAACTTCCAGTGCCACAATACTAACGAGCAATTAAAGGAAAACCAGCTGAATCAATTGGTAGAAATATATGAAAAATATCGAGCTGTATTTTCTGACGAACCTGGAAAGATCCGGAACTACCAATGTTCAATACGATTCAGAGAACCGGTAGAATTTAACCGAAAGTCGTATCCAATAGCACAATCTTTGAAAGAAGCCGTACGCTCAGAGATCCAGAATATGATCCGTAGAGATATCATCGAGAGCAGTCAATCGCCATACACTAGCCCAATTGTGGCCATACAAAAGAAAAATGGGAAGGTAAGGCTTTGCCTTGACGCTCGTGAGATAAATAAAATGATAATAAACGATCGTACCTCACCTGGCGAAATTGATGAAATTTTGAAGAGGTTCCACGGAACACGATTCATTACCACCTGGGATACCGTATGCGGCTATTGGCAAGTGGAGTTGCACCCAGCAAGCCGGCAATACATGGCGTTCATCTTCGAAGGGCGCAATTATCAGTTTAAGAGGTTGCCCTTCGGGTTGGTGAATTCAGTAGCGGTTTTTGTCGCCTGTATGGATCATATACTAGGACCAGAGGCGCTCCAATTCACGACTGTCTATGTTGATGATCTCCTAATAACATCAACCAACTGGGAGGAACACTGTTACCGTGTGGAGTATGTCTTGAAGAAGCTTGCTGAAAATAATGTCACCCTTAAACTGGACAAGTCCGAGCTTATAGCTAAAGAAGTACAATTCCTGGGTTTCCAGCTAAACAGTCAAGGAATAACACCATCAACAGAAAAGGTAGACGCCATACAACGATTCCCTACACCAAAAAACAGAAGGCAACTACAATCATTTTTGGGCCTGTGTAACTATTATAGGAAGTTCCAGAATAATTATTCCGAACTAACAGCCCAGTTTCAGTACCAGTTATCGTCCAAGAATAAATGGCGATGGGGTCAAGAACAAGACGAGACCTTCAAATCAATTAAAGAGAAATTCTTAGATGCAGTAATGCTCAACCATCCAGATTTTAACCGACCCTTCTTTCTAAACTGTGACGCTAGTAACATTAGCTTGGGATCAACACTGTACCAAGAAGATGAAAGTGGAAACCATCTAGTAGTGAGCTTTGCTAGCAGAACCCTTAACCAGTGTGAAAAGAACTATAATGTGACGGAAAAAGAACTGCTAAGTGTAGTCTTTGCCTGCGGGAAGTTTCGGACGTATATCCTCGGATATCCAGTGACCGTCCGAACAGATCACAAGTCAATATCATTTCTAAGAAGATGCAAATTAAGCCATGGTAGATTGACCAGATGGGTACTCGCCCTACAGGAATACGATATACAGTGGGAGTATGTTCCTGGAAGTAAAAATGTAGTAGCCGACGTACTGTCGAGAGTGAATCTGGAAGAACAAACGTTCGAAGGCGAAAAGGAGAGCGTTCTGAAAATCTATAATATTATTAAGGACAGATCCGATTTAGAGAAGATAGTGCAGGACATCAGAGAACACCAGCAGTCCGATCCGAAGTTAAACTATATTAAACTTCGTCTCTCCAACCAAGATGACACAATAAACAAATTTTATTGTATACATAATGGGATTTTATTCATCAAGACATCCCTTGATGAAGAAATATGGAAGATCATGATCCCTACTACAATCGAAAAGGATATCATCCTGGACTATCACCTACGATACGGTCACATGGGAGCCATGAAGGTGATCAAGGCAATAGAAGAGAATTGTCACATAAAAAGTATCAATAGAAAAACGAGAAACTACCTCAAAACCTGTCTGATATGTCAATTGGTGAAAACCAACAATGAGAGAAAGGAAGGTATGATGATACCAATTACCTCACAGGCCAAACTGGAAAAGGTCTTTCTGGACATATGTGGTCCATTTCCCCGCAGTGGCGGACACCATCGATACAAATATATTATTATTATGATGGATCATTTTACAAAATTTACAAAACTATACCCTGTGAACAGAGCCACCACTCTGAAGACTCTAGGAATAATAACAAATCATTACATTCCAGAGGTAGGAAGCCCGACATCCATAATCACCGACCATGGAACGCAATTTAAGGGTTGGAGGTGGAGAAACACTCTGAATACATTGGGCATTAAGACATACAAGACGTCTGTCTACCACCCCAGCAGCAATCCAGCGGAGAGGGTACTGCGGGAGGTCGGAAGAATATTACGGACTTATTGCTATAATCAACAAAAGAAGTGGCAAGAATATTTATTAGCTACTGAAGAATTCCTTAATTTGTCATATCACCCCGCTATAGGTACCACGCCATACACGGCAATGTATGAAAAACCGCCTCCGAGAGAAATACAAGACATAATAGAGTTCCCCAGGAGTCAAGAATACAAATTCAATCGAATCAGATTCTACAATAAATTGGCAGAAGACCAGAAAAGGCGCAAGAACAAATATCAAAAGGCTGTTAAGAAAATAATAAGCTATGAAGTCGGAGAAAAGGTACTGCTAAAAAACAGGGAATTACCCAGTACTTTGGAAGGCATTACCAAAAAGTTGTTACTGCTGTATACCGGCCCATACCTGATTATTAAAAACAATAATAACAATACGTATGTACTAAAGGATATCATTTCAAATAAAGTAAAAGGAACTTATAATCAGTTATCCATTAAAAAATATTTGGAGGAGGAGTTATAAAATTACAAAATTCCAAAAGTTAGTAAGTACAACTTACACCAAATATCTGAAAGAATATTGTGAACGAAATAAGAATTTTGATGGAATAATAAAATTACAAAATTCCAAAAGTTAGTAAGTACAACTTACACCAAATATCTGAAAGAATATTGTGAACGAAATAAGGATTTTGATGGAATAATAAAATTACAAAATTCCAAAAATCCGTAAGTACAACTTACACCAAATATTCGAACAATTGTGAATGATGCAAAAAGAATTTTGATAAATAGATAATTACAAAATTCCAAAAATCAGTAAGTACAACTTACACAAAACATTTGAAAGATTATTGTGAATAAATAAAAAGAATTTTGAACATAATAAGCTTCAAAGTTCAAAAGCAATAGTAGGTACAATTTACACAAATATTCAAAGACTATTATGAAAGTAAAAAGAATTTGGATGGAGATAATGATTTTCAAAATTCAAAACAATAATAAGTACAACTTATACCAAAATATTTGAAAAACAACTATGAATAAGAAAGAATGTAATTGAATAAAAATGTTTAAAATTTAAAATTAAAAAACATTAAACTCATATCATTACTCATACAAATGATGAGAAATAACTCTGAAATATGAAAAAAGATTTTTTAAGAAAGAGATACAAAATTCTAAAGGAAGAAGGAAACCAGAATATCATATGACTTAATCGAAACAGCTTAAACAAACTCCCAAAGAAAATAATTTAATAAAAATGGAACAATGAAGAAGGAACAGCTCACTAAAGACCAAATAGTGAGACCAGAAAAAAAAAACCTGATACTAATAATGATAATGCTGTTGCAATAACCACTATTATAGTGAAAGTGATAAAGAATTAATTCATGTTACACCATGAGCAATAAAAATAATTCAATGGATACCAGATGGTAGAAAGAGTAAATATAAATACTACTTACTATGTAAACATGATGAAATGTATATTATACCACATACCTAAACCACCTAATATGGAATAAGCTTTAAAAGAGAAGAAGAGTCAAGTGTATAAAAGTATTAATTAATATAAAGTATTATGAAGTGAAGAATCTAAAGATGTTTATTTTAGTCAAAAATGACTACTTTTACTGTTTATTTATTTTTATGACTGGATGTAGAAAATGCCATCAGTCTTATGTTTTGAGCAGAGATGATAATACCTCTGGACTCAATTGAAGTGTTGGACAGCAGGGATTGAAGCCAAAAGTGCCACTCTGAACTGTTCCAATTAATTTGTTAGGGAATGTTAGGGAGTAAACATACTGGTGAGGAAGCACCAAATAAGAAAGAATATAAAATGATAATGTTATACACAAGATTGAAGATCACTTATCAATGAAGAAAGAAACTAATGAAGGAGATACACATCATCTGAGAGGAAGCAATGGTGGAAAAAGAAGGTATATAAAGTGAAAACATGTAATCACGGAGAAAATGTAAATACAAAAGAATTAGTAGTAATTATTTCATCCATACTAAGAGTATGATCTGAACTAATCACTTTTACAGGAGAGCATATGTAACATAACAAAATTATCACACTAAACATTTGAATTAATGCAACATAAATAAAGGAAAAAGTTCCATAGTGAGTGAGAAGAATAAATTGTTTAAGGATTACACTAGAAACTATATATTAAGTCTATAAAATGTTAATAAAAATGGAAAATAAGAAAGAAAACCATTGATTAAAATAACCTACTATGTAAAAACCAGTTAAACCAGCAGTATACCCAGTAGATTGGGGAAGCAGTACAAAAAGGGAAGGACCATAAAAAAGGAAATAATCTGTCATGAAACCATTTTAACAAGGGAACAATAATAAGGTCACGAGGCAGAGACACCACAAGACCAGAAACTACTAATGTGATATTTGAAGAAGGGACAAAACATATCAAGATTCCAACAAAGAGACCAGAACCAGGAAGAGATATGCCAAAACAAAATGATAGTCATGTAATACATAACATGAGACAAAATTAAAACTGATATATGTAGACCCAAACAAGTTACAAGATACAATCCCAGAAAACACAAATTGTATACTAGTTATAAGAGTAATATGTTAAAAAATATATCAAAAGAGACTACCATAGTGTAGAACCCACTGAAAAGACTACCATAGTGTAGAACCCAATAAAGTGAAGTGAGGTAACAAAAATAAGAAACTACAGTGAGTATAGTGAGAAACATAGCTAAAAAAATCTATGAAAAAATATTCAATGAAGTGTAAATATTATAAAAAGACTACCATGAGTGTAGAATAATACTAGTAAAACCATTGGAATCAAAGACAGTCTAAGGACTGACAACATTATCAGTAATAAGAGTTTTTTAAATTAGATATAAGAAAAACTATTACCCATAAAAGGTTTTCTTTAATTACAGTTAAGTAAATTGTGAGAAGGACAAAAATACCAGAGGACAGTTCATAACTGAGGGTATAACTAATAATAAGATGTTTGTTATTTATTGTCAATTAGATAATATTTTAGATATAAGGTGATAATAGATACAAGATGTTTTTTAATCACAGTTGAATTGTTTTCAAAAGAAACATAAACACACAAGACAGTTAATGACTGACAGTATTACTAGTAATAGGAGTTTTTTATTTTTTTTTTTCTAATTAAATTATGTCTAGGTAATAATAAGGATAAGATATTTTGTTATCATTTGATGATACAGTTAAAAATAATAGGGATAAAATGTTTTTGTTAAAATTAGGTGATATAGAGAAAATTAGGCATAAGATGTTCATGTTATGGTTCAATGATGTTATTAGTATAAAGAAAGTTTAGTAGATACAAGATATTCTATTGTATTTTAAAATCATGTCATTTAATTTTCCATTGTGTAAGTCAGAGAGGCAAGTAGGACATAAAAATGTAATAATTGTATTCAAAACAGTAAACCATGTATAATGTACAAACAGACCAGCCAAGACACCATTCTAGTAAACACAGACTGGCCTATAAACCAAAAAATTATCTATCAAAGAATCAATCTATGTAAAAGGAATAGAATTCAATACATACAATACAGAAATTGAAAATATAATTAATACAGATACAGTTAATAGCAAATAGAATGACAAAAGAAAGGAAATTAACTTCTTTTGGAAACAGTTAATGATAGGCCTATAATAGTAATCAAATCAGACTAAACAGCAAATTAATCAATATTGAAATGTTTTAACAACCAAATTATTAACAACAAAGTAATTACGGAGTTATTAAGTATATTCCATAGAAATATTATAAGAAAAAAACAAATAAAAACCTTTAAAACACTGAATTTGTACAAAATATGAGGCATACAATCATTATGTAAAATTGTAATTTTTGGGCTTATATGAGCTTGAAACAAACCCAGCTATATATCAAAAGATGTAAAATTAACTAATCAATATTACTGAATAGTTAGATTCATGTAAAATTAAGAAATATTTGAAATACAGTAAAAAAATAAGAAAACTTATTATGTATAGTTAGATGGTGAAACAAGTCTTAGACAGATATTTTTATAGTTAAACAATATGAAGAGGAAAAAGACATAGCACGAATTACCCTAAAACGACGACGTTGCGTCTATTAGTCTATTGTTAATCGTAAAGCTGAATAGTTGGAAATGTGTTAGCGGAGTATTGAAGACAAAATAATTTGTAATAAAACCAAGTGTGGTTATGTGGCGTGTAACGGAGATGATCTAAAAAGTGAAATAACCTTAACTATCAATTTCTAACACTTCACAAATTTCCAAAACACAGTATAACACCATAAAACTCAACACAAGAAATCGACAGCCATTTTGAACAATTTTTGGACCAAATTCACAGAAAACCAACACACATATTTGAACACCGGACACTACACAAGAGATCCATCCAGAAATCGACAGCGCAGACGACGAGAGGACATTCCACACTATATTCCTGGACCAACACCACTTCGCAGAAAAGGGAACATCGTTTTATTTCTGTGGGAGAAGATCATTCAATTCCAACAGCAACGTAGCAGTTAAAATCGAGTAGACGGCGGCCATTACTGGATTTCTCACAAAGACGGTGCAGTGCCTCCTGGAGGGGAGTGACGTCATTTCTTCGACTTGGTTCGCAATTTAATTTCTTTCTAATTGACAATTGTAATAATAATTTTGTTCTATTTCAGATATTAACATTTAGTTTAAGAATACCTGTTAAATGTATCTTGTTCCTTGCCCTCTGACCATTTCGACTCGTTAAAAGAACCAAAAATCTAAACTTGTAAAAATATATTTGTTGATTTTTCTCACTACCGACTGTAGCGAATATTAGCCAGTGCCTGGGACATGCGCAGTTTGACTGGCGCATAATTTTGAATGTTAATAAACGCAAATCATTACTCAGTTACCAGCATTGTTTTATTTCCATAATTAATGTTACTATTATTTTTTATTAAACAAAAACATAATTTACAGTGAGAGAATAGATATATAAGGAAATTACAAACTCAATTGATTAATTAATTATTAATTAATTAAATTAAATCATTCAATCAAACTCAATACCAGAACAAGAAAAAATATTTTTCACAATTTTTAAAGTTTGATGTATTTGTTATTTATCAATCAATCACACCTAGTTATAACATACACAATTCTTATCATCAATATCTTTATATTTTATTTATTATTACATTTGAAATTATATTACAATTTGACTAGCCTAACTAGTGGGGCTGAAAGGAGAGCACAAACCATTATCAACACATCAATCGACACACAATATATCTGAATTTATATTTCTATATTTCTATTTTTATTATTATTATATTTGTAATAATTTATATTACAATTGTTATCAGTTATGTATATTTGTAAAGTGTTCCATAGCCCTATACACATCAATGGAAACATACATAGAATTGAGAGCTTGGACTAAATTTTTGTCATTTAGACAGTATGGTTAAAAATTTAACAAAAAGTGTAGTTCTCAGAATTTTAAAGCTTATATATTCTTATCAATAAAACAATTAATAATATTGCCTGCTATAGAACTGTAATTTTTTTAAGTACTAGAGTACTCGTGATTTTATGTAATTCGTGTTTTACTTTTTATATCTTTTAAAGTACACCAAAACTTCCACTGATCGTGGTATCGACATACGGTCACCTCGCGTGGTGTTTCTCTGTTAACATACGAAGAACTTCACTTCGCAGCTTGAAACCAACAATTTGGTAATTCCTAATACCTTTATACAAACATTAGATGAAATTTAATAAATGACTTTGAAAACTATGCCTAAAGAGACGTTATTTCGAAAATACGATATGTAACTATCAACCCTGTCAATGCCCTCGACATTTTGCTCTCGTTACCTACCGGAAAAAAGTGGGCGTCTGTCAAAACGTAAAGTACCCTCGCGAACGTGTTTACACATATTCATAATTGTGTTATGTAAATCGAACAACGGGCGCCAGTGCTATACGGTACAAATGTATTCCAATAAGTACGCGTCGTGGCCAGCGGAGAATACACGGTTAGGTCTGCGCGGAATAACAGCAACAATAACGGCAAGCAGAAATTAATTAAACTTGAAATATTACGACTGTTTGTTTAGCTGAGCAGCCAGCGAGCGGTATAACAAATAATAGCTGGTAATAGTGAATCCGTAGTAAAGCTAGTTAAACTATCAGCTGTGTTGCACACTGAAGAAGTTATTTGTCTAATGAGAATAACAAACACCGTCAGTACTGCTAACTCTTACACAAACACACACACCCTACACGTGTACAAACGGTTAAACAAATATTACAGACTTAATTATGTTGCCCCCGCCCTGTTGCCCCGACAATACTGTTACCTGTATTGTCAATCCAATTCTTTAAAAGAACGCTCCCTCGCTCTCTCACTCTTTCTCTCGCCCCGTCTCTGTTAGTCTCACGTCCACTTACCTTTTGTTATTTACATTAATAGTCTGTTATTTGTACCGGTCCTAACGGAATATTTATGACCCCACTGCTGACCTACATAAATAAAACGACACAGTAAGTCTCTGTAGCAATAATTCCTGATACGATAACTCTAAGACGCTTACGTATTGTAGACAACGCTAAACGGCAGTGTCAGCGTCTTCAGCCAAACAAAGAAACGACGCGCGCGCACGTGTTTATGTGTGTGTAATACTTCTTGTTTTTTTATGAGTATGAGTTTCTTCTGCTACTCAACATTGTTTCCGTGTTTGCCTTATACGGTGTTCACCGTTCGGTTTATAAAAGGACATTTTACCAAGTAATATTTGATTATTCATTCGTTATAGTTGTTCGATTTCCTTTTATATTCTTTTACATTACCGTGTATTCACTTTTTATCCTGTGTGTCTTTATTTTCTTTCAGTCTAAACACTTCTTCACGCAAAAGATGCTTTCTTCCTGTTCACGATTCTCATGCTCCAAGGTCCCTTGCAATTTATAAATAAAGGGAAACTGAAACCAATATATTTTATGAATGTTTCTAATATAATATTGTGAAGCAGTTTAAACTCTCAAATATTTCTTTAGCAATCTAGTCCACCACGATGGACTCTCCCTGGAACACCTCTAATCGCATTCTCAAAAATTACCTGCAAATTGCTTACATAAATGATACTTTAAAAATTTCTGTAATGAAGCACAGAAACTACAACATAGAGCACAGAAGCAATCCAGACAATGGAATCTCTATTCACTCCTTGGATAACGAAGGATGAAGTGGGCAGATTTCTTGAATGTGATTATTATCGCTGCAGGATACTGAAACAAATGCTTCTTACAGTTCGTATGACCAACGTAGAGTGAATGCTAATATATATCTCTTTTACTATTCTCCCAAAATTAGGGAAAAATCAAAGAAAAATTCATTCTTTGGCCGGCGGTTTTGTCGTTTTGTCACAAAACGTTATCCTAGTAACCCGTCGTGTTTTCCTTGGATAATTTAACATTTTTCCACATATATGACGACATTTAGCCAATTTATTACTCAAATACGAAATATGATGACAGAAACAACGTATTAAAGCTACTTTAACTGGATTGTTGTTTAATTTATATATTACTTAAAAATATAAAAATCAAATCGATTATTAGTGAAACAAGAGTATTAAAGTTTTAGCTTTAATTGAAATTTATGGCAAAACATTTTTGTTTCCGATTTCAGTTTTGAAATGTTTAGTTTGTAGCCCTCGCATACCTAGTACACCAGTAAATTCTAAATTTCTTGTCGCTTTCATTCTAAATCAAAATTTCCAAACCGTTTTTAGTAACCAATAAAACAACAAAATAGAAACAACAATTGAAACAAATTTTTACAGACTCCAGTGAACAGTAAAAAATATCTAAGGGTTTCACGGGGGGGCGTCAACACTGTTGATATTATTCTCTGCCGGCCTATTAGGCCGTGGACTACTACTGACACTGCTTAGATCTGCGGTCTATTAGGCCGTGGACTACTACTGACACAAACAGTTCGGTTTCGTCTCCACCATTGGAGGTCATCTTCGGTGTATCAGAAGGACTGAGTAATTGGCGAACATCTTGCCAACAACTCAATCGATCTGATACATTGAAGATGGCTTCCAATCATAAGGGCGAACCGTTTGTAAGCAATGCCAGTAGTATTCACGGCCTAATAGACCGGCAGAGAATAATATCAACAGTTCGGTGCATACTACTAATGTGTTACATACCCAATTAAACAAACTGTGTCTTAACTTAAAATATTAATAGCGTGGTGATAATCGTATTGTTATTTTGTACACAAGTCGATTTCAAATACGACGGTAGGCTTGCTTCAAAGTGGGGGGGGAAGAAGACTGTGTGTGTGTTTATATCTTCGTTCATCCGCAATGTGATGAGCATTTCCCAATTTGATACGCACGTGTATACGTATATAATTTATCCGTGTAACCCTCGGATGTCATTACTCTAATAAGGTTACTGGTGAAACGCATCAAGGCTTGAGTTAACGTTACTAACTTAATTTAAAATGAATATTTTTATTAGTGCCTTTTTTATAATATTGCACAAGAAAATTGTATTATATATTGCATGTAGGCATAATTGAGCACACTATGTGGGTGTCTAACTTTATCTGTTTATGCCTACTTTCTTGTTAGTAGTTTTCTGATTTAATGTTTAAATATTTTCTATTATAATTATTTATTATTTATTTATATATTATTCACTTATATTTGTTACTTTATATTCGATTCTTTCCAATAACATTAAGTAATATTTGTTTCCTCTTTTCCTTGCATATATTTTCATTTTAGTACATAATATAAGATATTCATGAGGGGAAATATGTAGCAATTAGATGGATTTTGTAAACAACTTACTGTAATACGTTAGTAAGAAACTAGCAACACGAGAATTTTTAATTTAATGACAAGTTGCTACATATGTTTATTTCTTTCTGCGGCGTATATTGTAAAACGTGTGTCAAATATAAGAATGTAACATTCTATTAATTATTTGCATATATTTGACTATTATTTGTCAGACCATCCAAACAGGTATGACTTTACGTACATATATATTCTCGCTGCGTATGAAGAATATTGAAATTATTTATTGAAATTAAGAAGAGCAATTATGAGTTACACTTTTTCAGAAAAATATAGAAAAAAGGAATGTGCTCAGTATACAACTCAGGCATGCCTTCTCACTGAATTCTTTTTTGACAAATCGTCATTGTATCGCACGTCAATTGAAGAGAATTTTTGTTTTGCACATGTCTTCAACATTAATATTTATTAATCTCTTTACTTATTATTAATATTCATCGGTGTTTCCAATATATAAAATAAACGTTGGATGTTATAACGTTGATTTTTATGCCATTCAAAACGCGCACGTTTTATTTACAACAAAGAAATAATTATAGTTGCCAGACGCGCATAATCGATTATTAAATATTTTCTTAAGAAACACTCAAACAAACATAATGACACAAAATATTATGATGAAATAGAGCCTAATATAATTTCCTTCAAGTCTGACGTCTAAACATAAAAATGAGCAACATTTCAGTATAGTTTTTTTTGTAAACCATATCGTGTCGAGGCAAGTTGATAGGCCTCTTTAGTTTTAAGGCAAGTTTATTTGTTTCAAAGGTACGCGGCTACATTTCGTTACACATATGTATAACTTACCGAATGTTGACCGTTCAACAAAATATATAAATCTTTATGTACCATACCGACATATCACTAGTCGGTATGGTATTGAGAAGTAAACCCATTCACGTTAGTGGTTCAAAAGCTGTGAATCGCACAGATATAGGCGTATTAGTTATCCATTTTGAGTTGCGCCAGAAAAAATTAATTCAGGGATCAAATTTTGAAGACGTTTAGAGATAAAACTCCTTACTTAGGATAAAATTCTTGTTTAAACTTGTATATCAAAACATCAGAAAGCTTCTTTTGTCATTACAGAGGGGTGATATTATATTAAGTTACTTATAGAATAAAGAAGCAAGTTATAAAGCATAGTTTACATAAATTAAAACAACTATTCTTTATATTTACATTGGATTGATTTCTTAATTTGATTCCTCCTGTAAATATGCTTGTTTTTTAGTGGAATATATGTGTTATTAACGTTATAAATTAATGTTTTGAAAGCTACACTCTTAACATATAAGTCATTTTAAGAAATAGGCAATTAAAAAATTAGGAAACCAATGATATGGGCCTTCAGCAAGGTGGATGGAAAAAGAAACGGGCCATCGTCAAAATCATAATAAAAATTATCGAAATTTAAAAGCACTTCAATATCTTAAATAACAAAGGATTCACCAATTCAAGAATGATTTTTCCACAGAATCCACAAATTCTGGGTCAGAATCCAGAAAAGTACCATAATTTGTCTAAGTAGAAAAATTAATCCCTCAGATAACAGCTGAATTCATACGTAAGTGCGCGCGCGCGTATGAATAAGAACGCGATTAATTGCGCGTAAAACGCTTTTCTTGATGTTGTAACAAAGCCACTGTAGAGTGCATAAATTAAATTTATTTTACGGCGTAACTGGAACAAAAACCTTCGCGGTTTTCTTTCTCATTAATTCACTTTGAACGGCTAAACAAAAAGAATTTGTAAAATTCTCAAGCAGCATATAGTATAGCAATGATAGCAAGTAGTATAGCAATGAAAAAAATTAATTAAATATGGAAAGTTGTGCAAATAATGCAAAGAATAGTATGCGTATAACTCTTTGTGTGTTTCAGGCACTGTTGTTTTAATTATCCACGTACACGAACATTTAGTGAAAATTAATTAATCAACAAACGTATGATAAAATTGCGTTTTAATTTTCTTTAACAAAAATAAAGCATGTTGAAAAGTTGAATTACAACACCGCTATCAGGAGTGTTTTCCTTGTCATTCAGTTAAGTGAAGAGAGAACACTATATTTATTCTTAGCAAAAGAAGTGTCTGGAAGGTTTCAGTTCCGCGGAAACCCATATTGCACCGAGGTGTTTGGAATACATCAGTTACATGTTGTACTCCGGAAACTTTATTTGCAGACGTGTAAGTAAATCGAGCTAGTTTTATTATTGGAAGAGCGAAATTGATTTACGTAAATAATGTATTTTTTTTCAAACCAGTATTTACGTGAACGTCGTCCGTTGCTGTAAACAAGATGCAGCTAATATAACGCTGCACATGGCCGAGAAGGCCTGATGGAATTGACACTAATGTTAAATTCTGTTGATAGTCTTACTTCATCTGAAACCAGTGCCAGCCCAGTAGCGACTTAATTAGAAAATTTTAAATTATGAAATCGTATCGATAAAAAATAGAGGTGTCTTCTTAAGTTAATCAAGTATGTAGAATTCTAACTTAAAACTTGGTTGGAGAACGATGGATAGATTATTAGCGCATTACGGACGAGTTGAAAAAATTTACTATTTGTAGTGAAAGGAAACAATGCAAATTAAGCCGGTTTGAACATCTGAACCGGCCGGGTAGCAACAGATGGATAACCTTAAAAATCCATTTTGCAAGTAGAATGGTTGGAGAAGGTTGCGACGACCATAAGACACAATCGCCTTAATGTATGATTTGTAAGCGAACAATGTCAACGGAGCTACATCTGGTTGGAAATTAAACAATATTAAAGACAAGAAAAATTGTTCTGACGCATTTACGTTACTCTTGCATAAACTGTGTATGTTTGTTAGTTAGCGAAATGGAATTAAGGACTTGTGGAATTCATTCGTGCTTAATCGTACGACATTTTCCAGATGTAATAAATTAAATTCGCTACTGCGCATCCAATTTGATAAGTTACCGGTGCCCAAGCCTTTACCGTTCTGCGTACACAAGCCGATGTAAGAAAGAGTATGACCCTGTTAGGAAAACGTTAGATTCTAATTTATGTGAGTTCTAAGTGGACACAATATACACGCACTGACTTATTTGGCCAGGCATACAAGACGTCATGCCATTTTGGTTTGCTGAAATGTCTTTCAAGTTGGTGTAATTAAGGTTATTTAAAATTTATCTTTTGTTAATTTTTTACTATACCTGGTATTTTGTAAAAGTAATCATGACGTTCCTTCATTAATTATTTTGTTTACACTTTAATTTACGTTTTATAGAAAACAATGTAAAACACGAATGTAGAAGAATCTAAAGTCGAGTGTACTAAAAAAAATTGTGAAAGGGAAAATGTTAGGAAATTGTACCAGAAAAAGTATAACAAGCTTAATCGAATTCTAATAAGGAGAGTGTGACGGTGTGTACGCTACAAAAACTTATGAAGAGAATATTTATAAAACCAAAGGTTTACTAACTTTTAACAAAACAGTTCTATTAAATTAATTATCAAAATTAATTCTTAGATTAATTCATAAGGCATAGTTAAATATTATAAGATTAATATTTACTATCAAAATAAGATCACATTTTATGTATATTTAGTCTCAAAGGAAAATGATGTTAACGAGGAGAGCTACAAAAAATCATGGAATTTATGAAAACCAACGGTCCACACCTGACCGGCTCAAAACGGTAGCTACCTGTCAGATATATGTTTTAGACGACGCGTCTAAAAGAATGTCGCGACGCCCAAAAGAATAACACTATATTTACTAACCACTGTTACTACAAAATAAGCCCAATTTATAAATATTAAGAAAAAAAATGTAGGCTATACATCTTCTTTACAAGATAAATAACACATTACTCTACCAAGTGGATATGTAAATTATTTTTACGTGATTTATCTAAATATTTATTAGTTCAAAATTGCAAATTTTTAAACAAACAATTGAAAGTGTAATAACAAATTCTTCTTAGAAGTTCACTTGAATGAGCTTATATATTTCCTTAAAGACATAAAATAGTAATTTACCATTCCATAAAACAATAATTAAAGTTTATAAAACAAATAATTCAAAGTATAGTAGCGATACTCCTTTGCTTAGACAAAGGTTTGCTAAACGTAAGCCATAAATACACTTAGTTTTGTGTGTTATTTTGTTATTTGTAGAGAATATAATTTTTCGTGAAAATAACTTACTAATTGGAAAACATGTACAAACGTATTTCAATTAAAGTTTGGGTTTTTATTATATCTAACAGTGGTATATATCAGGGTGTGAATTTTAGTACGCTCACACAAAATATTACAATATATCTGTACTGAACTGAAGTTAATCAATAATTATTAACACAAATAAGTAAAATTCCCTTTTGGATAACTGAAAAGGAATCCACCAGTGTTCCCGTGACCCATTAAACCGTTATATAAACAAATTACTTTCCGTTGCCTAAACAAAATATTGTTAATCTTAAAGCAAGCATTCACTAAACTTTTGACGTTAACAATACGCAAAATGTCTATGTTCACACTACCCCAAACAAAAGGGTAACGTAAAAAATACAAATATAGTATTATTAGTTTTATATGCACGTATGAGTGTGTTTGTGTGCGCATATATATGCATATATAATGTATTTATTTATGTAGAAAAGAGTATCCTAATACAGGTGTTAATACAATAAATCCAAATTCCATAATTTCTTGCCATTATATTATATTTGCGAAGTTACCGCCAAAGTAATAAGTAACTTCGCACAGTATAAAGTTATTTTGTCTAAGACATATTTTACTTAATTAAGGGTCACCTACAAGATATAGATTTTCCAGACCTAATAATCTAGATATTGTCTCGTGTTGCGTCAGTAGAGACGTGAGTTAGACAAAGTAAACGTGGACACACGTATAGGGCGAGGTGTTATTTCCGATTGTTAAGTTGAAGAATCTCGTTTCTTGTGTTGAAACAGAAACGACAAGAACACAGTGAAAAAGACAACCTGCCCGGAGGGAAGAATAACTGGAAAGTCCCTTGTGGTATTGGAACATAAAATAATAACAAATCATTACATTTCCGGAAACATAAAGAAACATAAAGATCTCTCCCCGCCCCCACGCGCACACACACTATTGCAGAACCGAGACATATACTATGTGAGAAATGATATGGCGTGATTGATAGAAAGAATGTTCAAAATTTGTATGGGATAAAAACTATGTGCCAAGAAATTTAATATATCTTTTTTTTATCTGTTTGATACATACATACACACGATAAGATACGATGGCTGACCATATTACGCCTATATACATAACACTACCTAAATATTAACATGAATGACAATATTTAATATATCGCACAAATAAACTCGAACCCTGACTATACATACATAGGCCTATACTTGTGTGTGTGTGTGTGTGTGTGTGTGTGTGTGTGTGTGTGTGTGTGTGTGTGTGTGTGTGTGTGTGTGTGTGTGTGTGTGTGTGTGTGTGTGTGTGTGTGTGTGTGTGTGTGTTCACACATAAACAGTCGTCGCATCTGTTTGTGTATGTTTGTATGAAGAGAAAATTGAAAATGGTTTGATTTGAAATATTGAGCAGTATACGAAACTAATTAAACTACGAGTTAATGTAAACGTTATCCAACTGAATGTTTACAGATCAAATATTTGTCCAGTTACGTTAGCGATTATTTATTTGCACTCGATCCGATGCGATGTCAAACAGTTGACAGTTTGGTACAGACCGGAAATAATCACTACATAACGGAATTTAATTGTGTTGAGTTAGCGTCAGAAAATATTAAATATACAAATAAATTAAGATTTCAGGCTACGATACAATTTACCTACACGCTGGTTGGTGCTAAACCTGGAAGATTCTAATAGGCGTCAGAACGCTAAACGTTTTCTTGATTTTGTAAGAAAGGCGACAATGCGTACAAGAACATGTATACATGTCATATTATTGCTGTACCACAACGAATTAGGCGTTTACATTAAAAATAATGCTATAAGCAGCTTTTGATTAATCAAAAAATATCTCACTTGAAAACATTCAGGTAACGCGCGAACCGAATCACAACACTAAGCAGTAGAAATCATATGTCGCTAAAATAAACGCAGACTTAAGAGCCTTTAGGAAATATTTCGTGAATATACGTGAATATTTTGACAAAATACGTATAGGAACGAACAAATATTTTCTCGCCTCCGCGACGTGTCAAAATGTTAAAATGTGACATGTTATAACTTGTCAATAAAAATCTCATTATTTTCACAAAAATTCAGTAGGATTATTATTAACAATTTGTATTGGGGCTGAGCGCGTGTGTTTCGTGATAAATGTTATCGATTGAAAGTAAACGGTTTGTTCAGTTTAAAAACATTTTGGTCATATGTAGGCCTACTTATGTTATAATGGGGTTTTCTAGTTTGAAGCTGGGTAGTATTAGATCGACCTAACTGAATTCTAATACGCTACGAAATTCGTATAAATTTTAGGATAATTATTGTATACTTCCTTGAGCGTCATTTTGAAAGAAAAGCTTCAGAAAACGTAAAACAAAAACAAAATATATATATATATGTAAAATGTGTAATTAATTTTAAGGGAACATAGTTTCAATATCCGTTTCCTATATATATTGAAATTTCATCGATAAAGTAGTATTAAATAATGTGAGTAAACACGAAATTTCTTATGGTGTTATCATCTACACTTTAGCTGATGGACATGGGAGAGTAATCAGCTGTCAGGTGACAACGTTCAGCTGACAGAAGGCCGTAGTTATCCGTTACGAACAATTTATGTAAATACTCAATAAAAGAAGAAGGTAAAATGTATATGTTAAAACAGAAACTCTACAACAAAAAGTTACAACATGTTAAGCCATATTATTCACACACATGTAAATAAAATTGTACCTTGTATTCAGCAGATCCATAAGCTAATTTCCATCCACAGAAAATATTCAGCACACTTGCCCCTCTCAGTACAAAAAAAAAATAATCAGTCAGTCACAAAACACAACACATTAAAAAAAAAATCACAACCCTTCAATGTGCCAAAAAAACAACAAAAATAACCTCACGCGCCGGAACACGAAGTTCACGTAACAGAGGTTAGCACTCCTCTGACAAGAGATGTTAAGGAATACACACAGGCTTTGACTGGAAATTTCCCTCGCGGCAACTCAATATATCCCTACATGGTACAAAATTTCCCTCCTCATTAAACCGTACAGAATTCATTGATCGCAACAGTGTAAACTTACAAGTATTAAATTTTGTGTTCAAGTATTTTCCATTGATCATTTTGTCTCATGAACATTATTTATCATCGCATGGGTAACCATATTTTATAGCACCACGGATGGCAATAATGAAGCAGAGTGTATTTTTTTGTCCAGTTCTCCTAACGCTTTGTTACTGGCGTAATTTTATTACGGTTATTTCTCTGTGTTGCGCCAAATTACAAAAAATAAAATAAAATAACAGCGGAGTAATAAAATCGGTTAAAAAGTGGGTCGAAATAATTACACTCCGCTAGTTGGCAAACAATAAACTAATCTGAATTTATAAAACTGAGGCGCCTGCCAAATTGTGTTAACGGAAGTGCTATGTTATATATTTCTCGTAACGCGCATTGGCATCTGTCCTATTTATTTATTTATTTATGTTTCTTAGGTAGTAACTGGAAATGATTCAACGTCGATACCGAGAGTTTCAGCCTGGCTTTGCTTCTAGCACAGAAAAAACCATCTTAACCACATATTTTTTTACATGTTGTCACCATTTTCTTCTGTTCATTGCAGATTAAATAGTGAACTTGTCTCAGAAGTCTGTCTCTTTATATAACAAAGTTGTTGTGTGTCATTTGTGCCACATCTAATATATTATTATGTCAGTACTAACTATAGAATTAACATTATACAGTATATCATGAAATTATTTATTTGTCATACAGCTGGTCATACTTCCAGTTGTCTAACGACGACTATGGCTAGCTAGGTTTAGAATTATTTATAAGCGTCAAGTCAATCACCATCATCATCATCATCAACTACAAGTGGGGACCACGGGATCAATCCCCCCCTCCAATACTATTAAAAAAGTTCAGTAAAATTACATAATCACTTGAAGTAGGCCTATTTCTCAGTCAGTTGCTTTTGTCAAAATAAGGTTTATAAATAATTGTGGGAAAAAGGAATTGCAGTATTTGTAATTTAATAAAATAAAGTTATAGGCTTTTAATAATGATGTTCACTCAGCATCTGGTAAATAATGTAGGTTTCTACGGCCGTAAGAAACAAGTTTGCACACACCAGAAAGCGAGGTAGAGACTATTATTTTACATTTAATTTTTTCATCGAGACACACTTCCCTTACAAGGTTGTCTATGTCATCACTAATCTCTATGGTTTGAACAGATGTCTATACTCAGGCGAACTAGCAATATCCTGATTTTAATTCGGAAATATAAGACCATTGTATTCCTTGAGTTTACGTAAAAAATAAAGTACTTTAACAAAAACTATAAGTTGCTTAAAACGTTCTTGGGACAACGTCGTTAAAGTGCGAATGAGTAACAAAATCCGGCTTTTTAAAATTCTTCATAAAGACTCATTTTCATAAGTTTTATTAAGAATACGAATTTAAAGTTAAAAGGATTCCTAATGACATGAGATTGATTATTTTTTATTGGAATAACAATTAATGAAGGTCGAATATTTTGAAGTCAGCACTTTGCCATACTTTTTCAACCCTTATACTTCATATTGGTTTAGCCAAAAAATTTTAAACGCAATGAATTTGCAAAATGTATTTATAAAATTATACAGGAAGTAGTCCAATTATATAGGATATTATATAGGAATTTATAAATTTATAAATCAAATAGCAGATTAAATATCACCGGACAAGATTAAAACAATGGGATTCAGAGGTAAGCAACCGGTAAGAACTAAGATAATTTATAGGTGTAGAGATTATGGAACAAGTCCAGCGTTTAAATTACTTGGGATGTTACGTTAAATATGGGACGGAAATGTATCTGGATGAAAAATTAAACAAATTTAGGAATACCTGTAGAACAATTCACAAATACCTTAAAATTAAGAGAAAGAAGGAAACAAGGATACGGTTTTTTTAACGCTGTAGCGGTACCGGTTTTGATGTATGGAGATAAAGCCAGAGTTATGAAAGAAAGAGGCAAAGCAAAGATTCTGGTAACGGAGATGAAGTTTGTGAGGAGTACTCTGGGCTGGTACTCTTAATGGTACTTTGGTACCATTATCGATAGAAAGACGAATGTGGATATATAGACGGAACTGGGGGTCGACGCATTGTTGGAACAGCTAAGGGGCAACAAAAGAAGGTGATGTGAACATTTGAAAAGAATGGCGGGTGACAAGATTTCAGTGCTAGCAATGAAACGTAGGTGGGGAAGAGAGATGTAGGACAGCCGAGAGCGAAGTGGGTCCCGGAACAGGTTCACGTCGAGACTAATCCTTAGGTTTGTGATGATGATGATGTAGGAATAATCCTTTATTACTCATTCGTCTTGAGGAAAATGGGGGGGGGGGTTCAAGCTAGTCTCATCTCCCTCGAAAGCTAATCTTGTCCCTCCACCCAGGAGCAGCTTATAGTTATGTCACTGGCCATTGTCACTAGCGTTCTGTCTGGTGGCAGGTTTCCTTAACTTCTCTGCATAATGCGCAGTTGTTTTAAAACTTCCTTTATATTTGAAGCACTTTTTCATTGCTTATTTTATCTGCGAACCGCGTATTCCTCCAAACCATATTACTAGCGCCTCAATCTTATTCGTTTTCTCATTGTTTATAACGTAAGACACTAAGCCATTAGCGCATGTAAAATAAGCTTTGGTTAGGAGAAAGTAGAATGTAAGACGTACTGATGTAAAATTAAAAAAAGTATTTAAAAACTTGTGTTGAAAAGATGAAAACAAATTTTTCAAAATATCTAAAAACCGTTTTAACAAAATTCGTGACGAATAAAAATTGTAATTTGTGTAATTTCTGATAATTTGAAACTTGTCGTGTTCAGCTGTAAAAATACTTAACTGACACTTAAAATTTGATCAGAGATATGATATCCACTTTTTTTTAGGGGGATTTTTAGTATCGCTAATTTTTTTGCTGGATGTAATGCGAAACAGTCTATAAAGGCGATTAGAAGTAACGTAACTAAAAGATCGTCTTTATATGGTCTTACATATAGTAAGAACGGAACTGGTTTACTGATTCGAGTCTCTAACCGGTTACAATTTTCATTCCTCCCTATACTCAAGGGTAATAAACATTTCAGTTTCAGTTTCGTTCATTCGAGAGTGAAGGCGAACAGTTACGCTATATAGTTCTCAAGTCGTGTACACATTCTAGTGACAACGAAAATATGAATCTCCCTTATTATTTTCAACAAAGGAATAAACAAAGAAGATTCATCCTTTAAATGCTTTTTCTGTACAACTAAGTTAAATATGAAGCAGTTAAATAAGTAATTCCACGTGAGCAGTGGAATTACTGAACAGCGTAAAATTAAAAAATTCATTTTAACCTTTTAAATGTTTACCAATTATATATATATATATATATATATATATATATATATATATATTTCAATCACTTTCTGCTACAGTCCGTTTCTTGATGTATATAATTATATAATACATTTAATATTTATACATAAATTTACATCAAGATGTTATTTTTCTATTTGGAACATGTTTCGGGTACTATCTTGTACCCATCCTCAGCCTTCCGGTTTTTTGTCTGGTGAAGTACATATGTGTTGTTGGTTGACTATTATTATTGTGGCTTCCTGTTGGCTTCTGGTATTTCAAATTCGTTTTATTGTGTGTGATTGTGGTGTATGTGTTAGTTTTTTGTGTATTTTCAATGTTGAGTGCTTTGAATATTGTGTCATGTTTTGTATTGATTTGTATTTGTTCAGGTATTAGTTTGATTTCTGTTTTATGTTTGTATATTTACATAAATTTGTAATATATATATATATTATATATATATATATAATTAAGAGTTAATCAAAATGAACAAAACAAAAATAATAACAACAATAAAAAATGGGCCACATTCACATACATAAATAATAAAATGACAAAGCTAACAAATCTGTTTAAAAACACAGATATTAAAGTAGCATACAAAACTAACAAAAATTATCTACAAAAACTAAATAACCCACACAACAAAGATAATACAACAACCAATGGTATATACAAAATTGAATGCCAAGATTGCAATGTTACATAAGACAAACTAAAAAAACAACTGAAAAAACGTTATTTTGAACACCTAAACGCATACCAAAAACCAGAAATATACAAATCTAAATTGGCCACACATGCAATAAACACTGGACATGAATTCCTAGACATAACCAACATGACACTAATAAAACACATAACACACAAAGGCACCATAATGAACATTTGGGCAAATTTACAAATATACAAACATAAAACACAAAACAAACTAATACCTGAACAAATACAAATCAATACAAAACAACACAATTTTAAAAGCACTCAACATCGAAACTACACAAAATACTAATACATACACCACAATCACACACAATAATACCACTTTAAAATACCAGAGACCAACAAGAAACACAGTAACAACCAGCTAACACACAAATACTTCACCAGACGCAAAATCACGAAGGCTGAGGATGAGAACACAATGGTTCTCGAAACATGTTCCTAATAAGGGAAAAAAATATCTTGAGGTAGTTTCAGTATAAATATTAAATATAATGTATGTATATTGCAATTTACAACAATTATACAAATATATTATCTTATTCTCAACGCAACTATAATATGTACTACACCGGGCAGGTCGCAGGATTTTGTTTCTCGTTGCGTCAAATATAAGTGGTTGCACAATAATTAAAATAATTTTTAAAGAGGAGTGAGATGTTGTTGACATGAAATAATCAATTAAGCCCGTTTCAAAATAATCATTCTAAGATTTATTACTTGATAGAAAATATTTAACTATTAAAATTTCAAACATTATACAAATTAATATTCACCTTTATAAGCTTTACAAATCTGTAACTTGCTATGCTATTCATAACATACAACAAAAATAAACACCCATATAATCTTATTAACTAACCAAACATGTTAAACAAGTTATTTAAATTCTTTTTATTTGTGTGTCTGAAATTAATTCAAATTTTAATTTATGATAGCAACTCATTTACCAACAAAACAATATTAAGATTCAAGAATGAATTTATTGTTGCTATAAATAAATAAAAATGATATTACATTTACTTCCAATCTATTATTGATTTATACTGACACACCCAAAAAATACAACAAAGGATTAGTATTTCTTGTCTACAAGTTGTTGTTAAATTACACTCTCTTATCTAACTACTATTTTCCTTTAAAACTCTAATTATTATCTGTTCATATTTAAGTTCTTTTTCGAGAGCTCTCTTCACAATAAAAAATATAATTGTTTTTGTATCACCTGCGTATATCTGCCGTTACCGTTGCGTGTGTGTCCAGAATCCTGAGAGTATGCTGATGATGATGACGATGGTGATGACTATGCTGATGTGGTGTTTGTTGTCTCTATGGGTTTTTGCTGTTGGTGATGCTTCAGCGTTCCTCCTTACGTCTTGGTGTGAGTGTGGTACAGTGTGTGTGTCCTGGTCGATCTGCAATCGGGCAGCGTGACGTCGTATGCAGATTTCTTGAGTCTGAGGTATGCAGATTTCTTGAGTCTGAGTGTGTGATCGCCCAAAATTGCCAGTGGTGTTTATACTGGTGGCGATTTGACAGGTACAGGCCTGTTTTCGACAAGCTAGAGATTGCCAGTTCACGCCAAAGCGTCCTTTTTATTACACTCACTTTTTGGTTAATTATCGCGAACTCATGAACATACTCGTCACATGAGCGATATCATTGTTTGCGTAACTTTTTTCTAGTCACTCACATATACCACACATATTAATTACTCTTTAATTACACTAGTAATTAATGTTAATTAGTTGCGCAGCATTAATATTGCACCTTTGGAAATAAAATTCACAGCACCATACTCGTTAAAAATCCCTTAATGTAAAGGTGTCTTTATAATTGGTGTAAGTCTTTGCTTACAGGTTTAACACAAGTAATTAGTTTATTGTAATCCTGTTAAGACCTGATTAATTGACAACAAACAATTCGTACGCGTCACCTCATATTCTTGTCGCAACTGGCTTCGCGCACACAAACACACACACTCCGTATTTTTAACTATCAAAGCAGGTGCACTCTCGACATGCTCCAGCCTGCATTTTCCTGCACAAAATTGTGTAAAACTGTTCCTTATTCTATTTACGCTAATTACAATATAAATCACACCGCCCAGGGCAAATATGCACATATATGTATTGTTGCAATATATACTATATATATATATATTATAATACTACTATATATTACCTTCCTGAAATAATAACGCATGGATATGATTTAATAACATAATGATTTAATCTGTGTAACATAAATTCAATTATTGGAAAATTCCATTCGATACATAAGGTTGTCACAGGGTCGATATTTATCTCAGGATTTATAATTAAATAATTTTAATATATTTCGTGGGAATTCTTGTGGCTGCTACGAAAAGTTCCTTTGCATGTTGATTAATAATAGAGAGTACCTTTACAAACAATATATTACTTATAATCTAAAAATTTACACAAATTATATATTAAGTTACATACAAGTTTTGACGATATTCAATTTGTCCGTCTCAGAAAATAATGTAATTTATTAATGTGTACAATAAATGTTTTCCTTGTAATCACTGTTAGCTTATATATTGAATTTGGTTGCACTTTAAAATGTTGACTAGTGATTAGTGTTAGTGTAAATTGTTATATTGTTTAGTGGTTGTTCCTTGTTGAAAAAAATATTGTCAAATTATACTTTACACATCTAGACGATATTGCTGAAGGGTTCCTGGTCGTTTCTGAATATTTTTCTTGATTGTGTGTATTATTTGTTCATGAAAATGGTAGTGGAAGGATTATTATCTTCGATGATGGTCCTTCAGATCTTCTTTCACACACGGGTCATCTATTTTTATATACTTTTAATTACCTCTAGAGACGCACTATTCAACTGCTTTCCATCACAATTAACAATTAAGTGTTATTTCTTCTTTCTTTTTTACCTACCTCATACAAATTTCTTAAATTTTGATTGGTCATTTATGTACAGTTCAAATGTTATAGGATCAACACCCATTACCTACATTATATTTTATAAATTACCTTTAATAGATAATATTATTACTATACTCTAATTATATATGCAATGTTTATACAATTATTAATTAGATAATTATAAACAATTTGATACTAAACATGCCTCAGTTTATAACTGTAAAACCTTATTAATTTGAATTTCTATGATATGTGGTGGAACAATTTGTTATGATTTATTGTAATTTCTACTTTGACTACCTGAGATAAATATATTTACATAAATTAACTGGTGACATAAAATCTTATAACATACAACAAAACTCTTAATAATAATAATTGTTTTTGACAGTTTTAGTTTATTTATACTGCTAAACTATTGTCTGTATGATAAACTAAAATTCTGTCTAATAATAACAATAAAACACTTTTCATACAAAAATAATTAACACTGTTTAACAGTAGTCTGTGTCACTATTTATATTCTGTCACTCATATAACTGTAAGGTTTGTGTCCCTTTTTCTATCCTTAAAATATGTCGATACAATTTTGTTAATACAATTTTAATTTATGATTAGGTACTCTTTATTGGGTTTGGTTGTTATTATTCAGGGTAAGTTGATTAGGCCTACTAGGTTTATTTATTTCACTTTTTTCTGTTTACTGCCCTATTCTACTGGGTTATTTCTGGGTTTCTGGATAATATTATATAAGTCAAACCAAATAGTTTTCCTTTAATTTGCTTTCAATTATTATTTCTTGTTTCTTCTCTGGATCGGATTCCACTATTATTTACTATTCCTTTGTAACATTTTGTTTCGTTACAAATTGCCTCCCTTCAGAAGTCATTATTTCTGAACACTTCATTAGGTGTGAGGACATAATTACTTATGTTATTTTACCTTTTCTTCCTCATGATATTTTTTCATGGATTGTTGATTATAATCTTCTGAATTGCTACTATTGGGTTAGTATATGGTGATTGGCTATGCTCAATTATATCATTTAACAACATTTTATTAATTTCAGCTCTAACTGCCTCCTTCAATGAATATGGTATAGGATAGGATTTTCTGTGGAATTCTGCTGATTCTTTAAATTGTATTCTACACTGATAGTTTTTTACTTTTCCTGGGTTTTCTGAAAATACATGTTTATACTTCTTATATATTATAATGAGATCTTCTACTTGTTTTACTGTCAAATTATTTGTGCCTTGGTGTCTAAACTCTCTTATCTCCTGTAATTTACTGTTCCACAGGTCTTCATTTGTCATATTATAGATTATTTTTCTGCATTGGGTGTCATTATTTAAAAAATTTAATTCCCTAACTTGGTGATGGGTACGGTTCAGAGGGGCACCATCGCTTCCTATTAACTCTGCCGTCCACATAACACCTTCTGAGTTCAAGGACACCTTCTCCTTGCTCAAATCAATAATGGCTGAGTATTTCCTCAGCATATCGCATCCGATTAATAATTCGAATGGTAGGCCGATTGCGACAAAACATATAATATTAATTGTAACACCTTTGCTTTCTATTTCCAATGACACTTTTTTCTCACTGTTTTATTTTGACGCCCAGTGGCACCTATTAAAATAACATTATTGACAGGTAAGGTAGGTATTATATTTTTACTTTGTTTCTGTATTCTCTCCAGTTCAGCGTCGTTAATAAGTGATACATTTGCACCAGTATCTATCATTATTCGTGTAGGAATTCCTTCAATTTGAGCGGTCATGTATAAAATTTCATTATGCTGGTTGATTCTACTTGTCACCGTTTCCTCCAACAGTTCTTCTCGAAGATTTTTCAAATAATAATTGTAAATAATAGTAAGATTTTGACTATCCGTCCTTAAACTTTGGTTGTTGTTATACTTCAAAATTCTATTATTTTCCATAATTAGTTTTTCATAATTAGTTGGTAGTAATTTGTTATTACTAAGTTTTCGAATTTGGTGGTTTTTGTACCCAGTAGTTAGTAGCAGTAAGGGCTCGCGAGGGTTTATTACTGCCTCACTCCGTTTAAATTAAGGCTATCATGATTATTTTCCGGGCATGACTGTTGATTTGCCTGGATTGGTGTGCTCGTTCCTGGTTGTTCAACCTCTCGCTTGTCTAATTGTTCACTTCCCCTTGATTCTCGGAAGTCCTCCTGGCTTCTACTTCTGACTCGGTTATAATGGTGACTCATCCCTCTGGGATTTTCTCTTTGATCATAACTGTTATTAAAACTGTTCCTCCGAGGTTGATGGTATCTCCAGTAATCCCCTTCTTCTGCACGGATATAATTTATTCGGGGTCGGTACGGACGATTATTATTATAATTACCCTGATTATTATTGTTATTAACTCCTGAGTTACTCCTAAAATTATTATAATTATGGTTTGTTCGGTAGTTATTATAATTATTATTGTTTCTATTACCCGGATGGTAATTTTGATTGGGCCTGTTGTTATCATTATTGTTAATTGGGTTTCGATTGAAGTTTGCTGGTTGGTTATTATTTGGGGTAAAATTTTGGTTGTAATTACGATCGTTGACATAACTATTCCGGTTATTCATGTTATTATATTGATTATGATTCATACCATCGTTATTATTTTTTGAACTGCACTGATCCGTTCGTTGTCTGCTTCTTTTGTAGTAACCCTCGTGTTCATAATTTTCTAATAAGTCAGCCATTGCGTGGACCGTTTTAATCTGGCTTCCCAGGCGTGCTCTGGCAATTCCTGTGTCATAATGGTATGCCATTTTAGTTACTAGGGATTCTTCTGGTATTCTTGGCTCTAGGTGTCTCGCCAAACATACCTTTCCCCAGAAGTAAGTAGTTCTAGATGTACCTCTATTTCCATCATATCTTCCCTGACAAATGTTGTCCCTTATAATATTTTGTATAGCTTCGGACCAGTATTTTTCTTTAAACAGTTTTTTAAATTGAGCGTAGTCCACTATCTCATTCCTGGTTGCTGTCCACCAGTTGTCCGTAATCTCCCTAAAATGCTCATCCAACATCTCTCTAATCGAGCTCCAGATAGTTATTCGATGTTTATTAAAATGTTCCTCAATTCTGGCCAGGAATTCCATGGGGTTTCTGCGATAATTTTTGAAATTAATTCCTTCTCTGGTTTCATTTGTGGAAACATGAGTAATATTATTTGGTCTGGTTCTAATTAACTCAATTTCTTCTTGATTTTGGCGTACTTGACCAGTTAAATTGTTCACCGTAGTGTTAATATTGTCACACCTTTCTCCGGTTTGTTTCTGTAAATTTACTAAATTTTCTTGTTCCTTTTGTATTCCTTCTATTTGAATACGACTATTTTCTTGGACTTGGTCTATTCTGGTATTTATCACTGCTTCATTTTGTGTAATGGTTTCGTTAGCTTTTCTCAATCTCTCATTAGTGTCAGCTATTTCTTGCTTCCTTTCCTCATCGATTTTGTCCATCTTCTGGTTAATTGTATCATTGACTTGTTCAATTCTACCATTAATTCTTCTTAAATTCTCTTCATTGATTTGCCTGAATTCTTCCTTCATTTGGTTATTATTTTCACTTATAGTTTGTCTTAAGGTTTCATTAGTACTTTCTTTAATACTGTCAATTTTTTCATTTATCCGTTTTAAATTCTCGTTAGTGTCTTCTCTGTTTTGGTCAAATCTCTCCTCCATCTGTTTTATTAAATTTTCACTCATTTTCTCATTTTGTATCCTTGAGTTCTCGTTAATCTCTTCCTTCATACCGTCTATTTTCTCGTTTGTTTGTCTGTTATCTTCCTTGATACTATCAATTTTTTCATTTGTTTGTCTGTTATCTTCCTTGATACTATCAATTTTTTCATTTGTTTGTCTGTGATCTTCCTTGATGCTCTTCAAATCTTCCTTCGTTTGCTTGTTTTGTTCCTCCATTTGTTTTAATAAGTTTTGACTCAAAATTTCATTTTGTTTCCTTGAGTTTTCAGTAAATTCTTCCTTCTGCTTCTTAAAATTGTCATTCGTTTCTTCCTTATTTCTGTCCATTTTTTCACTCATACTATTCATTAACTCCATTAATTTTATAAGATTCGGGTCTCCCCTATCTTCCTTTCTTGCTACCGTCTCCACATCCTCCACTGATGTTACTTCTTTCTCTTCCATCCTGACTTCTTTCTCTGCCTCCTTCGTCCGTTTCAATGATGTAGCTCTCTTACGCATCTTTATAATTTCTTGGAACTTATAGCAGTCGCCAGCTAAAAATTAGGAAATTAATTTGGTTGTTTCAATTTCTTCACCTAATATTCCCTAATTTCAGCCTCACTAGTTGGTGCGCCAATTTATAACACTATCTTAATGGAATAATAACTCATATAACTGTAAGGTTTGTGTCCCTTTTTCTATCCTTAAAATATGTCGATACAATTTTGTTAATACAATTTTAATTTATGATTAGGTACTCTTTATTGGGTTTGGTTGTTATTATTCAGGGTAAGTTGATTAGGCCTACTAGGTTTATTTATTTCACTTTTTTCTGTTTACTGCCCTATTCTACTGGGTTATTTCTGGGTTTCTGGATAATATTATATAAGTCAAACCAAATAGTTTTCCTTTAATTTGCTTTCAATTATTATTTCTTGTTTCTTCTCTGGATCGGATTCCACTATTATTTACTATTCCTTTGTAACATTTTGTTTCGTTACAATATATATATATATATATATATATATATATATATATATATATTATGTATATTCAAACACTTTTTGCTACAGTCTCTTTCTTACTGTATATAATATATTTAATATTTATAATGAATTTACCTCAAGATATTTCTCCTTATTTGGAACATGTTTCATGAAGCATTGTATTCACTAATACCTGAAAAAAATACAAATCAATACAAAATATGACAGAATTTTCAAAGCACTCAACATCGAAAATACACAAAATACTAATACATACACCACAATGACACACAATAATACCAATTTAAAGTACACGAGGCCAACAGGAAACCACAATAACAACCAACCAACACACAAATATGTCAATAGACTCAAAATCAGGAAGGCTGAAGATGGGAACACAATGCTTCCCGAAACATGTTCCAAATAAGGAGAAAATATCTTGAGGTAAATTCATTAAAAATATTAAATATAACACACACACACACACACACACACACACACGCATACACGCACGCACGCATTGTAATTAAATGCATGAAATATTACAAATTATACTAATAATAAAAAGACAGAGACAATAACAGGATAATAAATATTTTTTAGTATAAATTTGTAAATAGTTCATGTAAATTGTCAATACTATAGTTAATATAACAATGTTTAAAAAAAATTAACGTAACTTCATATTAAGGTTTAATTGAGATTAAAAACCATCAATATTTAGGCTCTATATTTCTATGGGTGTACATTGTTTCAATTAGGATAATCTGTAGTTTGCAAAATGTTCTATTCTGCGTACTTCAAATACTTTGATATCCTATTTCTTTGTTAGTCACCCAGAGTCAAGTGATGGAATTATATATTCAGATGAGCTTCGTAGTTGTAAATGTAATTTTTTAACGTGATGATTGTTTAAATTAACAGAAAATGCGCAAGCACACTTCAAAGAATAGGTATAGGCCTATATTTAAAATTTTAGTTTTGGGGAGATTTTTTCACAGATACTCACTCTTTTCTTCCTTATTTATTTTACATATGACGTAATGCTTGGACGTAACTCAAGTAAACTCAGATCCCACGGCCTGGTTCGGCAGGTGACCGTATTAGATAGGCTATACTTTCAACACACGCGCATTGCGATCTTACGTTCTCGTGTTTGTGTATGCGTGCACGTGCGTCTGTGTGTGTATGTATATAATGTGCATGAATCCACATTATTATTAAAAAATTGTATACATTATTACAAAATTTGTTTTATTTAAAAAAGCTACTGTCATTTGAACTTCATTCACTACTTCGCCTATGCTTTCCGTCTAATCCTTCCTTGAGTAGCCTGGCAGCTTGCAATGATAAAGAATAAAACATTTGTATCGACAAATTAATATTAAAAATTTGTTTTCATCATAAATCCATTTGTCAAGTTCTTTATTCTTTACAGGATTGTAATTAATACTGTATACCTCATTCTTCAATGAAAATGAGGTCATTAAATAAACAAAAGAATCTATTTAATGCGTATTTAAAATTAAAATAGTTAACATGCACAAATTACAAATAAGATAGAAAGTAACATAGTCAGGCAGTACGTTGAACCTTTTTTGTGGTTGAATTAACGAAACGTTTTTCATGTTAAAAAAATGATGATACCTCATCAAATAAGCTATATTTATTTTATTGAAATAAATGCTCGTTCTCGCGGAACTTTGGTTCAGGAGTTAGACAGAGTAGTAAAGCTATGCTGGCCGACATACAAGGAGGGTAGGGTGTCACGATTCAACCAGTAATTGAAGGCCCAGGATGTTATTCCACGTATACATATCCATAGGTAGAGTCGACTTAGCGGTTACAGAAATCGCACCGCTATAGTGCTTCTAGGAATATAACCCGGAACACCTAGATCAGTAGTCAGGCGGCGTAAGGATTAACCTACTGAGCACCTATATTTATTTTTATAAATAAATACGGGTGTATTTAAAGTACACGTACCTTCGCATTTGCGTCTGTGTGCGTGTTTATGTTGAATGTGTTTATGAGAACGTTGATCCAGAGTCTACGTTAATCGCATCAAATTTGTAATATAAAATTTTGCCAAATAATGTTATTTTTAAAATAACGTATAAATAAAACAAATGTATTACGCGTTTAGTTGAAATTTAACACACCTTCCTCATAATAAAAATTTGAAATAGTATAATTAATATTTGACTTTGGTATACAATGCTTCCTTTAAATCATGTTCTCTTTAAAGAATTTATAATTGAATAATAACTCTGTAAAATATGCTGTATGTTCCTATCGTTTTTGTTTATAAAGTAATATTTCTACGGAACTATACACTTTACACCTGAAAGTAATTTCTGTCTAATAAGGACGTTTTATTTTATTTATGAAAGAACGCTTGTATAGGCCTACACCATAAGTGAAATGCTTACTCTACTTATTGCGAACATGAATTAAGTAGTTTCCGACAACAATGGTTGTTCTGATTAGTTACTAGCTTGCACAGTTATGCTTTGAGACTCGCCTTCCGATAAGATTAACTTCCCAGCACACGTATCGCAGCGGTATCCATGTCAATTTCAGTAGCAGTCGTCTTCAAACTGTGTCACCCTGCGATAGTCGTGTAATTGTTTCCTTACATCTTATTTCCTCGTTTTATTTCCTACGGAGAACACAACACAGTTCCAAGGAAATCTCATTTCCGATATACGAACAATCATGTATTTTTCACATCTTCACCAGAAATAATATTAACGTTTATATCCTACATCAGCATTGAAGAGAATCTAATACACTGTAAACAGATAATTTATTTGATGCCATTTTTTGATGAATAATGGCATTTTTTTGATGCCATTTTGTAAGTCATGTGAAAGTCATAATAGGGGTAAAAGCACAACGTAACGTGTTATTATACCTTTAACAATTCTTTCACTGAAGTCATAAGAATGCATATGAGATTTACAGGTGGAAAGAGAGACACAGTGAGCGTGCGCGAGAGCGACAGCGAGAGAGAGCAAGAGAGAGCGAGAGAGAGAGGGAAGACATAAGAGATTAAGTAATCTAAATTAATTATACTCAATTAACATGTGAGTATAATTTAATTCTAATATTATTATTTATTATGTAGAATTTTATTTATAATATTTTAATTTCGTAATATGGAAAATGTATTATAATAATCAATGACTACTGGACGGAAGTAAATTTTATAAATTAACAGCTTTCAGGAATGTTTCAGAAATGTCAGGTATTCTTCCAGTGATTACTTACGTGTATTGGAACCCCCCTTTTATTTTTCTAAGTTTTTGTAATTTTTTTTTTTAATATTTGATTTATTTAATTTTATCAATTTTTTTTTTATTTAAGTTTTTTTTTTGTAAAAGGGGAGAGACATCATATTTACAACTAGGTGGAAAACCTAGAGGAAGCAAAAGTGTGCAAGGCCCAAATACAATTACAGACATGTCCCCCCAGGTGAATGACAGGACTTGCAAATGAAAAACTCTTTTAACCAACAAGCGTGTGCTTTATTCAACCTGCAAGATGTTACATAAATGACAAGTTCTTGATTGTGTGAGCACACCATTAAAGGCAGAATTATATATATATGTATATCAATTAATTCATGATGTCACAAAGTAAGTGAATTTGATTAACCTAATTGCAAAATTTCTGCCTGATTATGTATGAGTCAAAGTTAGTAATAATCTCATTCATAAAAGCAATGCTAATCCATAAGTGTTGTATAGTATTAAATAGGCTAGCCTGTTGTCTCAGTAAGCACATTTATGGTTTTTCTCTTTTTTAAATCCGTTACATATTCCCCCAGCAAAATATATTAAAATTACACACACAAACACATATACGACATGAATAACAAAACATCCCTCATTTCAGCACTAACCTCCTCATAAACCCATTCCAACTAGAGTAAATGAATGCACCCTAATATGTATAGATATGTACAAATATAAATGACAGCGTAAACTGAATATCTCAGCTCCTAAGCATAGGTTTGCCTTGGTAGTTCACACTAGAGAATGTAAGTGACCGCCCCGAAACTCAACCAGCTAAACGACCCTGACTTTAATCATTAAGCGCTAAGTATGTGTGTGAAAGAAAATAGTTTCTCATCTAAAGCATCAGACAGCCCCCGTTACGTTATTAAAACTCAGCCATGACCAGATGACATGATAGCACAAGATAATTAACTCCCTAATGGTCTTAATTAGATGAAAAGTTAGATCTTACAGCAACTGCGGATGTGTGTGTATGTGTGTAATTTCTTACACATTATACAGTTATAAGATACTTCATTAGGTGTACTGCGGTAATGTTCACACATGCAATAACATAATTGAACATGAGAGTTTGTGCTAGAGTATAACGTTCAGAACTTCACGAGTGAGCTTCTGGCGGCTTCTGTGCATTCACCATGTTGTAGAGAGAGAGAAATAGATAATCAGAATTTTCCCACCTGGATTGTCCGGTGTACTTAGTCCGTATAGGCGCGGATCAGTGATGTCACAGTCGTGTCACAAGTCCCGGGTGCAGCTTAGCATTGGAAGAGTCCTAAGTTGTCCTCGACTGACGGCATCGTGGCTATAAGATTGTCTCTGCCATTAGGGTGGACAGATGTACGTCCACCCGACACCCATCTCGCCCTTGTTCGAGCACCTGGAGCTACACTTCATCTAGCCAACCATAGTGATAGTTGACGAAGTCCCGAACAGAAGGTTGCCGCCAGCCGAGACCAGATGATCAGGTTGGAGGATGGAACAGAAATGAGGCCGATTCAATCTGTCGGCCTAGCCAAGTAACCTCTGGATGCAGGAATGTACAGAAACATTGGCGCTGCCAGCTGTATTGCGTAGCTGCACAACATTTGTGTGTCAACAACAAACTACCATAGCCGTGTGGCCGTGCGTGACGTCAGCGGCGCTCGTTTTTAAAATTCTTATAATACGCCGCCGAACTCAGTACGGCACAGTATGTTTTATCGTAATACTCTCCGCAGTGAACTGTTAAAACTCAAATTTTGTGTCGCAGAACAATAAATAAAAATCATAAACTATTCCAACAAGTATATTTGTTTTTAATTTAAAATGTTGTGAAGGTTGTTAATGTTTAAATGTTGTAAAATTTTTAAATTTAATTTAAATGTTTAATGTCTGCTAAATACCCAGTACAATGTGTCGTACATTTTTGTGTTTACACGGCAATGTAAAATTAAAAAAATGTTTGCCAAAATTATATTTTAAACATTTTATACCATTTACACCTAGTAAGTACCCTCAATGTAGTACTCATTAACAAGTTCCACATACGCTGTCACGGCCCATATGCCTTTATGTAGGCCTATACTTTAAGTAACTGTAAACTGAATTTTCAATTTAATTGAAAATTCTAATCGTATTATCAAGTTCGTTGATAAATATAATGTATATGTGGACGAACGCGCGCGCACCCCCCAAACACACACACACACACCTCATCCAGGAGCTTAGTATTGTGGCTCCCAACTACAATCTAAAAATCCCGGGTTCTATTTCATGGTGGCATGGTGGTACCATAAAATCAAAGTGCCGAATAATCGACTCAGCCTATGGAAATCAGTACCTGGCGTTAATAATAGGGCAGCAGAAGGGTGTTGCTGGCCACACTACCTTGCTTGTGTGAAAGGCCGAATGGCTTACTTAGGCAGCCTGCCCTTCTAACTTCTCAACTTTGCTGTTACAAGAAGCAACTACTATTTTTCAAAACACGACGAATACAATGACACGTTTTGCCCACAATATAACAAATGGCTTTACCTTATAGAGTAATTCTAGTTGATTTATATACGCACGTGTGGAAATTTACTTATAAGGCAGGACTACAACATATGCACAAACGCGCGTGCGCCCACACACACACACGAATACAAATACATTAAAATATATATATAAGATATAATGAAATCAGTGTTTACAGCACCTGACTACTAATGTAGTGGTCTTGGGTTGTATTCCCGGAGGCATCATAAAATTATTGTGCGTTTTTAAGCAGGCAGTTCGACTCAGACTGTTGAAATGAGTACGTGGGCAAATAATGGGCGGCTGAAGGCCACACTACTTTTACTGTACGCAAGGCCAAATGGTTTACCTAGGCAGTCTCCTCCTGCTTAAGTCTTGAACTTTCTGAGCTGCGAGGAGGAGTCATTATTATTATTATTATTATTATTATTATTATTATTATTATTATTATCCTTATTATTATTATTAGTAATTCTGTTTCTATTATTAAATAAATATAGGCTATTTTATCAGGTCTTATCAGTATTATTATATTTTGGTAAACAGAATATACGTTTTGTCTATAATACTATCAATGAAGAATATTTACGTGTTGCTTGACTATGTTACGTTTTATCATATTTGTTATCGCTTATATGAAACATTTCCATTATTGAGACTTATAAAATTGATTTTTCTTTTTCCTTAGCCATTTTGTTTTTATTGAGGCACGATGTATACAGTATTCTATGTAATGCCAAACCTTTAGTAATTACAATTTCAACGCTACCTTTCCTGTGTTGCGGATAGGAAAACTGTATCTGCTCTTCGCCTGTATTTTCGTACGCTGTACGACCAACTCCATCTGCTCCGATTCATTTACCAGAGCCATATTTCCGCCTTCATTAAAAATATTTAAAGCGTACTTATTACTTTCTAGACACTAGGACATTGACTTAAGAGAAATTCATTTACTCTTATTGATTTTAAGTTTTTTTATGCCAAGTGGTCTTCCTTGGAAAATTGGTTACAGACTGCATTCTCTTCCAAATGTAATGAACAAACCCATTTTTTATATGAAAGTTGCGGAGGAAGTACGAAACTATGTTATGTTTTATAATAACAAGTTGCTTTTACACGTATTTGACGGGAAAAGCGTAGTAAAATAAGTTTATATGTCTCAAGTTAATACAGTAGTGACATTCAAAAGCATGCATACTTATAATTATAATTTTCATACACATGAACAAAAGCATAGCTGTAGAAATAAATGATAGTCGTTAACAGAAAACAAAAACTTATCACTCGGATATGTTCATATTGTTGTACATGTTCATATTCTGATTCAGAAACAAGTATCTCTTAGACACGTCTGAGAGACCTGGCTGTAAAACATTAACAAGAAGCACTCTGCCGAAATTAAAGCTACCATAAAGTTTTGAACTCGCATCCAACGAAATGTAATGTAATGTGTAGTTTGCTTGATAGCAACAAAATCAATAACGGAAAAATATTTATTTATTTACAAATGCAAACACAAGCGTATATTTGTATATACAAATACATATATACACATAAAAGACAAATAAAATCACCAATATTTTACTTGTATTATAAATATGTTATTGATTGTTGTGAAACACTTGATATTATTACTGACGCAGTTAGAAAAATTAAGTTATGGAACAGATATAACAAGAAATATTCATTAAAGATATGTTCTTCCATAAAATCAAACGAACAAGGTTTTTTTATAACTTTTTGAACAGTCTTTCACACAACACTTGTGAGTCGAAGAGTGTTTTATGTCTCTGAAAGTGTATAACATTTTAATTTACAACACCACTGTTTAAAATATTTTACTTTTAGAAACAGTATTATTTTATACTTATTTTCCAATATTTTCTTGTTAATCTCATTTTATAAAATTTCAGATATAAAATATGACTGCTGTAACTGCTATAAAAAACACACAGAAACACAAACACAACAACAAAACTACATTTACTCACATATATTATAATTGTATTCGTGTCAGGATGTTAGAAGAAACGATCATAAATATGTTATTTTATTTTAATTTATTTAATTTATTTTGTAACCCCTAAATGTAATAGTTTATATCTAAAAACGGTCTGTCACATTTCCCGTAACAGGTCTGATTACGTAGTCGGAATAAGGGGTAGATAAAAATTGTAATAGGTTCTTCTTATGTTCTACTTTAATGCAGTTTGTAGCGGCATCTCTTGAGGTTTTTTCTATCATGCCTATGCTCCAGTAGCCCTTTGGACACATTCTGTATAAATCATTTACTCGGATTGCAAGCAGTTGACACTCTTACAGCAGTTATCGGTAATATTTGTGATCGCTAAACAACACACGGTGGGTAAAAATGAAATATGGCTACTCCAAATGTTTACTTTTGTTGATTTCACATTTTAACTGAAATGTGTGCAAGGTTATTGTTAAAGCTCTGAGGAATTATTTACAAACATATGTGCTCACGATGCCATGTAAAGGCTTAAATCTTTATTTTGGTCTTGCCACGTGGAAATAGATATTTAGATTTCCAAACGATATATGTCTTCATCTTCTTTATACCGTTTCTCCAAGAGACAGCTGATATCACAAGACGTCAGAATTTAAATTGTTGAATCATACGAAGAAGAAATATATAATTGAAAGATGCATGAAATTTCTGACAATGTAAAGCCATGCGGAAATGACATGAACTCACTGAAACACAAAATAAACGTAAAGTTATTAATGACCAGGTACGTACTAGGTACACACGTTTACAGATACTTAAAGTGATGTAACTCCAAAAAATATCTTGACCTTTTACTGCAGCAAGATACTTATGCAGGTTATTGAGGGAAGAAATTCTATAGAGTTATCATTACATATCTTGTTATTTACTAGCGATCTTTCTGCCGTCTTACTGTCTAATAACCTGGCAACGCTTTTAACTGTAGTTTTCTTATTATAAAATCTTATTATAAAAGGTGTCGAGTGTTAATTTGATTAGGAATTTATTTAATGGTTTTTATCATTTTCCTAGTTTATTCCCATAATGTTATATCTCAATTGCTAAATTCCTCGACGGTTCCATTTTAATAACGTGGGTCAATATCAAAAAGTTTATTGGACCATCGTGTACGAATATTATTACAAGTTTTTTCAGATGATAAGTAATTCTATAGAATTTATAAAATCCAGTCCAAACTTGTTTTTAAATTTGAACGTTTTTTCGAAGAAGCTTTCTATGTTGTTTTCCTTTTCTGTACTCTTTGCAATGTTCCAGAAATCCATTTATCAGCTGCATAAAATCTATTGTGCTTTAGCTGCTTATAAAAATGCCTTAATCAGGTAACGTATGAATGTCAATTTCTCAGTTGTGAGATTCTCCTTGAAAACATTGAATTTCATGGGACAGAATCCCAGCTACGAAACAATGTTTAAATATCGATTTAAAATTACATGGATATCTATATTGATATTTGTATATATCTATTTAATCACCATCTATTTTTAGAATTTTATTACAGTACTGTGATATAATTGCCACTTATAAATAATAAATTGCTTTCCAACGAGTTAAAAGAAAATAACTCTCAGGAACATAAAATATGATGTATTATATAAAATAGAAAGAGTACAAAATACGCTTTCAAATTAATAATATTGACTTATAAAATATCAGATTATATACTTTCAATAATTCAAAAATAAAATATTATCTCACACCCTGACTGCACATGTACAGAGTGTTTCATGATGTTCCGTCAAATATCACCGGTGTATTCCTCTCAACAAAATAATTATGAAAGTTTATACTAACTGATACAAAGTAGCTTTGTTTCTCGTTATAACAAAATTTTTGCTTCCATAAAAAATTAAGGTTTTTTACTTTTCTGCCTCAACAGAAAACAAAATGATACTGCATTTACGTCCAAAAAATTAATGACACGAAATAATTATTTAAGATGAATGTTTCAAAATACTTTGTTTCTGAGGCAGTAAATAACAAATATTTCATTAAAATTTGTAAAAAAAAAATTAAAATAGCATTTTAATATTATTTTTATAAAAACACAAAATAGTGGTTCATAATGATTGAGTTATTTCTAAATCTGATGGAAAATTAAATTTTGTAGAATGTACAATGTGCTTTTAAAAAGGATAAATATTACCGATTTGTAATAAATTTTTGTACTTTCCTTAGGCAAAAACATCGATTTTACGTTGCTAATTTTATCCAGAAAGACCCAATATTGTGTCCTCTTGTATTGATGTATGCAATATTGTATTGAACCCAAGAAAAGGAAGATTTCGATTAGAAAAAGTGTTTTAAGATGTTTATTTAAATGTTTTTCATTATTTCATGAGTGGAATAGCCCTATGAAGTACGGCAGGAATTTCCTGAAACATCCTGCACAGACATAAACACAGACACACTCACGCACAAACAGACAAAAACATTAAAATAAATATGTTTTGAACTGATCAATATGTACAAATACTAAACTGGAAATGATATTTAACGTATTAACACCACTAAGCATATTTCGTGATATCAGATCTAGATAAAAGATAAAGTAAAAAATAAACTCAAATTTCATGACGTAGGCAGTAAATCGAGACAACAGAAAATACTAGACTTGGAAAAGGTGCTGTTTTTAAACTTCTCCTGCTGGATAGAAAAACAACATCATAAGCTGAAATGCCACGCATGATAGTGTATATTTTACACTACGTAGTGCAGAAATAAAATTAACGCTAGAGTTCATAGTATAATAAGTACAGCAATATTCATTTATCAGAAGTATTCATAAATGTAAATAGAGAAATATTTTAGACCAAAAAATAAAAATTCTGATATTATTATTAGTTAGAACGGCATCTAACTTTAGTAGATGTGATTCCAAACTCTTATCTAGTCTAAGAAAGACCAAGAAAACATGTTGGTTAGCAAAACAATATAAAAAGTAACTGGCTATTGTTAATAAACGCTGGGAAAATGTGTATATATTGAAATTGAATTGATCGTATCTATTTTGTTCAATAATGTTAAGTCTATATACACATACAAATCACAATAGAAGTAGGAACAAATGGAATTTTTAGCTTCCCGTTGTGTATGTTTCAAAAAGAAAACAGCCCCTGGGTCTATTTAGTATGAGTACTACTGCGAAAAAATAATAAATTTGCATAAACGGTGACTCCAGTATTCAGGTGGATTTCCTCTGCTACGAATCCTTTATTGTTTTATTCACTTAACGCTTATTTCTTATATATCTCCAAAGTATACAAATTTCCACTGTAGCAACATATGAAAATAAGATATATTTCCTGTCCCCAGTCCCTTCATCCCGACATTGAAGTCACGTCGCATCTCACTGATCACTCTCCTCAAGTTTTCATAGTGATGAAAAATTTAAAGTAAAACAAGTATGAATTTTTTAACATTTCACCCAATAATTCTCTGACAATTAATTTTCATCACTATCACTTTTGTCTTTTGCTAGAGAGGGTGGCTCCTTAAAATTTAAAATACATCAGTTTTTTATGAATATCAAATTCTTAACATTTTGCACCTTTTGGGACTTGAATACTGTTTCTAAACATTAACTGCCTGAAAGCATGGTAAAACTGGTTATCATTAGTTTTGCTATTATTATCTCCTTTGATGAGATGCCTGCACAACTAGTTGAATATGATCCTGTAAAAATCTATATGTTAAAGTATATTTTAAATTCGACCCCATTTGCCAACCTGTCACGTAAAATATTTATGAAATATATGTTAGTCAGAATACTAATGGAAAGGTTTTCCTAGCATTTTCTAAAATGCTTACACCTTCAACTTTCAGTTTTCTTAGGAATCGTAGCTGGTTACCAAAACGTTTTATTATATTCAAGGTAAATTTGTTAACATTGGTTCTGTAAAATTTTTGCCAAAAGATCTCAAGAATTTAAGTAATCAAATAATCAATTAACAATTCTTATAAACTGAGCCGTTTCATCAGAGCCTAGAAAGTCAGGATGATTAATTTTATTCAAAAGTTCTAAAGCACCAGGAATGCTACACTCAGAATTTTTGCTGCTATTTTTAGTCGTTTTTTTAACATGTTTTAGAAGGCTTATTATCTAGTTTTAAAAAAAGCTCTTTATCTTTGAAGAAAGCAAATTTTTAATAAATCTGAATTTTATTTTCTATCCATTTTTTTATAAAATAGTTGTATTTTTGGCTAAAGTATTTTTACATAACTTGAACATGTGGCATGCATCTGTCAGGACATATATATTATGACTAACATTCCTTATTCCAAAAAAAAAGTATTTTCAGGAACCTTGCAACCAAGCTTCTGCCACTACAGCAATGTTGGTTGATGCGACGTCAAACGTTACGTTATGTACGTTAACGCCAATTTCATCCGACTTGATAATTGTCACTTTAATTAACTGAGACAATAGGCCTACATTAGATCTGAATGAGTTTTGCAAAATCAACCTTTCTACATTTGAAATTGCCTTTTAACGAAACAGTTTGGGCTTCATTTGCTAATTCTTGTTGATTCCCTGCTTTTCTTCCGTAGCCTAAATTTATGTAGCCTTCATTCTCACCCTTTTTGTGTCAATATTAACTCACTTCTGATGCTCATTGCATTAAAAGTAAGGTTTGCAAGGCCTACGTTATTTTTCAAATAAGAAAAAACGTCTCCCCAAAACTACCAGGAACAGTTAAAATTGCCATATTTGTAGGGCCGCGTCATAGTACTACAGCCAGCTGAGTGCCTGGAGGGAGTGGGGATCACTTTCTGCCCCTACGCGCCTTATATGAGCGCTATCCAGTAGTTTATGTAGCCTACATCGTTTATTGCGAAGCGATGTGCTAAGAGGTGTTAGTTGAATTGAATCAGTTGTGAATTTGCGATGCAATGCGCATTATTGGTCAGTGGTTATTATTGTTAAGACGACAAGTCCGAATTACTGTGTGAGGACACTAGTAATTGGTGACAGGCTTTTTTTTATTGCGACAATCTTAATTGAATGATATTTATTGTGTGTTGGATAATCGTAAACTTGAAGAATGGCTGAATTAGAGTGTTTTATCTGTATCTGTTTTAGAGCCTTTATCTGTTGTCAAGTACGTATTTGACGATTTCTCTGGTGTTAAATTATTTATGTCCACAGTTCAAAGACGACGTATCATATTTTATGTCCACTATCCATGCATCTTCACAGAAATAACTTATGCCTATTACTGAAGCATTTTACTTCAGTTTACTAACAACGTGCTACTGCTTGAATTAAATACCGTTTTTGATAAAATATTAGTTAGTTATAAAGTATTATTAAGTAAATTATATTTAGGTAAATACACACACACACACACACACACACACATTTATAACAGGTAAATATTAAACATTGAAATATTGGAATACACTTCGGTTATCAAAAGAAAACACTATTCGTCCTTCGTAAATAAACGACTTTCATATAATTATATACACTTTATCTTTCTCGACGTTTTATCGAATCTTCCTTACAAATGAGAAAACTTTAAAACATGACCACTACGATTTACATGGTAGCGCAACATATTTTGTTTTCTTACAGAAACGTAATTCAAGATAAGTCGCTTTTAGGAAAAACATACTTTCCTAAAAAAAATTGTTGTAGTAAAGAACAAATTTTACAAAATATTTTGGTGTTACTTGCTAATAGCGGCCAACGGTGATGAGAAATCCATTTTTTATTCACATTTTAGCTCATGGTATATTAGCTTTTACATCTTTAGTATATAGTAAAACTATTGTGCAGGGACAGCTAATTTAAAATTATTTTTAATTATAGTAAGTTCCTTTTACTTATTTTTGTATAAATACATTTATCTATAGTTTTGAAATTTTAAGTAGCTCTTTAAAAAGAAATTTTTAGCGACCAACAGATTTTATTTTCAGTTGTTAGAAGAAAAAGGGCAAAATTGTTACAAAGAAATTTAAATTATCTTGAGTCCACACGTGTCAGTTCATTGGTTTTGTCAGTTTCAAAATTACCTGTAGTACTGCATCTAATGTAGTCCCCTTATACATAATGTGGGAACTATTCAGTAATTTGTATAGAGTCAAGAATACTATGGGTTTTGGAAAGTAAACACTACGCGGCCATCCATTATCGCAATAGTGAATCACATACGAAGAAAAAAATAAGTATAGGTTCCAATTTATTAATATTAGCCCTACAATTTTTAAAACTTATGGCGTGTCGTGTTTATTAAAACACGTACAAAATTACCTACATGGAGTTATGAGGTAGATTGTTAAGATTGTTAATTTGTTTAATAACTCACCTTAAAGAACTAAGTTTATTGGCCAACAACACAAACAATTAAAGAAATAAACTTAATATATAAATATAACAAATCTGTCGCTACGGGTTTAGTACGTTTCCTTGAGACATGAAGTGATTCCATAACGTGAAGAGAGAAATTTAATTCCCACCGATACAAAGAATTATGTTGTTAAGATATGCCTAGGATATGTCATTCCTGTTTTGTCTTAAAGATACATGTGTGTAATCCGCAGTTCTGGAATTGGGTCACGAACCAACATAAAGGCTTGCCGTTTGCAACAACAAAATGTTATAAATCGTTTATAACTGCTTGGTACACTGTAAGAATAATCAAAAGTACACAGGAATTTAGAAAATATTACAGCTTCACAGATCGTTTGTGCAGTTTTGGTAGCGTATTTCCTTATAACTAAAGGTTAGAAATGTATGACAATATCAAAATGATCATATATATTTACTGGCATTTGTGAACAACATTTACAGTTATTTTTCGCATTTGAGCCATTATCCAATCTTTTGCAGTCTCTCTCTTTTCTTTAGGTAATGGATTCTAGTAATTTCTTTAGCCATCTGTCATCCGACACACAAGCTCGTACCATCTTAATTGTTTTCATCAATTGTTTCATTTATACTGCGTACTTATAAGCCCGCATAAATATCATTCTTTCTATTATTGCTTCATTTTTAACCCTGCACTGCAATGTAAGCCTCAGCGCCTTTCCCAGCATATGATCACATTTTTTATTCAATATTTTTAATAAAATCCTAAATTTATTACGGCCGTTTTGGTATTCCGTATAAAAAACATTTGAGTTAAGAAATTCTAGTTTTCGTGAAAATACAAGTAATTAATTAATTACTAGCAGAAATTGTCACAAAAACTAGCAAATAGCAATTACATTAGCAAATAGCAAATTAATTATCAAAACATTGCATAGAATACAAACACTAAATAGTGATACTTGTAGCCGTAATCAGCACAAAAAATTGTATATCCTACTACGTAAGGCAATCAACATAATGAAATACATTTTTAGCTCATAATACACAATATTTAAATTTCGTAAACTGAAAACCAATAACGAGTCACGACAATCGAACCCTACATTAAAACACTCACAAACAAAAAACCTGGAAATATTTGAATCCGAAGTAAAATGAAGGAACGACTTCAAAATTTCACAGTTAGATAAAGAAAATCTCACAGAAACATCTACTATAGAAGATGCAGTCATGTTTCCTACCTCGATAAAACCAAACAGGTAATGCATATTACAGAAAGTTTGTGAGTAGGAAGTATTTCATTAAACGGACTAAAAGAGAAACAACTGTCATTGAATAGACACATGTAAATGTAAAGGTGTAAAGGATAATTGTAATCATTTGTCATTTAAAAAATTGGCAGCGGGTTGCAGATAATATAGGCTAATAGAAAGAGGTAATAAGAATAAAAGTATTAAAGAAGGGATAACAATGAAGATTAGCACTTAGGTTGAGGTAAACGGCAATAGTTCTGTCCAAGTGCTGCCATATAAAAACAGAATTCATAAGATTAGGCCTACATGAATTTGCTGTGTTGTAAAGAATATTTGGCCCGTATTAAAAACCGTCTGTGTACGTACGTAACACGTGTATCGTAAAACCGTGTCCACAAAGATACTTAATGGACGACAATCTTATTAAAATACATAATGGACTAAAGTGATTGTAATAATGGACTCCATAGAACGAAATGTATATTTAGTCATGTTAACTCTGAAGAAAATTTGGTGTAATATTTAAATTTGGGCTGCGTACTTTGTATTAGTGACGCATTCCCTTTGAGTGATGTGTTTCATTGGATTTTGAGTATACAATTTGAGGGGGATGTTCATTTGATTTATATATATATATTTACTAAATGAGGTTACAGTATAACAATCCTATAATAACTGGAACAATGTATACTAGATGTCTTACATGTAGATTCTTATTACTATAAAAGATTATCACTTTTCGATAATGCTTTAGAGTATTTAGTCTGACTACACATGATATGTGTTGATTCTATTACGCTTTAGAGACACCCAGATTATTACTAGTTTTAAACGGCTAAATCAAAAGGGTTTAAGGGACGAGGGCACGGATGACCAATTTGCTTTCAGCATATGAAGACAGAAGACGGGGTACAGTCCCAGTTAATTTTTCATACGTCCATTGGAAGTCGGAACCTACAGACATGTTAGTAAGTCGTCTGGTTCTTCTTTAACAAGAAGCTTATTACTGTATTTAAGGACAAACACAGTAATATTCTGAACCAGAATCAGAACAGAACCCTCTAAACGCAGCAATCCATTATAGACGAATCACTTTAAGACATGAACTAACATTATTGATGGTTAGCTGAAAATAATATATTCCAGGATATAAACGTTTCACAGAATATAATATGCTTAATTGTAAACGTCTAAATAATAATGAATAATATGACATAAATTATAGTCTTGCAGCAAATTACCTATCTCACTGCAAAATTAAGACAACAACAAATCAATGGCTCTCTTCAAATATCAGCATTGTTAGCAAAATACGTAATGGTAATAGTAAAGAAAAATACGTGAAATAAATAATTAAAAACTTTGAAATATAAATCATTAGGAGAAGAAATGTTTACTATTATTCAAACTATCATTGAGTATTCTTTTATTTCATTACTTTGGTAACGTGTTTTTTCTTCCGTTAATAAGTACATCACATTTAAAATTGATTTCATGTGTCTGTTGATAGACAAGAAAAATCTTGAGCATCAGCACCAGCAGACGCAGCAAAAACAACAGGTTAGATTTACATTTAAGTTTAATTATTTATGCAATCTAATTTTTATGACGCAAACTAATAGTGTTAGTTAAACAATTATCGTCTATTCAAATAATATGCATTATTATTATAAATAGTTACTATCAATACGCGTCTTAGCAACAAGTCCTGGAGCACTCGGCACGCAAATAAGGAGTCCAATATTACGATCAATGTCAAGTAATTTATGTGATTGATTTGAAATATACACAGAAAATGACAGTTCGTGAAATTGCCAACTACTACATATTAAACTGCTGTCCTGTTTATACAAGCAGCAGATATTATGTGATCAGTGGTAATTAATTTGTCAGTTGTGTTTGACTTAGACAGATATAGACTTAGATTGCCGTCTGAGCTGCTAGAAACGTTGAAACATATTCGTGTTTAATAATCATGAATATAGAAAATTATACATGAGATTTACACCTATATGAATTTTTATAATACTTCCATAGAGCAAAATTTAAGTTTTAAGAACCGATATTTACCGAATCTAATATTTAGCGATTACAAATTTATTTACCCAAAAATATTGACCGAATCAAGTAATTTACTGATCGCATAGTCTGCCGAAGAAATTAAGGCCGTAGTAAAGTAAGTAATTTAATTATGGCATTACGCTTCTTTTATGTTTAAACATGCTTTATAGATTTTATAGTTTTTATAGTGTAGATGTAACGGGTAACTGGCTATCTTCATGTAAGACTAAATTATAGATATGTCTGAATAACGTCATACTCCTCAGTAGACTATGACTGATTTCTGCTCAATCTTGTTCAATGGCGAAAATGTAGCGCTTAAAATCACGATAATCTTGATTAAAAGCCAAATCCGTATTTCTCAATACTTTACCTTTGACGAACTATTGGTAAACACTTAAAGTAATGGATTTTCAGTTTTGAGTTAAATATCTATTTAAAATAATTGGATCAATACCGTTATTAAATTGATCATATTAAATTAATTTTATTAGAAGGCTAATAATTAATTTAGATCAGTTTCTGTTTTGTACCCACATCGGTTTCAAATGGATTAGTGATTAAGAACGAATTTCAAAAACTTGCATTAAGGCATCGTTTCCATTCGTAATATTTTATATAGTGTTTACATGTAAAATAAATAAATTATGACAAGTTAATTAAATATGATAAAGAATCAGCTTGATAGACAACTTACTGTGCATTAAGTGGGTTCAAATTATCATTTGTCTACAAATTTTGTAGAAGAGGTTGACGCGTATGGTTATGATATGTTATGTTAGTAAATCTAACGTTACTAATGTTAGTGAGGTTTATAAGGTTATGTTCGATTTTAATGAACCTAAAATCTTAAACTCATGACAAAAATGTCTATGCAAATTATGTGGAAAATAGGTATAATTGTAACGTATTCTAGCAAAGAAACAATTTATAAACTCAAGGTTGATGTTTAACTGACTATATTGGTTCTATTTATTCTGACTAAATGTATGGCTCAACACTGCTGTTTGTTCGTTGCCATTTTGGAATAACGACCATGAAGATGTCAAGTACAAAGGTTAGGTATTTTAGAAGATATGAGGAATATTATTAGCGGCATTTAGTTTGAGGTTTCGTAAGGAGACAAGTAACATCATAAAAAAGGACAGCTTGGGTACCTTGTCTTGCCTTGCTTAAAAATAGGCTTTTAAGGGTATTAGGTCTCTTACTAAGTTTTTAGAATCTGTCACTGATGTGACATGAAGTGTGGAAATCTACATATCCTTGTACAGGAATTTCAAAAGCGTTCATTGTAACAGTACGCAGTAACCAGCTAACCAGCAGCACATAACAAACTATTGGGGCACCACCTACATACCTATATATTTTGTTTATTTCTCTCAGTTTTACTGTAATAATAAAACTATTTCGTTTAAAACTATTTTGCTTTTTGTATTGTATTTTTCAATTACTGAATATTGTATGCCTACTGTTTTAATTAAAGTGATTTTGTTTCAAACATAACAGCGTGTTTTCTCTGTCAATACTGGAGTTATAAAAATAAATTTCTGTTTTAGCAAACTTTGAATATAGTGGACCTTTGGTCCAAATAATACGATCCCTAGAGCTTCACTATAAACAGAATTGATTGTATATAGTAGCAATTACTGCGTTCAGAGGCTGCTATAGTCATCAGAATTAGCCTCAACTGAAGGTATTTTAATGTCAAAATAACACGAATAAACACAAATAATTTTCTGTAATATCTATGGGCAGTCACTGACTAAATTTTATTTGGCAGATTGTCTATTAATGACTCTTCAAGCTACTTCGATTCAGATATGTGTTTCACTTGTGTTCCACAGTACAGTGCTTAATTAGCCAGGATGCTCAACCCAGATTCTTCAATATTTTTTTTTTAAAGTTTCTGAAGACATTCACAACACTATAAAAATCCATAAGTTACTACAAGAAAATATACAAATCCATCTAAATGTAGTCACCGAAGTCAACATTAACAGGGAACTAAAATTAACCAAATCTACTCAAATTTTAATTATAGCCGACACATAGTAGCGTTATACAGACTCAATCTTAAATTAAATATTTTGATGTACACATTGGTCAACGCTTTATCTAGCCGAAGCATATTGTCAAATTAAATCAAACTAAAGTAACCACATGTCTAGTTCAGAGATATGCATTGGTTCTAAGAGCGTAATTATGACCTGCACTTAAGGAACAGAATTACTACACAAAAGTGCTTTAAAACTTTCTGTGGTTCCACAGACTTCAACTCTGATACAAGATCTTCAGTGTTTAAAACAATCATCCAAATATTTCAATCAAAAGCGTTACAATCTAGGTTGGTCTACTAAAGTGGAGGTTAATAGACTAGTGTGTATGGCGACTGGCTACTAAGGTAGGTGATGCAAATATAGCCAATGCAGCTAATTGGCCACATCGTCGTCCTGCAAGTACTTCAAAATTAATCCAAAAGATCGCGCTACTATGCTCTTCTGTGAGGTACGAGATGGCAATAACAGCGCTCCCAGCAATATCAAGTCTAACTAGCGCGGAAGAGAAGCTTCAGAGTGTAATTTGTACAACAAACGGAAGGTTGTTATAAAATTATTGCAGGTAAGCGTGCTTTTATTTTCTTGTATGTAATTGATAATGACTATTTCTATATATCTATTCTGGAAACTTATTTAATGCTCTTTCCAGTCATATAATGGTTATGGAGTTTCTATTACGTTTAAGTAAATGAAAAGTAACTTTGAGAAGTGGCGTCAGGCAGATAATATGGCCGCCAGTTGGGCATATTACCTGCACACAGTAACTCATGATTAAACACTTCTAAATAAGTTTACGTATGCGTTTATTGTAAGTTATAAGTTATTTTATTCATAAGTTTAGTAATATAAAAATGTAGAACTATTAAAATATATAAAAATTTTAAATATAAAAACTGTTATTTAGTAACTTACATAATACTTTCATAATTTTTTTTATTATAAATTTGTAAAAATTGTGTTTTGATAATAAATTTACTTTTTTCATTATAAGTTAAGTTTATTTACTACCATTTTTTTATTAGTAACTTACATTACTAACTTACATAATACTTTTTATATTAACTTATGACATGAAAGAAAATAATTTTTTTATTATAAATTCGTAAAAATTAACTTGTTTTTGTAATAAATTTACTTTTCTGATTATAAGTTAAGTTTAGATACTAAGTTACTATTTTTTCTTTTTTTTTTTTGTTCCAGACATGAATCCACTAACTCCTGGAAAGAAAAGAGGTGCTTGGAGCCAGGAGAGCATGACTAGGGCTTTGCACGCAGTAAGGGAAGGTGAGCTCACTCCAAATGCTGCAGCTCAAAGGTGTGGCGTTCCTCGGCGAACTCTTCGTCGTTACATTTTAGAAAAAAATTACATTAAATCAAAATTAGGACGGAAGGCAGTGCTTAATAGCGATCAAGTAAGGAACTGTGTAAAAGAATATTTCGACTTGCTGATGTGGGCTATCCACTTACCTCAAAATTTATAAGACTCTGTGTGTTTAGATTTTGTAAAGGAAACAAAATATCCCACAATTTTTCAGTAAATAAACAAATAGCTGGAAGGTACTGGTTGCGAGGGTTTTTGGGTAGGTAAAAGAAAAAGCGAGAGAATGAATCCGGCCAGAGCCATGAAACTAAACAAATTTATTGTCAACGATTATTTCACCAAGCTACGTAAAGTACTCCTTGAAATGAATTTGATGACATTTCCTGAGCGAATTTTTAATATGGACGAGAAAGGGTGTCGCCTCCATTTACACAAGGATCCTGCAGTTTACGCCAAAAAGGGATCTAAGAGAGAACAATTTGTGTCTAAAGAGCATGGGGAAAGCGTTACAATAGTTGGTTGCGGGAATGCAATTGGTACCGTCATCCCTCCAATGATTCTTTTGAAAGGGAAACGCATGAAGCTGGAATGGAAGGACAACTTGCCAGCAGGATCTGACTGTCAAATGACTTCAAAAGGTAGCATGACTACCGAACCATTTTTTGTTTGGTTGAACCACTTTGCAAGATTTAAACAAATGGTTCATGCCTTTTAATTTTTGATGGTGCAAAATGCCACCTTGACTACACTATTGTAGAAAAAGCAGAAGATCACAACATTACTCTGTTTTGCCTACCGGCAAACAGAACCCACGAGTTGCAACCTTCTGACAAATCTTGCTATGGACCGTTTGAGACATTCTGCGACCAACAAGTTCTTCTCTTCCTCGATCAGACAAACCATGGTGACATAACAAAAGCTAGGTTTGGTAAAATTTTCACGCCTCTGGGACAAAGCCATGAAACTAAACAAATTTTTTGTCAACGATTATTTCGCCAAGCTACGTAAACTACTCCTTGAAATGAATTTGATGACATTTCCTGAGCGAATTTTTAATATGGACGAGAAAGGGTGTCGCCTCCATTTACACAAGGATCCTGCAGTTTACGCCAAAAATGGATCTAAGAGAGTACAATTTGTGTCTAAAGAGCATGGGGAAAGCGTTACAATAGTTGGTTGCGGGAATGCAATTGGTACCGTCATCCCTCCAATGATTCTTTTGAAAGGGAAACGCATGAAGCTGGAATGGAAGGACAACTTGCCAGCAGGATCTGACTGTCAAATGACTTCAAAAGGTAGCATGACTACCGAACCATTTTTTGTTTGGTTGAACTACTTTGCAAGATTTAAACGAATGGTTCATGCCTTTTAATTTTTGATGGTGCAAAATGCCACCTTGACTACACTATTGTAGAAAAAGCAGAAGATCACAACATTACTCTGTTTTGCCTACCGGCAAACAGAACCCACGAGTTGCAACCTTTTGACAAATCTTGCTATGGACCGTTTGAGACATTCTGCGACCAACAAGTTCTTCTCTTCCTCGATCAGACAAACCATGATGACATAACAAAAGCTAGGTTTGGTAAAATTTTCTCGCCTGTCTGGGACAAAGCCATGAAACCAGAAAATATCAAAGCAGGATTTAAAGCGACTGGTGTGTATCCTTTCAATCCAAATGCAATACCTGAGCAAGCGTTTATACCAAGTGAAGTTACCAATGTACCAGACCTAAGATTAAGTTTAGTAACAGAAAACAAAACAAATGATACTCTTGTAACGGTTTCATCGTCTTCAGTCGCACGACCATCATCTCCAGTCGCGGGTCCATCGTCGTTAGTCACAAGTACACCGTCCTCATTCCCTCGTCAATCATCTTTAAACAGTAAGAAGCAGAAACGATATCGATGCATTTCATCGTCATCTTCATCAGATTCTAGTATTCATTTAGGTGACCTGAGTGACTACTCTAGTGAAGAAGAAAAAGAACACCAGACGTCATTTCATGAGGTGATGCCAACGCCAATCAAGCAGCGTAAAACTACTCGTGTGACAAAGCCATCGATGAACTCTCGAGCTGTGGTTCTATCTAAGTCACTGTTCACAGATACCACTAGGTCATACCAGAATCCATCTACTCCTGCCACTTCTAAAATTGTGCCAAGTAAGAAACAGTTAAGACAAGTCGAACAGTAATGTGAGAAGAAACTTGTCGAAAAAAATATTCGAAAGAAGAAAACAACTTATCCAGAAAAGGAAAGCTGGTTTTGCTTCATATGTGGTGTAGATGAAGTCAAGGACATGCGGAGATGCGCGACTTGTGGTGTGTACACACACGAGGAGTGTGTCGGCCTAACAAAAGCCGATAAAAACATATTCATTTGCCCTCAGTGTACTTCTTGAATGAACTTTTTTTCTTAAAATGAAGCTTAATTTGTTAAAAATTTGATTTTATAATTTTCCTTAAGTTTTTTAAAGCTTAACGTTGTTTTTCCTTTGATGTTTTTAAGCTACTTCTTTATTTTTGACTTTGAAAAACGTTTTTCTTTAAAAAAATTGTATAGACATTTTATTTTATAATGGTGATACATTTTTTAAGAAGACTTTTTATTCAAAAATCATTAATGATAATAAATTTTGTTGAATATGATATTTTATTAAATTATTTTCAGCCCAGTATCCAATACTCAAATTTATAAACAGTTTCTTGCCAAATAATATGAATAAAAATGCAAAAAAACACCATTGGCCATATTACCTGCATATGGGCATATTACCTGCACTATGTAAGATTTTTTTACGTTGGGAAAAAAAGCATAAACACAAAAGATAAAGAAATTATAAGTGGTCCATACACAGCCAAACAAACATAGTTTATGACCATGTCATAATGAAAAACATAGTTTACTTTGGTTTTCCCGTAAATACAAAAAAATATATAAGGAATTTAAATAAGGGTGGCCATATTACCTGCACTTACCTTAATCTAGATATCCTGGGTTCGATACTCGGGCGTACCATAAAATTAAGGTGCGTTTCTCAGGCTTAAGGTAAACTCAGCCTGTAGAAACGGTTACCTGGAATAACAATCCAGGATTAATAATGGACGTTTGACACTTACTGTAGCTCACACTACCCTCCTTGTATGCCGACCAGCTTATAGAAGGCAGCCTACCATGCATATCTCCTAGACTGCTTAAGCGATGAAAAATTATTATTTAATAATATTATTATTATTATTACTATTTCAAGTCCTGAAATGTTCATTTGATGCCCCATGGCACGTTAGTAATCAGACACTACGTGCCGGTGTGAAATTGCCATTCATAAAGTACGAGATCCAGAAGGTTGCTACCAAATTGACATAAAATAGTAAAATTACGACAGTGAGTTAATAGAGCGCTTATACAACAGTGGTTTCTAGGAGGTAAGATTCCGTAAAATGTAGCCTCAAGATTTGATACAACTGTTTATAAACTATTTATAAGGAGAAACATACTGGATATTTCTTTCTCTTGCATGCATAGCTCATCCAACAATTAAAGTAAAATGGAATGAAAAATTATAGCATGACTCTAATTGAAGTAAACTTTAAATTCTAATTATCAATTAAGAGAGGAAAAAAGCGATGAGTGTCACTATTCTATAGTATATCTACTGTAATGTCTACACCCCTCAACGTGGGAAGGGGGAAAGAATCTCTACAGCTTCTGTACGGTTCTTGAACCGTCAGGTACGCTACCAAGACACGACTGTATTGGCACAGCTGTTTACTTGGTCGCCGTAGTATATTTTATTCATTAGTTACCTAAATTATTACACCGTATATAAGACAATATTTATTCTTAATGAGCCTCATGTGTTTGCTTATCAGATGCTTCGTTTATGTTGCATCCTTCCGTATTTCGGAAAGGTATTATTATTCCGTAAAATATGAAAATAATTATTCCGTAAAGGTCATTTTGTTTTCCGGTTCGTCATATTTTCTTTTGAAAAATCTTCATATCATACTTCTTGCATATATTAAAAAACACACTAGATTTTTGAAATAAATTCACTTCTACCATACCAATTCTTAATCTGTTCTGTTTTGTATATCGTGTTATCATTTTGAAAAATATAAACTCTGTTCTACTATTACACTAAGAGTAGAGAGAATTAATAATGGAAATGGAAAATATCTTTGTACTTTTAGAGATTTTTAAATGTAGCTCACAAAATATAAATTTGTTTATTTATGACTGTTGAAAAGCTAAAATTAAAAGTACGTTCATGCACATAAATTCATCTAAATAAAGACACAAGAGAGTATGGAGAAAGGGTTTTATTTATTTTTAATAAAATTTCAAAATATCGATTCCAAAAATCTAAGAGATTCCTTTAATAAGGTGAATGAGATAAAAAAGGGCCGAAATAGTTTGGTTATTATTTAGAGACAAGGAAACGTTTGGGAAAACGTGTACACATCAGAATCTTTTGTAATGTGGAAAGTGATAATGAATACTAAAAAAAGTATTAAATAGAAAAGCTATTGAATATTAATAATTACTATATTTTGAGTCACAACACTATTGTAAGACTATAATATTGTAATTTTTTTTTTGTAGTCGCCGAAGTTGAATTCATTATTCAATAATTTCTAATAGAAGCATAAAATATAATTTTTGTCACTTACCTAAAATATTTGCGTGCATCAACATCACATATGACTGGAAGATATTTGAAAATATCTTCATTTAATTATTTATAAAAATAGTAACATTTTTATTATTTTATTTAAAGATTTTATTTGTTTGGTTAACTATAACACTAATTGTTAACCAATGGTGTGTAATAAAACAAATTTAATTGAAAGTTATAACATTAAACTATAGACTTCCAATCAAGGAAATGTGAAGTGCATTATGTATGTTTCAAAAAGGCTTAGAAAGTTATTTTTAATATTATATTTTTAAATCCACATGATTTTTCCAATCCATATTTTTTCTTCTTCCTAAATAACGTCAGGGTCTGTAACGTTGTTTCCTATATACAGTGTCTGATGTAGGTCTCTAAATGGAGAGAATGGACCAATCAAAAAATAAGGTCAGTAATATCTGTGACAATAACGCTGCAAGGGGAACGAATCAACTTTATGGAGCCGCACTCTGGACGAATCACCGAGACGACTACACAGGCCTCGTCTCACTTCGTTAGCGGACTGGGCTCGTAAGATTAGACCTATATTAGACATAAAATCCCTTCACACTTCAGACTGTGTTAAACTTCTAGGGTGGCGGTTTTGTAACCTTCCACATGCCGAGGGTGGCGTAGTTTGTACATTCGATAAATTTTAAAGTTTAACATGTCTTGAAATTTTATAGATCCTTTATATTTTCGTTTCAGTTAATGACAGAACGTCTCATGTACAGTTTAGTCTCATGTTATGTAAGGTTTAATATCTATCGAATTCTCAAAGAAGAATATATTGATTCGTAGAGCCAATATGTTACCCGATAATAAGTGGAAGTGTATTCCTAACGAGGAACATATTCCATGGTATGGAAAGTAGAGCCAATATGTTACCCGATAATAAGTGGAAGTGTATTCCTAACGAGGAACATATTCCGTGGTACAGCTACGCGGTCTCTCATTATGTACAATGGTTTTGAATCATATCATTTTACATTATTATATTATAATATGTACAGTATTATGTAATATAGAACGTTCTTCTGTAAAAGTTTCATTACAATTTTAATATTTATATATAATAGAACTTATTTTAAATTTTTATAAATAATATAACTGTAAGAAAGTTTAAATTTAAATGTATCAAAAACATATGTGTAATAACACAGAGAGTAAGAGAGAGAGAGAATATGTTAAGATAAATTACAAATTAATAATAATGTTATACTTAATTTTTACCCAAGTACACATAATATAATATTTACGATAATAATAATAATAACAATATAAATGACGTAGGCCTATTAAACTAAAGTTTTCTTATGTGTTGATGCGTTGTTCAATATCAATTGAAAATATATCAATTTTGTCAGACATGTCAATATAGAATTTTGTCAATCATAGTAGAATATTGTTCTTTAAACCATGATTGTGATGAATTTTACACATTTCAATTTGACTGCAACTGACAGACTTTCGCCATCACTGAAAAAATATAAATGCGACGTTCCGGCCACCGAAACATTGACTATAGGTCTGCAGCCATTTATCTTCACTAGTGAAATACAAATGTTCGAATGTCGTAAGTGGTGTCTCGTTGTAAGGGCAGATGATGGGGTTCTCGTAACTTAAAAACACTTATTCTACTATTATATATATTTTTAAGTAAATTACAGGAAAACTGTATTCTGTATATTCTTGAGTAAAACACTATTACAGTCAGTAACAGAGCGTGAGCATTTGGTGTTCTGAGGCTGAAGGAGATAAAATACGTAGCTACGAAGGCGTTGTGTGACCTTCCTGCTCCTTCCAGACGGGGGCCGATTACTCTACCAAATTCAGGGACAATCTGTAGCGTTACTTTAACTCTCAGGTGAAGTATGAGTAAAAGTATTTTGAAAGTGGCCGGCCAGTTGCGAGTTGGGAGTTTGAGATTGCCATCGAAGCGATGAGAAATGTAATTAGTCGTGGTTGCGGCCTGTTATTCAATAAGTGTGTTTCCATTACAAATTACAAGGTTTCGGACATTAGCCATCGTAAGTTAAAATTAATAAACACGACGTTTCAACCTCTATAGAATCAGAGGTCGTCTTCAGGCGAACAATAAATTAAAACGAAGATAATTCTATCACTAACAAGTAGATATCGTCAAAACCTCCAAACCTTATACAAATATAGTGCTTAAAAAATAATAATAATAATAGTTATAATAATAATAATAGTTGTTATAATAATAATAATAATAATTGTTATAATAATAATAATAGTAACAACAGTACTCACCATCCATCAAAGAAGGATTTCTCCTGTGATTGCAACATAAACAAGTGTGTTTTGACAACGATTTAGTGTAAAGTGATAATTGTTAAATTATTGCGACCGTATACCTGTAATTAGTGATTTATAATATTTATTACGACAGTATTAATTAAGTGGTAATTATTGATTGTAGCATTGGTGTCTTTTGGGCAATTATACATTTCAAGAACTGTCGTATATGAGTGCCTTTACGTACTGGAACTGGAATTATAGTTGTGAATGACGAATACGCTGGTGTTCAGTTATTTATTTACTTTATTTTTATTGCTTGAAGACTATAATCCGTACGATCGTCTTAAGAACGTGTTTTAAGTGGAAAACCATTTTCAATGACGTATTAAAAGCTATTATGTAAGAGCTATTTAAATATGAAAGCAGATTAGTTATTAGCAATAGAAATAGAATATTTCTAGTTAATATTATTCAAAGACATAAATACGATTTTGTTACCGGCTCTCTTGTAAAATATTACGATTGAAAAAAATTGTGAAATCGTTATAAAAGAGTGTCTGTATACACGCGGTCACGTACCTTCCTAAGGCTGCACGTAACTATTAGCATAAGGCTACATTACTTTCAGAATTTAATACCCTTCAGTGCGTTGACAGTTAACAAAGAATTCCTGCCTGTACTGTCACTGTTCGTAAGCTCTCTATATCCCTGACTGTCCTTCAGATCACAACATTCTTGTACTCTTCCTTTCTAAGCCTCCCAACCCCTCAATGTTCTCGTGAATTGTTAAGTTAAAACGTAGTACTCTTTCATAGCCGGTGTCACAATTTCCTGGACTGTTTATATTAACTTCTCCTGAAACCGGTGTCTGAACACAGATATGCCGCATAATATGCGTCCTCGCTATTCGGCATCTCTACTTTTTTTTCTCAAAATTGTTTTACGGTCCTTATCAAGTCTTTTAAAACCAATGTCTCATCTGTTGATGTTTAGCGTCCTGCTCACATATTTAAAACTTAGTATTACTATGCTACAGGCGTAATACTCTGGAATGTTCTTTGTCAGTGTAGGACTTACCCTTTTTGCAATTAGTAGGTGCCTAATTTGCAAAACGCTGCTTTTCCGTTTACCCTTGGCCTATTAATAATAAAATATATTTTTCTGTATTTTTGTCATAATGATTTACATTTAACCTTTTTCCCTTCAGCTTCATACAAGATCTAATAACCAAGTGTCACTGTTATTAACAATATCTAATAACTTCCATCACCAGTCGATATAATAGAAGCCCAAAATTATTTTTTAAATATGCGTTTATTTTAAACTATTGAAACATAAGTTACATAAATATATGCAATTTGTATAATAAACAATAAACATTATTATTTTCTAAAATATTATAAATATTGTTTAAAATATCCATAATTTACTGACGTCTATTGCAACCAGCTTTTTTGGTACAACATCAGTGTTTATGGTATGGATACATGTGTATATCGTCTGACAGGATAAAGCATTTCGTGCACTGAAAATTATGATTTTTTTCTGTATTGGCAGCAAATAGTTTATAAAACACTGATATAACAAAGTAAATATAGTTTAAAATATTGTTCTTTAACATAACAATTTCTTGTTTTAGTACTATATTATGTGCTTTTATGTCAGTATCCAGTGGTCGCACCAATCAAGCATTTCTCCTAAATTTTTATGCGTGCTGTTGGCCTAATTTCGGTATTCGGCTAAAACTACTCCAACTTTTTAGAATAAAATGTACACTTTTGACTACAATTAGTGATTAAAATTAGTGCGATAATCTTTGTAATCATTTTAATTTCTGTCTCTGATGTTTATTCTTTAAAGCTACTGTAATCTGTTGTACAGTATAGGCCTACTTAATTTATATTTTTATCAGATTTGAAGGCGTATCACATCTATCTTTACACATTTATAAAACCATATGTAATGATGATGGTAACCTCATCTCCATATGATTGTTAACATGGTTTAAGGAAAGTAAACTCAAAAAAATAAATATCTCATACAAATATGGAAAATTTTGTTTCTTAGGAGGAAGAATACGTAAATATTTAAGGTTTCCAGACATAACCCTTAAAAAACAATTTCATTTAAAGGCCGTTGGTAGCAGATCTTCTTTGTTCGCCTTCCTTTTAATTCCTTATATTAACCACAATTCATGTTCTGCATAACCTGAGTCATAAAGAAAGACCAAACGTGGTCTCCCTCTATATTTCCTTCTATGACCTTTTAGTTAAGCTGCCGTGCCTTAATATAAGTCCAATTAATTGAGCTCTTATTTTTTTTAATTGTTTAAGAAAACTTCTATCTTCTCCAACTCTACGAAACACCTCTTCATTCTTCAGTTACTCATCCAATCTATCCGAAGCATCCTTCTTAATAGTATGCCTCAAAAGCCAGAAGTTTTTCTGTTCTCTTCAGCCAATTTTCTAAGATTCACTCCCATACAACGTGGCACTCCATACATAGGTTATTAGAAGAGTTTTCCTCGGCTTTTATTATGAATAGGTTTTTCCTTTTATTTAAAGCACTTTCTGCCTGATTTATCCTACTCAAAATGTTTCTACAACTTTTCCATCACATGTAGCTTTGCCGCCAGATAATTTAATTCTGTCAGTTATTAAATGTTCTAATTTTTCAGTGTTAGTCCTATTCTACAAACTCTATCTCTACTGCAGCTCACGAACATATAGCCGTGTAGCTATATGACTGCTTTAATAAAAGGGAAAACGTCACAAGAAAATGCTGGGCAAAATTCAATAAAGGGGCAGTTGGACTAAGCGGATGCAAATTTTGGCTGCAATAGACCGGAGATTTAAAAAAAAGCAATCCACGGATTTTGGGGGGAATACATTTGTTACCAAATAATTTAAAGTGCTCATTACGTATTAAATTTTATATAATTCATTTATTATTAATAGATATGCATATAAGTTATGTGGGTCTTATATATTTGATTACAAGTGTCACCATTTTAATTTTCAACGTTACCTCCATACTGGTAGTTTTAGGTATGAATACGCAGTAAATACTAAGAAAGTGAATATGGTAGAAAGTAAATAAATTAACCTCTGAATCGGAAGCAACACTGCATACCCCACAAAATATTAGTCTAATAATAATTGGACAGTTATGGTGATAATGACAGTTCTCCCTTACATGACTCGCAGATTTCTGGTCAGAAAAAGTGTGTGGGTGTGCTCGCGGAAGTGGAATGTCACTTATCATTTGGCACCACATTTTGTCCATATCCATGATTTTAAATAAATTATTTAGTAAACATTAACAAATTCACAGACGTTGATCTGAATTATTGTATTTGTAAACAATAATTGGTTAAAGAATGTCGGTTTAAAGAAAGCTAGCTAACATCTTTCACCGTGGAAAGAATCTCATTTCTCCAGTCTATATTTCAGTGTGGTACCTTTGAATATTTTGTGTAGTGAAGGACTGGGCACAGGAATAAATATATCGGGGTGAATAGGATCTTCTTTGCACTTATGTAGTAAGCTAATAATATAACACAAACATGATTGATGGAGACGGCGTTGAATTATTTAGAAATTCTGGGTATAAATATTCTTCTTCTTCTTCTTCTTCTTCTTCTTCTTCTTCTTCTTCTTCTTCTTCTTCTTCTTCTTCTTCTTCTCCTTCTTCTTCTTCTTTAAGCTAGAATTGCATTCCTCTGGAGCAGATCTAATGCATATACACGTCTGGTTAGTGATGCGGCCCGTGGGACCAAAAAATGTTAAGTAAGAAGAGTGATCCAAAACTGTTTTGTTGAAGAATGTTGAGTGTGAAATTTTCTACTTATAGTTGATTCGCCAGGATGCATAAATGATGAAGCGAGTGGACTGTAGTTAATTCATTTATTTGATGTTCAAAAATACATTAGAAATTGTTAAGCAGTTAGAAGTTGTTTTGAATGTTAGATTGGCTAATAAGCATGATGTGGATACAATTCTTATCAAATTTTAAATTACATTAATAAACGGGCCTAATGGGCCATAAGTAAAGTGTTGGCCTAAGGCCTGCATTGAATGTCGCGACAAGAAAAAATATGACAGTGAGGCTGCGGGCGTGTGCCGACCGCCGCTTACTAGCGTCTGAGACGTACTGTGCAGAGCACCGACATGAATGATCAGATTACCGTAAAAATTAAAGCGCAGATTAGCCAACCTATAAAGTAAAATTATCGCGCTACTGTTCTTCTTCTTCTTCTTCTTCTTCTTCTTCTTCTTCTTCTTCTTCTTCTTCTTCTTCTTCTTCTTCTTTAAGCTAGAATTGCATTCCTCTGGAGCAGATCTAATGCATATACACGTCATTATATTTACGTCCGTCGTATATTTATCATACGGTATTCCCCAATACCAAATCCGTACATAATGTACATAATTCTTCCCGTCATGTAGCAAACCAGTCAGAATCTTGCAATAGGCTAATTCATGAATCATATTACGCCTCTCCCCAGAATAGTTTTATGAAACCCGCTCTTATTAAACTTCCTAATTTAACATTTTCTCTATCTATGGTACATTTAAGAGAGGCTCTTCCATTATTCTTATCATTCTAATGCCAGAGATATTCAAACGTGTTTTTAATAGAGTGTGTAAAGGTATGAAGAAAAACAAACTTATTGCTTAAATGAACGTAAGCTTTCACGGCCGGTGTTCACATTATCACAACTTTTCCAGGCTGTTAAACCGTGGTCTAGATTTTCAACTTTGTGAACTGTGTTCCCGCGCCACTGAAGATGTCCGCCATCCGTGCGGACGAAACATCTGGAAATAAACATAGACAATCGAGACCATGGCCTAACAGGCCGGAAAATTGTGATAATAAAATTATTGTTTTTTTCATTGCGATATATGCCATTTCCAGTCCTTCTATTAGTGCCCATTTCGTCATTCAGTTTTACGTTTTCGAAAGTTAAATATAATTTAATTTTAAAAAATTGATTTATTGATTTACGTTTTAGTAACTATCCAAATGACATCGACAAATATGCAAAATAAATTTATGGTTGGTAAGGAGAGGAATCACATATATTAATGACGAAATAAAAACACTAAAATTCGTTTGGACAACACACAGTGATAAACGAAATGCAGCACTGTAAACATAATGCGGATCTAAACTATTGGGATGTAGGCAAATAATTCATGTACTCGTAAATGGTGTCACACCTTGTAAGCGAACTGTTTGTGTTAGAGTACATACTATTGTATGCTACGAGTACAGTTTGAGTATTATTATTACATTGTGGTCGCTAAACAAAACGTATGCTAATGTTATGTACAAATAGTGTCATCAAATGCGTGTTTTTGTTATTCAACATCAATTACCATCCACAACGTATTCATTATTATGGTTTTCACGGATGTTTTATTGAGTGGTAATGAACTGATGTTCGCATATAATTAATACGACTATCTGCGTTCATAACGCTCACATATGGGAAATGTAAACAAGTATACGGTACCGTAGTGTACAGTATATTGGTGTCCAAGTTACAATGCGCTTTGCTAACGCCTTGTAGTTGTGACGTAAACTTAGTTTGTGAAAGAAAAACTTCTATTTTTAACAAATATTTTTATGCTATTTGTTTCGCAAAGCATTTGCTGCATTTGGTTTTCAGAACATACAACCTTACAACTTTTGTTGTTGTTGTTGTTGTTGTTTTGTATTATATGAACTTATTCTGGAAAACAGAAGAGTACGTCCGTTTCTTTAAACAGCCTACTCTGTCTCACTGTGGCTGATTGATTAAAGACTCTTCCCTGTTATAGTCTACAATGTTCGTTGTTCTTAACCGCGTGAGCGAGGCGAGTGTCCTGTCACATTTCCTTATTCTCTCCTCTACTAAAACATTACGCATCTGCTACTCCTAGTTGCGTACTCCCCTTTTGCACGTAGTCCCACTCTGGCTGACACTTGTAAGGCGATTTTTTCTCCATAAATACAGAATGCGGAATTTGAATTTGTTTTTACGGTTATTGTTATGACAATCGTCCGTGTTAAACCAGTAGTGATTTGCTAGTTAAACCACTAGTGCGATGGTTATAATTGATCGGTTGAACAGATGTTTGTGAAACAAATGAATGAAAACCGTAGGAGTCGATATTCAAAATTTATATAGAGGCTTCTACAAAGTAATGACACTAAACTTAGGATAAGTATAATAAAAATCTAGTTTTATCAAAACTTTTAATATTCATTAAAATCACCACAAACAAGAAAAAACAAATTTAATAATTTTAATAGTTTGCAACACAATTCAGAATTTCACAGTTCACTAAAACCGCTACTTAACAAAAATCTTTCACTTTGAACAACTTGCTTTTGGAATCCACTAATATACGCAGAATTCAACTCACCTCCAGCTGTTTACAACAGGACTGTATATAGCCAACCACTATGACTATCCATGACGGTCCATAACTATCAATGGCGTATTTCTGATGTACCATGATTATCTACATCAGTCGGTCATGGGAACTATTTCCAAGCGTAACTTTCCCAGACATATCCATGCTGCCCCAGAACGTCGCGTCACCCTGCATTTACAGGAAGGCTCTTCGCATGCAACTGTCTAATGTTGCAACAGCGGCAGGAGCCAAAATAAATAAGCAGTTGTAATCATACCATTATAAACTTGTTTTGCCCAACGTTACATTTGTTCTTTTTCTTTTAACAAAATCAGAATTTACGTATGACTGTAACCGTTTTAAGTTTACACAGGCGTTTCTCAATCTTCTTTTTCTTTATGGCACACACGCGGCACAATAAGTTATAAGATAGTTTCACTGCGTTAAACTTTGCTTTGCCACAGCACAGTATGCTTTCATGCTGCCTTCGTTATGCGAGGCTAATTGTTGTTTCACGATTGTGTCCGTAGTTAGGTACATCTTTAGGTTGCGTTCACATTTTATATTCTGTATTGTCTTAACATGGCTTTTAAATAACTTTAAGTCTATTATGAATAAGTCTGTAATTGGAAGGAAAAACGTTGCAGTCATCTCAGTCATAGAGCGTGCAGTTCCAGCTTGTATAAGATGAGCTTTTTGAAGTAACAAAAATTAAAAACTAGGAACGCCGTAGACGTCTCCCACTTAAACAGGAAATACGAGTGTGTTTGTCATCAATTCCATTTCACATTAACATTTTGTGTAAGAAAAGAGAAACTCAAGTTTTCATTCTCAAATTAATTCTTTTATTGTAAGCTACTAAAAGTTATTTAAATAAAATTTGTTTATATTTAATATGTTTACGGCTTTGAACATTTTCTCTCGTTGCTTTCTCAGAATTAACAGGAATTTCTCAGAATTATTTTAATTAGCCTTATTTTTACCGTAGAATCACAAAGTCCCAAGCGAACTGTATCGGCACAATTGGTAACGGTTCCAGACTTATATTTTGTTACAGTGAGCACATTTAATCTTGGTGACTACGGTAATGAGAAACCTTGAGAATGGTGAGTTATGGAACTTCAAAAGCTTAAAAACGCTTAGTAAGAAAGATCTTTGTAAACGTTGTTTTCTGACACCAGAAAAACTTTTAAACCGTAACAGTTTAATAAACATTACGTAAAGCTATTATTAATGTGAATGTACTGTGGATGGTATATTCCAAATCAGTTTACATACAAGTTAATCAGGCATTTAATTCTGTAAGACATTCTTTGCTATTTACTCTTTCTCGGGTAAAGCTGAATTAGAGGTAATCTATGCATCGACAACGGCCAACATATACTTATCAATTGTCATCAGATATTATAAATTAAATAAGTTTCCTATTCATGAAAACTTATTAAGTGAACACTCAGTTGAAAGAAATGTTATAGCTTTGTGTTAAACATGGATTGGACACTTGTATAAAATCTGTAAGCAGTTCGAGCACGGTTTTAGTCTCTGGGGTTACAAATTATCACGATTTGTATTCTGCAACTGTGATCGCTCTAAAAGCTTTCAACGGTGACAGCATTTTCCAATAGCCGATGACAATTTAAACCCGTTACCGTACTGTCTGATATGCGCTGCGCTCCGGTTTCCTGCCCTATCTAATGGTCTTTTAATTTTCATTCCTGTAACACATTTGTACCATTTAACTGTTTTTCAGAACCACATTTTAAAATTACGTTTACGCCTCCTTGATTTGCTTATTATCTATTATATTTATAATTTATTTGTTTCTAGAAGGGGTTTAGTTTCTAAATAAACTAAATATTGTTTAATTTTTAACTATGGAACATTGTTCTATGACTTTGCCGAACGTGACATGTCTTGATTGGCTTACTTTTATTTCGAAACTGCTTGTCAGATAGTAAACTGTGATTAATATAAAACTAGAAATAGAAGGCTGACACTAATGCTCAGACACTAATATTAGACAATTCTTCTGTAAAAAGATTAATGTACGGACGGTCAGTTTAAAGTTAGGTAATAACCAAGAGGCCTCAGGAGACATACAAATCACTGACATAGCAAAAATTCTTGTAAATAAATTGACAGATAAATTTATGTGTGTGTGTGTGTGTGTGTGTGTGTCCACTAATAATAACAATCAGTGTTTTAATTTATTATGTGACCCGTGTTTGTTGTACTATATGTAAACATAAATTATACAGAAATCAAACAACAATTTCAAATTAATACTAAAAATAATAATTAAAAAAATTAATTCCATTAATTGACAAAATATTAATTATGATATTGTGATTAAGGAATAAGGAATATACAAAGTGTTTGTTCAACATATGGCCAATATTTATATATTAAATGTAGTGTTTTAATATTTGTACAGCATACATTATATTAAGTAAGTATTTAATGTAATACTTAAATATAAGTATATTTATTCACACACACATACACACACACACACACACACACACACACGTACGCACGCACACAGAACGTCAGTTTTTTAAACATAGTTGGTTTTTTAAATAGTTGATATTTGTGAAAAAGAAACTTTATCTTCAAAATTACTGTAAGGCTTTCACGGCCGACGTCAAAGTTGTTAATATTTTGGTTTTCCGGGCTTATATTCAAAATGATTTTGATTAAACTATAATTCATAATTTTTAAATAAGTATTATACAATTTATATTACCTATAACTATACACTTGTTTAAGAGCTTATCAGTTCATCAATAGGAAAGTTACATATAGAAACATATAGCCTACAAGTCATAGTCAAATGTCACTATTAATTGAGTAAAAGAGTTATCAAAAGCTTACTTTAATTTTCTATCTCGCTTTCCAGAAGCGGATGGTTATTGTCTTCACCGGTGCGACTGACCTACCCTCTATTCCGGCTACCTACTCCGGCTACTACATTGTAACTCTAGAACCTGGGGTCATCTTCAGAAGCTGTGCGTGATCCTGCTGAAAGTATATCAACATGAACGGTTATTTCACACTGCCTCAAAGAGCCTGAAGACGAATTCAGGTTCTGATTGGCAGAACGTCTAGTGTGACAATATTACGATGGAGGCAGATACGAAGGCAGTCCACATCTAACACCTATTGTTTAGGAGTTTTAAAGTGCGTTATTTTGAAATAATAATAATATTAGTAACAATACACAAACACACACACATAAACACAATTACACATTTTTATCAATTAGTATGCGTTAATTTTGATTTCTTACACTGCCAATAATCTCTGTCCATGTCAGTTTGTATATGTAGTTAAATTGCGTTACACTAATTAGTTGTGTGTTCGTACCCTTTATTCGTACATTTTGATGGTAACGTCTTCTTTGATTAATTTGTTTTGTGAATTCTTAGTTTAATTAAACTAAATTTGGGAGATTACATATTTCTCTTTAATTTTATCTTGTTGAGTGTTTCTGAGTGGATAGAAATTTATTACAATAACATTTATAAGTTTGATATTACTCGTATCTTAAAATCGTATGTTTCTTGAACTCCTGAAAGTCTTAGTGCTCTTTTACTGTGAGGTATCAGAGCAACTCATTTTCCCACGTCTTTTCTGAAGTCACCCAAGTAGACTATAAGTTCTGTACCTACAGTGTAATGTACCTGTGCATGACCTACTGACCTACTTTTCGATTCCATCTCGTCTCATTAATTCCTAATATCCAAACTGTATGTTTGGATAATCATTTTATGTACTGTTGGTCAAACAAGCAATACAATTTTTATTTGAACGTTCTTGCACACGTGTTAGGTTATCTGAGGATCTTCTGACTCTTCCAGTTGAAACTGTTTTCTTTTTCTCTCTATTCTCATTATATTTGTCATCCTTGCACATCATATACTCTTTTAGGCGATCTATAACTCTTCTTCAAATCTCCATATACATTAAATAATTTTCTTCTCCCATTGTCTTTGTCTCAATCGATCTTTACAATTTATCTTCATTTGTGTGTACTTTCTTTGTTCCGCTTTATCTCTTTTATGAATCGCGGTTGTTAAATACAGAGTCATATTTTTTCCAACACTTACGTTTCTTTTGTATTATTTTTTCTTCATTCTGACTAAATTCCAACTCCAAGACAAATATTCTGTACTGCTCCACTAGGTACTTCAATTCCACTTATTTCTTCACAGGTTATATTCCACGATTCTATTCTACCAAGTTGTCAACATCCTCATTACCGTTGTAACCCATAACCAACAATCGGATAAAAGTAAGATTTTTATTTTTTTCAGAATTTCTAAAAACATACAAACACTTGGTAAGTTTCTCAATTTATTCTTAACCTCTGACAATTTTTTCATGGCTATTCTCAAAGAGCTGCTAAAAACAACTTAGTTCTTCTTAAGCATAGCTTAATAAGGTGAAACAATTGCTAGAGGTTAGGAATAAATTTTTTTTTAAACCTTTGTAGTAATATGTTTCACCAAGTGCCCAAAGAGTCTTCAACCAATATCGTCTATTCAGAATATTTATCCATAAATAAACACGTAAGTAGGAAAATAAATGTATTCATTTGTTCAAACTACACAATTTTTTCTTTACCTTTCTTAGTTTTTTTGCTTACCCTTATTATGTGTTATTCTATTTGTGTTATTAGCGTCTCTCTTACCACCGAACTCCGTAACCTCCTTCCGTAAGATTTTGTAAGTTCTCCTAATTTTTTGTTAGACCAGTTTTCGTATGTTGTTTTTCGTTTTTGAATTATTGCTTTACAAAGTACGTGCTCGAATCTAGCGTATTCTATCAATTAATTTTGCTTGTAAGCGCTTTTGGTTTTCTGTAATAGAAACAATTTTTTCAGTCTAACACACGCCATTTTATTTTCTTAAAACCAAAGGTTCCGCTCGTACTACAATGAGGCATCCTTAATGGTTCGACTGAGGCCATCGTATGCCTATTCGACTAGCCGTATGCCTATTCCACTGTCGTAGTATAGGCCAAGCATTCGGTTTCACAGAAATAAAACGACGTGTGTTAAGCCACAAAACAGTATGTTATTCCATCTAGACTTATACAAATGGCTCAGCTACACTGTCCTTTAGCTGAATCTTCAGATGCGTCATTAATAGTATTGGTTTGGATTACCGTCATCTTTAGTCATCATCATCATCATCTTCACTGATTAAACCAAGGTTGATTTGTTCTGGTCTCAAATAGGCAAAGATTAGACCTGGTCACTCCAGCGCTTCCTCGGACGTCCCACACCTCTTCGTCCCCTCGGCTTATAGTTTCAGAGTTGTTTGGGGATGCGACAGTCATCCATTCGGCAAAGATGTTCCCACCAATTCAGCCGATACTGGGCGATCCTGTCGAGTACACTCATAATATTCAGTTCCTGCCGTATATCTCTGTTTCTTCTATGATCATGGAGAGTATACACTGCCACGTGCCTGAGAAATCTCATTTCAGCCGCTTGGATGCAATTGGCCTGGACTTTCGTTAAAGTCCAGTTCTCAGACCCATAAAGAAGTGTGGGAAGAACCATCACCTTTTAGAATTTTAGGCGTGTGTCTTTACTTGGTGACTTAAGGATTCGCACAGCACATAAGGTTGAACTTATGCAACTTATTCACAACGTCGTTGCATGATGAATTATAAGACACACTGTAGCCCAGGTACTCAAATTGCTAATTTGTTCTAGGACAGTACCATCTATAACAGTTTTTACCCGTACGGGATCAGTTCCACGAAAAGCCATCACCTTGGTCTTACGTGTGAATATCTCCAATCCAGAGTCTTTGCAGATTCAATTTAACAAATATATCCTCATCTGCAATCTGTTTTCAGAGTCCGACAAAATAGCTTGATTGTTTGAAAACAACAAAGTGTCAATTTTAGTAATACATAAAAATGACAACTTACTATAATATATACTTACTATATTGTTTGGTCTGCAGGTGAACTAAACAAACGAAATCAAACTATAGGCCTATATGAAAAACACTGATATCATCTAAACAATTAAAATAGGCCTAAATAATAAAATGGTAAATAACGAATTGTATTGAAATATAAATGATAAGTCACCCGTCTTCCAAGAAGGTCGTATGTCTCAAAGTGAGGGCTTCCAACGCGACCACCATTACACACGAATCTCTCACTTTCGCCCAGACAAAGTGGGTTGTAGTTTACATTTTGGGTTGTAGTTTACATTTTAATGTAATCAGTGACTTGCTAATTGATAATTTTAAGTTTATAGTTTAGACGATATATTTGTTTTCTGGAGACACTTTTTCTATTTAATATTAATAATTACTCAAAACGACATATATTGTTAGCGGTCAAGACGTTCTGATTAATATGTTATTAACCATGGCAAGGGCCCGAAATAATGTAATTAATAATAATTTCAAAACAGAATTTTATATTTACGAATCGTGTGTATTAAAAACTGAGTATTTTACTCACTATTTTCTTAATATGAGCAGGGAGCATATTGTGCAGAATGGTTTATTTAGTTGCTTTTATTTAAGTTTATAAATGTACAGAACGTTTTGGTAGTCTTATGATAATGGGTAGAAAGGAAACGTCTTTTGATGCTGATGTGGTCTCAGGGATGTGCTGTGACACGGAACGCAAGCTTGTTTGACGTGACTCAGCAAATAATGACTCGCAACAAGTAAACAGCGTTCTGATCATAGCTGGGTAACCATGTGAACTGCAGTGCTATCTATCCCACACTGCTTACAACTCGTACACCACATGGCTTACTTCAGTAAAGTCCTACAGTGTTACATGTGTTATCTATTTCACATATTATGATAATGAAGGTACAAAAGAGTTTAAACATTTTCTGCATTCTAAGTTGTTCACAAAACGTGAATCTCACCAAAGGTCTATTTCAGATCAAATGGGACAGACCCTCTATAATATAATCAAGGAAAACAGTTATTTTTTATAGCGTATTTATAATAAAACAATTGAAATTATGTGTATATTTATGTCTAAATTTATGTATTATTTGTAAAGTTTATAAATATAATTTCCCATTTGTCCCAATGGCCAAATTTATAAAATTTGATATGATTTTTCAAAATCAATATATATTTTACTTTTTATGAATTTACTGACTCTTCTGGCACTGTATAGAGTTGGCTTTGGTTCGCTTTGGCTGCTTCCTTTGGACGCAATTAAATTGTTATTGTCACTTGCCTTATCCGTATTTTAAGAATGTTTTCTCCACCATAATTTTATTAGTCACAAAATATTGAAAAACTTTGTATTAATTATTATTTAATTTATGTAGTTGTTTGTCTTGAAGATTATCATTTAAACTAAGTTCACGATGAAGCTGACGAACAACTATATTATAAAAAATGCTTAACAACTATGGCAATTAAAGAGATGCAGTAATATCGTACTCTACTGTAATCTCTGTAAAACAATTCAGACAACTGCTTCGGTAACTATCGTCATATAATTGGATTGTTAGAGTCTCTGATGACTAAGGTAATACAAGTAGAAACTATTAGACGTTGTAACGTGACAGATATATGCATAATATTGAATGGCAATTGATCATTAAAATAATAAAATTATAACATTTAAATCTGGAAGAAAGCATTAAGTTTAATGTAAAAAAATTAATTCATAACAACTGTGGAAAGCAATCATCATTATTTAAAAAATACAAGTTCAAATAAAATGAGTTACTAGTGATGAGTCATCCAAAACCAGTTTCATAACCAAAGGTTTTCAAATTATAACCCAGGAAGGTAAAAAGTAAATAACAAAGCAATACCGAATATGACCAAACCCACAACGAGGAAGTATAAATGGAAAAGAAACCCTGAATAAGCCAAGATCAACCAATACAGGTGGTGTATTTCTAAAACCCGAAGAAGATGAAGAAATCCCAAGAAACCCGAAGAAGATGAAGAAATCCCAAGAAACCTGATGGCATCAAGAAGAAGATGGAGAAGATACCAGTCCCAGAAGACAGAAGAAAAGATGACAGAAGAAAGAAGAAGAAGGCAGCATCCTGAGGAAGATTTCATGCTCTTATAAAAGACACCCAAATCCCCATACCCCCAAAATAAATAGTAACCAATAAAAGTATAACGAAATGGTAACCACATGTACATAAAATTAAGAGAGAAAAGTGTGTAAAGTAAGAGTTGCCAGTGAACCGAGATGAAACAATAATATAGTAACCAAGGAACAAATCTCCATTGTAAAACACTAACCAATTTATTATGTTAATAAGACTATACGACCGTTTAGCAATAACATAAAATAAAAGTGTAAAGTGAACCAGTGATAGTTTTGGGTATTATAGAAAATAAACCTTGTGTTTCATTCTTGGCAATCACAAACATTGAATACAATGAAATATGCAACTTTCAGTGACTTGAAATGTGTACTGTGAGAATTTGTTACTTACAAGATATAAATCTGTTTAAAGTAACATTTTGTTTTATATAATGGAAAAAAAAACAGATTTAATTATACTAATGACAGGGTACAATTCCCCAAAGACAGTATTTAAAAGACGGTGTAAAAACTGTATAATCATACTTACCATAATAATTAGCAAATAAGAATATAGATATAAGATTTTTGTGAATATAGTATAAGGATGTTAAAAATGTATTAGATATAAGGCCATTTATTTAAATCTACAACAACTAACATCAGAACTGTAAATATAATTATTACTTGTGAATAGTAAGAAGTAATTAAGATGTTAGTTGGTAAAAAACCTTTTTTGTGAACCATATTTCAATGTTAGAAATAAGGATTTAATTGTAAAATGTCTGAAGGTTGAAGACAACCATTTATTTAAAAATATTCTTTATTTGTTTAGCTGTTCTTTGTATTGTAACCAATACTAATTATTGTTGTGTAATTTGAAAAAATTTTTAGTTTATAATACCATATTTAAAAGTGAGAGAGGGTATCACACATCATATATTGTTTGTAAAAATATTTTGTAAGGAAAAATTGTTAAAAAACCTAGGCCAAAGAAAGAAAACCAAACTTCATCAAAACAGAGAAATTACTCATTTAAATGCAATTAAACAAAAGGGGTTTAGACAAAATAAACTTGAGATCAACCCATATAATTGCACATACCATTTAGAAAGATTTTATGAAATTATATTCAGAATTATAAATAAAAATGAAAATGACTAAACTCAGAAATTTGGACAGGGGAGTCATATATTCCAGAATAATGTTTTAGAATTTAACTAATTCAATTAATTACAAGAAAATAAGGGAATATAAACCTTTTAATACAATATAAGATTATTAATATTAAATATAACTGATAAAATGGCTGAATTTACATAATGACAGGAAGTTAGTTTTGGAAATGTTTTAATTTTTCATGGAATACAAAATGAAAGTAAAATTACTAATTTTGGACAGAAAACATTATAAAACGGCATTATTCAATCTTAAAATACGCCGAATGAACTGAAGGATTAATTTAAATAACATCTAGTAAATAAAATTGATAAATAACCAAAGTTTAGGCTTTTATATAGTGTATTTTTAAATATGTACAGGATGCGAAATTATATTTGAACAATGTTAAGAATAATATTATATTGGCTAAGAGTTTAGTTGAAACTGGAGGAAATAAGATAGTTGATTATTGGTATTTGTACGGTGAACTTGACAAGCGTTTTATAACCAATCTAACCTAACAAAAAACGGTAGTGAACGGTACGTTTTTGTGAAATCGTGAGTGGCGTATAAAATCATTCTAGAACGCCCACATAGTGACAAAATCAATCAAGAAAGACTAAATAACACTGGACAGTACATAACTACCCCGAAAAACACTACAAAACACAAGAAAACAGTATAACACATAACCAGATATTAGTGTCGGAATCGTAAAAAGTGACTGAACTTATAAATACACAGATACATAAAATACAACCAGTAAACTTCACACAAGGCACTACAATACATTTAAAAAGAGATTTGCAGACACCAGGACGGGAATACTGCCAGAAAATATCTTATTTGGAACATCGCAGAAACGAGTGACATTTTGACCAACTTGATGGCAGCCATTTTCCTTTGTCGATCTCAACGCCTCCTTGTCCACGTCAGCTGTTGGTGACAACAAATTATATTGTTTCAAATTTATTATTCAATGTGTGTATCTAGTATTAGTAATTAACTTATTGTAACGTTATACTTTTTAAATATTGGCCCGATTTCTCTGACTTTGATAATAATTAGCTGTTTAATGAACCTTGTTGAATTTTATATACTATACCTTGTAACTGTTTCGATACCCTGAGAGTCGATATTATAATCGAAAAGAGTCAATATTGCAATTATATAATAAAACATTAACACTTTTCACCACAAAATAGTTCTTTATTTCACTAATATTACAAATTACCACTAATATAATTTTAAATAATAAACTACCAGGACTTTACCACCTATAAGGGAAGATAACCTACAAAACGAAAAGGTAAACAAGTATCGATTGTCCTGGAGACAATTTTATGAGTGGTTGTAATTTATTTGAAAAATACAAGAACTTCAATAAAATTTTTTAGGCGAGTGATACACATTTTAAAACTTCACAGCACTCTATTAATTAATTGATTATAATTAATTAATTAATAAAAAGGAAATTTTTTTAAATTATAAATTTTTTTTTTTAAAACAACTTTTTTTTAATTTTCTTCAACAACCAACAATTTTTGTTTTAAAACATTCTGGTGAAACTACGCACATATCTTTTCAACAATATAACGCTTTTGACAGTTTTGACTACATCTGGGACTCGACCAACTGGGAAACTTAAGGAAGCGTTTCAGGCCAGTAAGACGTCGAGAGCCACACACCAATTACAAAACACACAGACTATATATAATCTAATTACAACGTTTATCAGAAAATGCGAGCATATGATCATTAAAATAGTTCTGGAATATCTGTTACATTGTGTTACGTTTTGCTGTCTGGTGACTCATACACGAGGGTTAGTTGAATCGTTCGAGGAGCGACATCTAAAGGCATAGCTTAGCAATAGAACTAAAGTGTTTAGTATTTTGCCAGAGTCATATTTTGTGTAAAAATCTGTTAATCTTTAAACCTACCTGTCAATTTTTCTATCGTTTAATAGCTGTTGAAATTTACGTGTTTTAAAAATTGGGCAAAATCGAACATACTGTGACTGAATTCACTGTTAAAAAAGGTATAACGCCAACGCAGTATCGGAAGACCGACGATTGAGAGTGGACGACATTGTTAAGATTACAGGCAACACGTGTACGTATCATATTTTGATTCAAGGCTTTGTATGAAGAAACTTTGTGCAAGGTGGGTGCCGCATTTAGAGTTGTTGCAATTTTGGGCGTCCATTGTGAGGACCATCTTCAATATTCGTAGGACCACGTTAAACTCAATGTTCACTTACAACCATCATTCTTGAAGGCGCAATACCTCCTAACACATTTACTATTTCGTTGTGAATTTTCATGGGTTCTATTATCTTCACTTAGGTGTGTTCTATGTAATGATAAGTAGAAGGCTAACTTTAAAATTGTTGTGTAAAGTGTCTAGTACTAGATGTCTGGCCGGAATTTATATAAATCAGTTTTTTCTTTAGTACAACTTGGTCAGCTGAAATTTATATGATCAGCTATCATGTAATTATAGATAATCTCTTTTGCGTAGAGTGAAATTATATAAGAAAACGAATCTCCAAGTACGTATAAAATATCCAGTTTGTAAATTATTAACACGTCAGCTGCTGCTGAACAATCGGAAAAGTAAATAATCTGTAAAACCGTTTTGCAAGATAAAAATCCAATTAATACATATATAAAACTTTTGATAAATAAATCAAGTTAATGAAATTAGGTTTTACAAACACAGGCGAAATATATATCAAAACAAATTAGCAAGTAATATTTACAACAAAATATAGTCGCCTAATGTATTTCCATTAATTTTAACTGATTACGACTCAGTACCCTATAGTGTTTTATCATACTAATTTAAGGTTTTAAGGTCTTTAGTAAATTAAAAAAATATATTCTATTATCCTTTCGGATTATTGACATCTACAACATTCACGTCATTAAAACTGCTGCCTACAATTTAGAAGCTTGCCACTTGACGTTTTTATTCATTCATTAAAGTATCAATAGTATTACAGTATTATTTCAATACAGTTCATTACAGTAATATATCAGTAAATTTCATGAATATGATAATATTAAAAATGTTGTCCATTTATTTCTGTGACACGGAAAAACTATAGTGGAACTATCTGAATCTAGCTAATGACGAAAGAACGCATATATAGTAATAGACTTTGATTTTAAAATGAACTAACTCAGATCAAGTTCTTTCATTTCCTGATTACACTACGTTAAATATTTTCGTTATTTACACATATTTTACAGACAATCACAGACGTATAAGATGTACGTCTAAGTCACTCCCTAGGTAGTTCTTATTAACATTGGTACAGATTGTTAACTGTAACTGTTGTTTTCATGGAAAGTTTACCTATTTTTCATTAAATATGCTCACGTATATTCTATATATATATATATATTGGTTAATAGGTACAGAAATAAGAAAAGAATATCTCTTTCTCTCTCCCTCTCTCTCGTGCCCCTTAGCTTTGCCCTTATGGGTCTAAGGGGTGATTAGTAGTAAAGCTGTATTCTGCGTATTTCTAATTGTGTTATGACGATTACAATTTTATAAAAATCCGTGTATCCATATTTATGTAACACATCGTTTTGCTCGTGTGTAGCTACTTCACGACAGATAAGTGTTACTAAACATAATTATAAACAAGCTATTCATATAATTTAAATAAGGCAATCTTAAGCACTATTGTAGACTGCGTTAACAAGAAAACTGCAGACTGACAAGGTAATAGTTGTGACAAGAAAGCTGCAAAACGTGATTTAAAAACACGAAAGTTGCTGGTTTTTACCGTAAATATTGCCACGTTAGTGAAGTAATTTATAGAATTTTATCATTCATAGTAACTTTATATTATTATCGTGCATGTTCTCTTTATTACTTTGATTTTACTGTCATTAGTAGCCTACTATTAAATTGTCACAAAAAATTAATTGAAGCTATTTTCTTCTTTTTTACATTACGTCAAAGGCTATAAAGGAAGAGAAAATATCTTAATCCGTAGTTTTGTTTCAAAAACCACACATTATTTCTAACATATTTTCCGAATTGAATTTTTACCGTCTGCTGACTACTTGTAAATGCATAGATCCAGGGGCACTAATTGTGGCCATCCGTGGCTGTTACTGATTATAAAAGTAGAGCCATGATACTATCACCATTTGTCCGCATTTCTGACAAACGTATTATTTATCAAATATATAATAAAAATGGAGTGTCGTCTTCTTTAATTTGCTCAATTTTAAACGCTATTCAACAGATTAATTGTCAAGGGATATTTTTATGCACAAAATTTGTGACGATTTCATTAATAAAAAAAAATATATATATAAATATAAAGGAAAGAAATTTAAATTTTAATAAATCGCACATTTAAACAAATTTTAAACCCCTGCAATAACTCAAAATAATATTTAATGAAGAGATTTAAAAGGCAAAAGGAATGCGAGTGTAAACGTAAGGAAACCCTTTAATAATTTACCATGCATTGACATGCGGTAACCGGAATCAACTTGCATACAGACCCATAAACAAAACTAATAATACCTGTAAATTGCTATTAAATAAATAAATAAACAATAACACAGTAGTATACTATAATTAATTCTGAAGTAAAGCATATTATTGGATAATTAATAGGTCAAACATTAATACCGTAAATATCGAATAAAGGTGGAACTATTTTATGGTGAAGCGTAAACTCCGCGCAGTTAACTTACCTGTCCTAACATAGTAAATCAGTCGAGATGGAGAGTTCTCGTTGTAAACAATACATACCGGAACCATGCCCCAAAAGTACGACAATATTTGTTTTTTTTTAAGTGTAGATTTAACAATGTGGAGAGGAATGTAGCGGTAAATTAGTGTGTCATAAAGTAAACATGTAATCTATAAAAAAAATAGGAATAAATAAGTGTGCGGGATGACATCTCTACTGACTAGTGTGTAATATATCAATGTTTCTTTAAAATAAAAAGGTACGAGGTACCTAAAGTGACAACCTTTTATCAATAATGATGTGACGTGCATTTCTGTGGCAAACAAAAACATTAACTTGAGTTATACTACTAAAGAGGCTTAGATACCAGACTTCTGAGAACAGCATACCAGCTTCATAATGACCGAATCACTTCAGGAACTTCAGCAGGAAAGAAAACTACAATAAAGATCGACCATCTGTAGACACCCCAAGCACCAAGGAGCAGGACACGGAGTAAACATCAGTATAGCCAGGTGACGCGGAAGCCTGTCTTCCGTGGTTAATTAACATTCAAACAAATGATTTGTAAAAGACACTTTAAATAACAATATAAAAGACTTTAATAATAGTCACTTTGTAGCATGTAGTATGTCATACAATTAAATAATATTTGTAGTAGCAAGTAATGCTTATATTATAAAGCTTCTCTGATACTAAAAGTTAAATCAAGTCCATTCTTCAAATGGCGCCCAAATAGTATGATAGTTTATGAGTAAGTGAGCTTTACTTACAAACCAGTTTGATATCCCGGATCCGAGGAAAATGCTAGCATATAACATTCCTTATTTTGAGGGTCCCTTCAGAAAATATGTTGTAAACTGTAAAATATATATTAAGAAAACCTTATGGTGAAAACCTCATGTAGAGCTGTTAAAGAAATCGTTTAATAAAGAGATGTCATTACATAACACATAATACTGAGTGAATAAATCATCAGACACCCCTGTAAAATTTCCTTTAATTCTAACTACAGCTTGTAAACTTAATAATTAGAAGTTGGTTACGACTATGGCAGCCTATGTAATTGATCCGAGGCAATTAAGAACAGGTTACCGATGTTATAACGTAGTTAAGACGTTATAAATTGAATTGTCAGAATACACTTACACTTTTTATTATAGACAGAAATTGTATAAGAAATACATTATTTATTTTACTAATTTTATATTTCAAAAGTAGTACATTAGATGTAATTAATTTCCCGTAAATATAATATCTTAAGAAAATAATTAAGTCTCTACACTTTAGCTTTCGTTGATGTTATATATTTTTTCATTGTAAGAAACAAATCATTTAAATTTTACACATACATACACATCGTCAAAAAATCGCTCTGTGACTAATATTTTAATGTCTAATATGATCACTGGTCGTCTTTTATACTAGGTTTTTGACTATAGTACAACGACGCACGTCACGACGACATATTGCTACCGTGAGGAAGTAAGTAGTCATCACTGAATGAATATGTGACGCCGTGGCTGTAGCCTATATTTGCACAGCAGAATTTCGTTACGTAACGCCCCCTCCAATTCCCCTTCCAGACTCTAGACGACATCTGCTTGGAGGCCCGCTGTGTAACTACAACGCAAGGCGGCGGATATATAAATATTAAAGTGCCCAAGTTCAGTTATAGATCAACGATATTACAGTGAGGTATGGAATGTTTGTTATTATTATTTTCTAATTAGTATTATTACTTTCTAATTAGTATTATTACTTTCTAATTACTTGAAAATGATTATTGTGATAATTAATCCAAACTGTAATAAGGTGTCATTTATTGTTTTGCGTTGGACAAATGTAAATTGAATTATTGTAAAAGAGTGAATTTGTTGAATCTAGCTGCGGTTTGTAATTTGTGACTTCACTGGTGTAAGTTATATTGTTTTCACTGTACAACGCGACGATCTGTGTGACCGTTGTAACACTATATAAGATTCTACGTAGGCTGATAGAAGTGTATTCATTTTCATTATAAAAGCAGTGTCTAAGTAGCTGTATCAATAAAACAAAAATTTAGTAAATTTATATTCCAACTATTTTTAACATTATAAAATTGTTTATTGTATGTTGCCGCTATAAATAATTACACACACACAAACCCATAGTGTTACGTCATTACAGAACATTCTACACGATTCTCGGCTATCCCAGCAGAACCAGCTGTAATGTTGTGTGCGTACGTGATTCTTAACATGCGTTAACGAGGCTGTTCCAGACTCACCGGTCCGCGAGCACTGTGTTTAAAGCCGCGAGCAGTTACGTTTTAGTGTTTACTAATAGTGGTGACATTAGTGCACTTACGGAATATTCTGGAATCTCAGCGGGGTATAAATACAAGCATTCAGCTACGTTTAGTTTCAGATCGAGTGGTGATTTATTCCAGTGAGGTTCGAAGTATTGTGGAGAAGTGTTGTGTATTTTATAATTGTTATTAGTTGACAGTATTATTGTGTGTGGACAGATTAATTTGAATTATTTTACGAGTATAATCTTGTTGAATAACTTGTTGATTATAAACTGTACTTGTGATAATTAAAGCTGGTTATTAGTGACTTCATTGGTGTTTTGTATTTTGTTGTCCACTGTACCATACGACGATCAGTGAGACCGTAGTAACAATATCATTATCGTCAATATTGAAGTATAATTAAAATTATTATATATATATATAGGTGTTTAATTAATTTCAAATAAAATTATGAATATGTTTTTAGTATTAAAAGATTATTGCCTAATTTTATTGGGATTTTAAGAGCATGTTTAACACAAACTTATGTATTAAAAATTATGCTCCGGTTACCCAAGAATAAGACCATTTGTCCGTTAGGTAACACAGAGAAGTACATAATGGGAGAAAAAGTTGCCGCAAGTTTGATTTTTGTTAAGAAACTTCTGTTTGGCAAGAATGACATTTATTTGTCCGCGTCAGTATTTAAATTTTTAAAAGAAACTATCTACAAGCATATTAAAAGCATTCCTTATGGCAAAAGCAAACAAATATTTACAGATTCTTTTAATTTTCAAATGAAATCTAACGGAATATATTTATATTAAAATAAAAACATTTTTCTACTTACATTTAAATACTGAAGCATTTATTTATTATGCCATTATGAATTTCCTTGTTGACTGCATGGTCTAACAAAAACGAATTATTTATCTAGAGAAAGAGTAAAGAGTTGGGCTGACCACTCGCTTAATCTTAACAGGTCATCACAGCGGCCTGTGTTACAGTTTTACATAAATCAACGGCGTTTATGATTTATACTGGGTCCACAGACATCACACGCCCTCGCTGCCTGCTAAACGCATCGTCCTTATCATACTCCGCTTTTGTAGTTTAGAAATTTTTTAACGGTTTGAAAGTCAACAGCACTCGATTTTGTATTACTAACATATGAATGCCAAAACTGAATATTGTTGATCAGTAAAAAAATAAATAAAATGAGGAGCAGCACTGCTGATTATAATTTAAATTGAGAATACAGAATTTAAGTTTGAGTTTATAGTAGTGGAAGGTATGTATCAAAAACCACACATTATAAAACATTAACGTATGGTTCAGGAGCACGGACATTAACACTAAGTAAGGAATATTCCTTACGTCAAACTTGACAGCTTCAATGTTGCCGGACACTCTCATTCCACGTTTTCGTCCAGTTGATTTCTTTTGTAAAAGAGAACCAGGCTTATAAATTATTAACCCACAGAAAAATTGTATTCCTACTAGGCACAGCCACGTTTCGAATTAATTTAAGATATTTACTAAATAAACGCTGCGTAAATGCAACAGAATCGTTATTTTTTTAAGTATCCTTCAATTACGAAAAGCTCGGTGGTCTCCTCTCCTCGGTATGAGTGAAAGACGGTACGATGTGGTACACCATTATAATTGCTTTTTAATGTTAACGATACCATTATGTGTAGTTTTTATAGATATCCGGGGTCTATCTGTATAGCGGTCTATCTGTCACGCACTTCCGCGCTCGCCCACACACACACACACACACACACACACACACACACACACACAATTGTTTTAACTTATATAAATTTATTTACCTGTATCTCTATTCTCTATATAAGGTAAGCAGTGATCCCAACTCTGTCAAGACAACGTCTCAGGAGTATAATGCCTGCAGCGACCGGTGCAGGCAAGCATCAGAGCACGCTGGTGTTGGGGACAGTGTTAACGTGACACACGTTGAGTTGTGTCAATACGCATCCTTGTGGGAACACTTCCCAACTGTTTGTACAAAGCCTTCATACTCTCGACAGTCAATTATGTATAATATTCTCGTTAGTAATAGCTGTTTTAATTGACTGCTCATGTCTGGTAATAATACCTATAATAACAATTTTTTGTGTAATAGTGTCCTAGGAAGAACGAAATCTTAAACACGTTAGCAATAGATTTATAGTGATTGTGACTAACAGCTTTAAGCTTCAACGTAAGAAACCAAGGATAAAACTATTGTTAGTAGTTTGTTTAATTGATTTTACACCTTCCCCCTTTGTCTGTTTAGTACGTAATTGTAAATTAAGATTGTCTTCTCACCAACGTTTTATGAAATTCACACATTGCTATTGTCTCAAAGTGCTGTGCGTTTTACATAGAGATACACAATCGTTTTATATAACACACTATATACATAATGTAATGGTATAACACGAGGAACGTTGTCTATATTATATTCAAAAATATGTAAGTGCAATATGTTTACTTGATAGTAAACAAGTCCCGTATACCCCAGTATGAATTAGTGGAAAATGAGTTACACACTTGATGGAACTACCATGGTAAACATGTACACAGAACATATTCGGAAAGCAATTATTAGGGAAGCAACAAATCTTATCAGTGTTTTTAAGTAATCTCATGAGTCAAATCTGCGTGATCTATCTGGAAATCTTCAGAGATCTTACCGTATAACTCATGGTATTCTTGTTCTTGCTCCGATTTAATGAAACTGGTTTATTACACGACTTATCAATTTTCCCCAGCTTTTCTTAAAAATCAAAGCTACATGTCGTCCAAGTACATCCAAACAGCAAGCTTCCGTATGACGTTTTGGCAATTACCATTACAACAATTAAGTTGACAGTGTACTGTTGCTGTGAATAATGTGTATAGAATTCAGTGTAAAGGAGGCATGTCTTTACTCATAAACTTCTTTTACATTAACAGAGATTTAAGATTCCTGTAGACAAAATCGTGACAACACAGCTATTGTTTAGCATTTAACCTTACTCAGTTTCACTTGTTCACACGAATACTTAAAACATGTAACAGATACATGTGCAATATAGAATTTAACAGAAGTAGGGAAAAGATGAAGAGAGAGATCTCCACCCAAGTGGAAAACTGATATATGCGACACGAGAATTATTGATCAAACCACTATATTTATTTCAGAATGGAGACTTCAGTAAAGAACAAATAGACAATACAACGTAATAGGTCCTCATTTTACAAATTTTAAAATTAAAACGGATTCAGTAGTAACGCTATTGTAAACGAAAACTTATAGTCAAAGTGTAATTACAAACACAGTCGTATGAAAACAAGTAGTTGATAAATACTACTCTCACTTAGATCTGCCAACGTTTGCGTTACCGGAATGTATAACAAAATCACTCTGGCGCTTTATGTGATGTGAATTCTAATTGAGTTGAAACGAGTATACCTTCCGCGTGTTCACGACGTCACTTAACGTAAATTTGAACATGTAGTTCAAGACGAATGTGACTCAGCGCACCCTTATAATGTAACACCGTGTGCCTACACGCGTAACACACGTATATGCAATTGTGTGTGTGTGTGTGTGTGTGTGTGTGTGTGACGTACACCAGGTTCTTAAGGCTCGCATCCCACACCATTCTCGCGTATACTGGAGTTTGTCGAAGTTACGCTTACGCTCCACCAAACAGCCGTCTAATAAACGAGTACAATGTTTTGTTACGTTACATTTAACGTACACAATTGTCAGTTCATTTGTAATCCTCAATAATACAAATTATTTAACGTTTACGTGATCACTCATACGGTTACATGAAGTTTGTTAACTCTCGCTGTATTTCTCACAATTAAGTCTGTGTGATCACTCGCTAACTGTTTCTGTTGACATATAGTTTCGCAAAGGAAAAGAGTTACGTAATTGTCAGGAAAGACACTGGATTCATCTGTGACATAATGGCGAAAGCGATGGTTTGTTCACAAAGGCTCCCCGCAGCAGGAACTTTTACGCGATGAGACATCACAGTAAGCATGGTTTCTACAGCCCGTGGCTACATTTCTTTATGGATAAAGGAATAAATAGGTTTTTGCATGTATACGCATGCATGAGGAGAGATATGTACATAGATAGAAAGGGGTAGAAAGAGGAAGAGAGATACGAGAGAGAGAGAGAGAGAGAGAGAGAGAGAGAGTCGGAGGGAGGGAGACCATTACATGTTTTATTGGATGTAAAGAAATGATGTGTTCTTAACACGACAACAAAACGTTATTGGGAAAAACTTTTCGAATTCAAAGTAGTCTGAAAATGGAAACCAAGGTAGGTATTTTTAAGGTTCATAATAACACACTTCCTAGAATAACAAAATCTGCGAGTGATAATCTCTGAACAAGTAAGTTCAGTTAGTTTTAAGTTAGTTCCAGATGAACTTGTTGCTGTCTGCAGTAGTAGAGGAAAGCGGCGTGGGACATGGGTGCTTCTAGTTTACAGGAGGCAGTACCATTTTTACGTTACATCTGTATCTTGAAATTCGAATGCACAACACCCAAAGTGACCCCGAGATCGGCGCTGAATCTATAGGTACGTATGTACGTACATCTCTGCTGTGGAAAGTATTTACCATAAAACGAACATAGCCAATCTGGAGTACTGGACTACATGGCTTCAGACCAGAGATATTGAAAGTTAACATCTTTTAAGCCATACACTTTAAAGACAATAATCATTTAAAAGAGAAAAAATGACACAACAATTTTAAACACCAGTGCATGTGCAAAGATACTTATTATTTGGATGAGTGTATATGAACTACTAAAAATAACAAAGTTAGGGATTGTTGAAGTAAAAAACTAATTTTTTATGTTATGCAAACATTATAAATAACTTGACTATATCAATAATTGTATGTTAATTTTACTATAATGTTATTCCCCATAAATACCTTAACGGTAACAGTTAATTATGGTAGCCTGCAACACATCAATTTCTAGGCTTACTCCCGCATGTGTATAAATATAATATTCATGGCAGTTTCTACATTAATTAAAACGACAATTTATCTCAATAATATATTTTTTCTGCCTCAATTTTTTGTTACTCTGAGGATGCCACTGTTGGATATTTTTCAAGAGTTGGATTATCTGTCTTAATAAAAGGAAGTAAAAGAAGATTTTTTTTACTATAATATTTACGTATACGATATACATCAATTTATCTTAACTTTTTGCAACTCAACGTCCGAAAGCGGTATACCATTTCAAAGATAAATGATTGCTTTCAGTAATTTAAAATGCCTCCTTCCACCGCCCGCTCTCAATTTCTCGACACGTGCCATATTCTTGTTGTGAAAATTACTGGCCACAGATGAAGTTTTCCATTTAACGTTTGTTTAATTCGTTGCAAAATAATGAGTGACTGAAATATACTTGTAAACGTGATACATAATATCAAAAATATTATTTTGTCTGTACGACAAAAAGCTATTAGCTAAAAGTTATCCGGATGCAACACGGTAGAAAACTTGTTATTAGAAATAGCTTTCTTTTTATTAATAATATTGGAAGTTGTAGGATTTGAATGTTGTAGGATTTGTTTTATAAAGTCGTGTTTTTTATCTCAAATTAGAAAAGCGTTCCTGCTGTCACAACCGTAATCATAGTCATATAATAAATATGTTACATTGTCCCAAGAATAACACATTTCTGCCGCAGGAACATATTTTTCATTATTATAAAAAATATAAATAAACGTTGTATGTATTGTGCTTTTGTGTGTGCGCGCGCGCGCGCGCGTGTGTGTGTGTGTTCAACGATTAGTATACAAAGGTGCGAAATAATAGTGATGTTTACTATCAACTGTGGGAACGTTTGTTACTATATTACCAAATATAGAGTTTTATTTTGAATAGTGATGTGTCCCACACTCAACACACAAGTGAACACAATTTCTATTCTAGAGCAAAGAACTTTTATAGTATAATCTGGATATAAGATACGTATAATCGTCATATAAGTTCTCCTGTAAGTTAATTATTTTCATTTGAGTATCTCATTCACAATAAAATATCAAATCTGGTAAAATATCTCTAAATATACTTATTCCAATAGCACGGCTTGTCGTATTTCAAACACTTAAAATAAAATAATCTATAGCCAGAGAATATGTAATTACATTTTTATTGCCACTTTTAATAATGCAATAAACAAAAACACACGTACCCAATAAATTCTTCAAGTTCTGAAGAACTTGAACTGTGTGTTACCCAACACCCACTAAGCTGACAAAATTTTAATTATTTAATAATAATTTAATTTTTTTAATAATTTATTTATATTTTAAATTTAATAATAATTATTAAATAATTAACATTATCAGAATAAGTTCTAATACAAGTTGCAAATTGCCGACGCTCGCACACTATGATTCATAATTATCAGTTTACAGTAAGCCGATGTCAAAACGTAGGAACAAAACTAATAACACTTCTTATCGCTTTGATTCGCAATCTGAAACTGACCTCGGCTAACCGGTGTTTCTCTGTTTTTAGCTGGCGGAATAAACGAAGTGCGTACTAAAAGCTACCACCGTGTTGTACAGTTGTACAAAACTGAAGGGACGAGACAGGTTTACCAACAGGGAGAATGTTGGAAGTTACGACGACCAGCAACTGACACTACACATTTCTCACTAGCTGCTGCTCCAGTTGTTTATTTAATTTCCGTAAAAAGGTTTTAATTATATTTCATTTCTGCAGTTTTATAAATCTTCTATATGGTATAACTGGTTAACTATTTCCAAAATAATAGTATGGAAAAAGCAGATTACTACCATATTCGTCTAAGTTTGGAGCTTTGTTCGGCACGGAATAATCATCAAAATATCAGAATACCAAATCCGATAACGCGGCAAAGCGAAGCATAGCAAACTATTAGTTTACGTGTATTGGACACGGTGTGAATAGATTGAGTGTTACACAATTATAATCTCTACGCCAAATGTATGCTAATGTTACGTACAGATAGCGACCGTGCATGCATGTTTTTATTACCGAGTAACATCGTCAACAGCATTGTCATTGTCTGGTTTTGACGGATAATACGGTTTTATTGACGTGTCAATGAACTGGAGAGCTGATCATCTCGTATAGTTAATGAAATTACCTGCTTTAACGACGTACACATTATGCGGGCCGTAAACAATACCTACGCTTGCATAGTGTACATCCGTATCGTGATTATAATAAGTGTAATTCACGTGGTGATGGGATATCAGTGAAAAGATTACTAGAAAATACATGATCAACGTAATTTGATATTTAATTTAAACGTATCCGTTTTAACAAATTTGTGTGCGAAATTTTTCTAACAAATTTTTAAGAATTTTTCTATAAACTTTAGAAAAAGTCACTTCGCTGCTACAATTTGTGAAACAAGCACATAAAATTAAGTTTTCAAGAAGTTACCTAACATATGACCAGTAGAGAAAGCAATAAGGAAGGTGGCTGGCCTCTACCAATCCCGTTTTTATTTCAGTAAAGCGCAAGTAGGCAAAACGTAGAGAAGACGAGTAATAAGAAGATAACGTACAAGAACACATAATAAAAGTGATACGGAGAAATAAAAAGAACATAAAATTAATTTAAAAAAGAAGATCGGCGTATAAACCCTCAGCAAAACGTAAAATTACATTCCTCCAATTAACGCTGATTTAATAAATAATATTGTTTAAGTAAGTAAGGAAATGTTATGGAATATGAGAGTCTTAGGGTTAGTAAATTAGTTTGAAGTAAAATTTTAGAATTATTATAATGTAGCAGACTATAGTAATAGTACGAGGTGGAGAAATATTAAATTAAACTTTAAAAAATAACAGTTATTACCCCAAGTAATCTAACTCTATGCTCAGCCTACAACATCTCTTCTTCTGTTAGTTGGCAACAACTGTTATTCTTGAACTGTCCAACCATGGGCAACGGTAACTGAGTCTTGACGAGGATGTATGATCCGTTGCGAAACACTGTAGATTTACGGTGGGACCGATCGTGCCAATGGGTGGATGGCTCTATGTTAGTGTTTTGCGAATGATGGCCTGAGGGCACCAGGACGGATACTTTTATGTTTAATCCTAGCTGCGGTACTCGAGGGGTTTTCCGCGGTGATCCATTTATCTATCGCGCATTGTGTAGAAGTGTACTATAGTTTTACAAACAAATTCAGAGATTAAGGGATCCATTAACACCATCCTTCAAAAGAAAGTTCTTCTCGGAGTATGAAGAGAAGGAGATACTCTTAGTTGATGCCGAGTTACATTTCTAACTTCGACTGCCGTGTGACAACGGTGCCAGAATATTAATTCGCCAGGCGAAAAGAAGGTGATTTTACGAAAGTAAGTGGTGCCTTTTTGATAGAAAAGGCTATCATCTCTTGCGCTCGAAGAGCTGTACAAGACGTCACAAAGCCACAGGTGGTTTACTGATAGAGACCCTGATCAACGGAGCTCAAAGTTGCTCAAATTGCAGAATATAATTTGATGACTACTACAATGACGATTGATGCAGAGGTCATGAATCGTCAGTAGAGAAGAAGATCAGGTTGAGAATCTACTAACACTAGGCCTATTAATCCCAGTCAACATTGGGGTTATCAGAGGAAGGACATTGCTGGAATGAGAACTGAAGAGCTGTTGCTTGAGAAGCGGCTTGTCATTTTAAACACACTGGGCTTGACGGGAACACTCATTTTAATGTTGGAAATGGCAATTACTCGACTATCGATTTTACGATCGCTAGCCCGAGTTTTCCCCACGTCTGTCGTGGTAAGTGCTGCTATGGCACCTACAAAATGTGAATATAAACGTCCAAACAGATATACGCAGTTTTACTGCTGCTATCACTTCAGCAGTTTCACATCGCGATCATGATGTAACCTACACTAAGATACAGTAAACTAATTTGATCTAACCGACCGTAACATATCCTTAAGGACACAGTGCCAGGAAACTGTAATGCAATGCCTACACTACGCATAGCACGCACAGACACACACACGCACACTCACGTGTAAATTTATCTCAGGAGTACCTAAATTTTTCAAGCAGTCAAATGATCAATAATGCTGATTATTTATGTTATTTCTTCCATATTCCTTAAGGAATGGAAGTATGGTGATGGCAAAAAAAATCGTGTTCGAGATTATTGCAGATTCTGATTCTACTACACTCAAAACATGAAAAAAAGTCGTTTTCCGAAAAGTGTCTGTGTGTGTGTCTGTCTGTGTGTCTGTCTGTGTGTCTGTCTGTAGATTTTTTTTCTATGGCAAACGATAACTGCCGCAAATTCAAACAGAATCAAATAATTTTTTGCATACAGCCCTGATTTGTAGAGTACTCGCGACCTATTGTTTCTGGTGAAGATCGGTTGAGGGGAAGGGGTAGTTTACCAGCAACGGTTTTTTTTTATCAAGGGAAATTTTTTTTTTTGGCAAACGATAACAGCCGCAAATTCAAACACAATCAAATAATTTTTCGCATACAGCCCTGAATTGTAGAGTTCTCAAGACCTATTGTTTTTGGTGAAGATCGGTTAAGGGAAAGGGGTAGTTTACCTGTAGTTTTAACAAGGGTATTTCCTATGGCAAACGATAACAGCCGCAAATTCAAACAGAATCAAAAGATTATTTGCATACAGCCCTAAATTGTAGAGTTCTCAAGACCTATTGTTTTTGGTGAAGATCGGTTAAGGGAAAGGGGTAGTTTACCTACAACGTTTTTTTAACAAGGGTATTTTCTATGGCAAACGATAACAGCCGCAAGTTCAAACAGAATCAAATAATTTTCTGCATACAGCCCTGATTTGTAGAGTACTCAAGACCTGTTGTTTTTGGTGAAGATCGGTTAAGGGGAAGGGGTAGTTTACCTGCAACATTTTTTTTTTCTATGGCAAACGATAACTGCCGCAAATTCAAACAGAATCAAATAATGTTTTGCACACATCCCTGAATTGTAGAGGTCTCAAGGTCTTTCGATTTTGGTGAAGATCGGTTAAGGGGAAGGGGTAGTTTACCTGCAACCTTTTACGTTTTAACAAGAGTAAAGTACTTGAAAATGTATTTAAACTTTTTGAAACAATGGTAATTGTTGAAAATAAAATAATTTTGTTGCCAGGTAACAAAAATAAAGTCATTTTGATTATAAAATATAAATATTTACAAGAAAAGAATTTTCAGTTTTCAAAATTTAAATATATTTTTATAAAACAATGGGTTCTTCATTGAGGTGGGGACTTGACGACAGTGACAGGGCTTTCCACCAAATTCAGCAGAGTGACAGGTAGGCCCAACTCTGATTGGCTCCTCAGATTTCCCCAGCGTTAGTAGGTTCTATGAAAATATTTTATTTCAAAAATGATTTTAAATATAAATCTTAGATATGTTTTATAAATCTCATGTTTTATGTTTTAACATGGGTAATTTTTTATATGACGAACCATAACTGCCGTAAATTCAAACAGAATCAAATAAATTTTTACATATGTGCCTGAGCTATAGAGAACTCAATGTCTGTTGATTTTGGTGAAGATCGGTTACGGGGAAAGGGCAGTTTACCTGAAACATTTTTTGTTGTAACATGTGTAAAGTTCTTAATTTTGATGAAGTATCCTGATAAGATCTTAATAATCCACTGTAGAAACGTAGATGAAATATCTATAAATGAAGAGGCTAGTTGAACGGGCTGGGGGTAATTTTCTATAAATCAAAATTATAGTTGAAGGGGGAGGGGATAATTTTTGTTTATATGTGTACTACGTTATTGGCAACAAAGAAGTATTTTTTTGTTAAAATTCCTTCCCTGGCTGTTTGGCTGAAAATGATTTTAAATATAAATCTTAGAATATGGAAGTCATGTATGGTTCTCCATACCGATATTTTTAAATAAGCGACCGTATATATATAATTTAAAATATATTCTTACTGAGTGTTAACGCATTGTATTTACTTACTTGCTCACGCGCAAGCAGCCCACGCACTTATGTCATCCGTCGCAGTACGGCACGCGTCGCCAGCCGCTGCGATCGAGTTAGTTGCACACCACTATATAAAAATTATTCCGATTAGCGCTTTCAAGCTTCACAGCTCATCGTCAGATCGGGAATAGACAGGAAATATGTGAAACCCAACCCTTCACCTCTCTCCCCCACCCTGCTCACCCACAACAAACTAAAAATTAATGACCCTTCCCCACCCTCTAAACTCTGTCTCACCATCTGTACAGTTACATATTTTTCTAGTAAATTCCTTGTGTTTCTGTGTGTGTGTGTGTGTGTGTGTGTGTGTGTGTGTGTGTGTGTGTGTGTGTGCATCCTTTTAAACTACCCTCTTCCTCTCCACACACGTGGGTCAGTCACACACCCTTATTTTAAACAACCAATTAGTACTATGTAATATAATTCTTAATCTTATCTATCTGCCCTCTCTCATTAAGGGGGAGAGGGGTGAAGGGTTGGGTTTCACATATTTCCTGTCTATTCCCGATCTGACGATGAGCTGTGAAGCTTGAAAGCGCTAATCGGAATAGTGCATTTGTATTTATGCCAATGTTCATGTATCATGTATTCTCACATCTTTCAGATTTGCAACTTATTAATGTATACTTGTGTGTTTTTGAGTAACTTTGTTTTTGTTTTTTTTTACTGTAAACTATGTCAAAATCGCCCGATTTTGGGCGGGCAGTATGTTAACGCATTGTATTTACTTACTTGCTCACGCGCAACCAGCCCACGCACTTACGTCATCCGTCGCAGTACGGCACGCTGTCGCCAGCCGCTGCGATCGAGTTAGTTAAGACTCAACTCTTCAACCGTACACTACAATCTTCCATTTTGCTAGCCGCGGCAATGTAAATTCTTATCATGTAATTTCACATACAGTTTATTTTTCTATACTATACGTTATGTATTACGGCAGTTTACGCCACACGTAATTGTATTTCGGCGATGTATCCCCATACGTAATTGCTTGGGCCTGCGCTTCTTCTCATAATGTCACAATAAACGCAACTTAACTCAATTCATACAGTCCACTTATTCTTTCAAACACTTTCTGATTCCTTACGAGCAACTTTCAGAGTGCAACACCAACTCTAGAAGTTTTCGAGAGCGTTAAGCATTCAACATTTGGTCCTCCGAACCCGGATATTATTTTAGCCTTACGGGCAACATTTTTGGTCCACAAGCGACCGCCATTCTTTGTCCACAAGCGACAACATTTTTGCCCCGAGCGACCGCACTTTCGTCCATCGACAGCATTCTCGTCTACAGCGGCATTCACCATGTGGTCCTCCGGGCCGTGGATATGTACTTCACGGACGTGACTAACTTCATGGACAATTCGTTTCATGGATCAGTTTATTAAGCAGGCCTATCAGCATTTTTTTTCTTCATGATTCAATTCAACAACTCCTAATTATCGCCACATTTGGAGCTCGTATCGCACAACATTGGGGACGTCATATTTCGCCAACCGGAGCATTGAAGCATCATTGCAGCATACAAGCACTTAGCACGTGGCATTCAGCATGTGGGAAAATCCAGAGCAGCTTATCTAGACAGGATTCGACCGCATCGGACATCGCCGGACAGGCAGCGGCCAAGTCTGCATCATCTATTCATGGGTACCTGACACGACTACAAAGGTTTCGACAAGCTTTGATGCCTTCTAGAACATGCCGATAAGTACCATGTCAAGTGACTATAAACTCATGTTTTATATTAGTTTTCAATTTGCATGATTTGCATATTTTTTCTCAATGGCATTAAAGTAAAGGAAGCAGTATTAAAAATAATAATATAATTTTTTAAATCAGTTTCATTTGAATATGAACTTGTAATTTTTGCGAACTCAACAAGCACTTTTTAATTGAAAGTCATACCTTTCAAATAGCATTCACATCATTAGTGATTATACTGCTATATTGTTTGTACTGCCTAAATCAGTATTTATTATCATATAAAACTAGTTTAAGATGTGTTAAGTAAGGATTACCATGTCATTGCGTGACTTTATAACTTGCATTTCCTGCCTGGTCTTGCTCATCGCTTGCATTCACTTGGTTTTTTTGTCGTATTATCATTTGAATTTTTTTTCTCATACCCAATCATGACGGATATGAAGGCGCTGATCAAGAAACGTGGCACGATCAAGGCCTCTATATCTCGCATAAATACATACGCAGACAACTTCGATCACGATACGCATGACCATCATGCATTAAAAATAAAGCTTCGCCACCTTATGGAGCTATCAGCCAAATATGATGAAATTCAAACACAAATTGAGTCTGAGGACTCTGACTTTACATCCGCGAGCGATAGGGTTCAGACCGAAGATGACTTATGCAGCATAGAATGCAAGCTGCAAAATTTAATAGACCATGCCGAGGAGAGGAGCAGGAAGGCAACAAGTCCATCCGATGTAGTCACATTCAGCGCCCCTCCCATTCAGTTGCAAATGATTAAGCTACCCTGTTTCGCAGGTGATATAATTGAATGGCAACATTTTTACAATATGTTTTTGGAGTTAGTTCATGTCCGAACGGACCTGACTGGCGTCCAAAAACTGCATTACTTGCATTTATCATTAAGGGATGAGGCGCTGAATGTCATAAAATCGCTCCCTATCACGCACGAAAATTACACGGTGGCCATTGACTTGTTAAAGGCCTGGTATGACAGTAAATTGATTGTTACCACGTATCATGCGGTTAATGTCTTGGGCATGAGGCACATGCAACGGGAGTCCGTGTTCAGCATTTCTAAATTTATAGATAAGCTCACCGCCAATATAAATGCGCTGAACTCATTGAACCTATCAGTAAATACATTTGAGCTTATTTTTGTGCATATTCTCGCCCAAAAACTTGACGAGCATACGTGCAGATTGTGGAAGGAAACTATAGGCGAAAAACAGCTTCCGATTTACGATAATTTTATTAAATTTTTAAATTCAAGACGTCAGCTGTTACAAAACGTAAATGCTCCGACTGGTTCGTCTGGCGTCAGACAGGTTAGCGATAATGCTTCTTATCGCAAATCAACTAAACGCGCGGAGTTCACTGGGTCACTAATACACACTCAAACAAGCAATAAATTTTGTCAGCTGTGTCGTGGTAATCACAAATTGCTCGAATGCCCACAATTCATAGCTTTACAACCTACGCAACGTAGAGAGGTTTTAATAAGTAACAAACTCTGCCTGAATTGCACACGTTCGGGCCATGAAAGCTCGCGTTGCCCTTCTAAATTTTCCTGCAAAGCATGCTCGAAAAGGCATCACACCATGATACACGTTTCACTAAATAACTCGACCAACAGGAGCAATAAGCAATGCTTCTGAAGCTACAAACTAACAAATCGATTTTATTATCCACCGCCGTATGCATCACCATCGATCATGCCGGTAACAAGCGCCCGGTAAGAATCCTGCTGGATTCAGGGTCGCAAGCGAATTTTTGTACAATGGGTTTCGCCCGCCGCATGGGCTTAAAACTAAACAAATCCGAGCTGCCTATCACGGGCATAAATAACTCACTACGTCAAGCCAATTTTAGCACACGGATGCGCCTAAACTCACGCTATAAGGATTTCACTTTAAATGTCCACTGCGCTGTTCTGCCCAGAATCACAAATAACCTCCCAACAGAATCCTTTGACATGGCATCGTTGAAAATTCCAAAGGGGATATTTTTAGCCGACCCGCAACTTAATCATTCGTCACAAATTGACATATTACTCGGGGCACAGTATTTTTTGCAGTTGATGGAGCCGACTAAATTTGTTCGTAGTCCGCACTTTCCTATAATCCAGGAAACAAAGCTAGGGTTTATACTCGCCGGGAATTTATCCTTCAACGTAGACATGACTAAGCTGGTCTCTTCGTTCATAGCACGCGACGACAATAATGCTATCTCGTCGCAATTGAAAACCTTTTTGCAGTTGGAGGATGTTTCGTGCCGTACTCCCTCAACTCAGGACACGGAGTGTGAAGATCATTTTCTTGCAAACACCTATCGTAACGATAGTGGTAGGTTCGTTGTGTCGCTGCCCCGCAGTACAGAGTGCCTCGGTGATTCTCTTCCCGGAGCGGTTCGCAGGTGTCAAACCCTTGAACTCAAGTCTAGGCAAACCCAGTCTTTGCACAAAGATTATACTGGTTCACGCCAACTTTTAGGTCAATTTCCCGCTCCCAGAGTCACTCCCTCCAAGTCATTTTCGCAATGCGCCGTCGACTACGCCGGTCCTATGTTTCTACGTCAGGGCGGGCAGCGGTCCAAATCATTTACTCAAGTTGAAGCTTGTTTGAATTCGCTTCCCTTGTTCACTATGTTAAATGATGCTGGAGATCGCGAGCCTTTGATTCCAGCGCATTTTTTGGTTGGTTCCCCCTTACCGCGCTCCCGGAACTCGATTACTCGGATACAAATATGGGTCGCTTGGGGAGATGGCAGCTTTTGCAGAGATTTACCCGCCTATATGGAAGAGTTGGTCTAGAGACTATCTGCATCAGCTGCAGCAGAGAAATAAATGGAAAAGGCATTCCAAAAATTTGTCTATAGGACAGCTAGTCCTTATCTTAGAAGACAATACACCACCGTTGCAGTGGAAACGCGGTATTGTCACTCAGACTTATCTAGGGGCAGGATTCGTTAGTACGCGTCGCGGACGTCCGTACTGCTAACGGCATCCTGCGCAGACCTATTCACAAGCTGTGCCCACTTCCGGTGGCATCAGACTGCTTGACATCTCGGTGCTTCATGCCCAGGACATTTCCGGACGAGCACGTGCTCTACCTTTACTAAGTACAATGTAAAATGTACTTATTTATGCATTTGTATTTATTTGTATCAATTAATGTACGCTATGTATCTGTGCATTACTAAACATTTAAACGTTTCTCCTTTTTCTTAGTGTGATGTCAGTTATTGTGTACTGTTTGGTGCAGTGTTTATTATTATAGTAAATTTGTTTGGTATATTTCTATTGTATACTATTATAGTAAATTTTTTGGGTATATTTCTATTGTATATTATGTAACTAAACGACTTTGAGTGAGTGTAGTGTTTTATTTTAAATTAACTTGTAATTGATTTAGTAGTATTCTCTCTTTCTTCTTTCTACTCGATGATATATTTTTACGATTCTTTTTTCTTCTTCGTTGGGTTGCTTTAACATTATTCATTTATAGATACACGTTTGATTTTCATACTTCTGTTCCTTCTTCCATGTTTGATGAAATATGCTTATGGTACACTTTTATTTGACGTATTATATTATTTTTATGTAACCGTTATTTTGATACGTTACATATGCCTTCCTGTAAGAATTGATTAATTCTGAATTCGTATACTTATTTTCTGAAGAATTCATCAATTGTTGTATATTTCCAAGTTGACTCTTATGTTCTTCTTATATCCCTTCGTTCTCTTCTATTTGAATCATAATTATTTTTCTTTCCATGTAATTATCTCCCTTGTTTATTTAATTCCCTAATTCCCTAACATAATTTTAGCTGGTGCAGTTCAGAGTGGCTCACTGTGGCATACATCTCTGCTGGCCATACTAACATCAATAAATTCAGAGGTACATCATCTCTGTCAATAATATAAATGATTGCTGGAATAATTCATCAGTCAATTCATCTCAAAATATAAAGTAGTCGTTCTTTCGACAAATAATAAATATCCTTGGGATTATTTCACTCATCTGCGGTTTATACATTATTATATTCTCCTCTTCTTGATTCATCTTAACTTAATTCTTTACATTTTACTGGGATAGTTTGTTTACATTTCATCACTGGTATTTTCACATGATCTCCTTCGTTAGTATATTATTTTTCATTCTTCTTTGTCATCAATTAATCTTTTCTCTTGGTATTATATTGAACGTCACTTCATAATCTTCTTCATCTTCATGATCCACGTCTTTGTGTTACATTTCATTTAGTATAGGCTCTCTTTTGGTTTTTTGCCTCATGTTTGGGTATCATATATCTGTTCATATTAATAATATTCACTTGGTTCCACTTCTCCAACTTCTTATGTTGCTTTTTCTGTATATCATCTCGTATATTTCTTCCTTATTTTTGTAGTACGGGTAAGATGTTAATAACTGGTTGACTGGCTCTTGGAAATTTCTATACATATTTTGTATATTTTATGCCAAGCTGGTATTTGTCTGTCTCGTATATATATTCTTTTACATTGGTACGGGTAAGATGGTAAGTTACTGTTGACTGGCTGTTGGAAATATCATTTTGCCATAGATGTTGTGTGTCGGCCTCGTATAATTTCTTTCTAAGCATTAGAAGTACGGGTCAGATGTTATAATTAGTTGACTGGCTGTTGGAAATATCATTTTGCCATGGATGTTGTGTGTCGGCCTCGTATAATTTCTTTCTAAGCATTAGTAGTACGGGTCAGATGGTAAATTACTGTTAACTGGCTGTTGGAAATATTTAATTTCTTCTAACTTTTCCATCCACAACGTGTCTCCTTTGCTATGGCGAATCTCACCATTGATCGGCATTTGTTCCCTCTGGTTATGGCCTTCCCGGATGTAATATATGATGTGTTCAGGAGGGGCCTTCCTGTTTTCGATCAACTCTGCTGTCCATCTGATGTCACCTGAGTTCAGAGATACCTTGGCTCTGCTCATATCAATAATGGCCGCATATTTCCTTAATATGTCGCAGCCAATTAACAAGGTAAAGGGTAGCCCACTCGCTACTAAGAAAATCATTGGGATGGTTTCGCCGTTGCTTGATATCTCTAATTGAACTTGGTTCCGGATAGTTTTATTCTGCCGACCCGTTGCTCCAATTAGGATAATATTGTTTATCGGCAACGTCGGTATTATTGTTTTATTTCCAGCTTGTATCCGGTTTAATTCAACTCTATCAATTAATGATACATTGGCCCCTGTATCTATCATGGCCGTCGCCTTGATCCCGTTGACGTTAACTGTTATATAGGCGATTTCGCTGTTAACGGCGTCGTCGACGTTATTTTCTTTTTCTTCCATTAAATCTTTGCGAATATTTTTTAAGTAATTGTTCTGGAAGATGACAATTGATTCTGTTGTGTTTCTTGATACGTTAGACCCAATAGATCGGTTCAGTGAGGGTGATGTTGCGGTTTTCACTGCCGTTGCCCATTTAAAGGATTTCTTCTTTCTACTCGATGATATATTTTTATGATTCTTCTTTCTTCTTCGTTGGGTTGCTTTAACATTATTCATTTATAGATACACATTTGATTTTCATACTTCTGTTCCTTCTTCCATGTTTGATGAAATATGCTTATGGTACACTTTTATTTGACGTATTATATTATTTTTATGTAACCGTTATTTTGATACGTTACAATTATCATAGTGAATTTTTGGGTATATTTCTTGTATATTATTATAATGAATTTTTTAGGTATATTGCCTTTTGTATTATTATGTAATACTGCTTATTATGCACTAAGTGTCACGCTGTTATTGTTAAATTTGTTGGATTTCTTTAATTATTGTACGATGCTACTTACGATGTCCTTATTGCCATGCATTATTGTTATTATTCTTATTATGTTTTATCACACATTCAAGCCTTTGCACTATTATTATATATCTTTTGGTGAGCATTAATTAATAATGTATTTACATTTGTTTATGGTGTATTTGTATTTATGCCAATGTTCATGTATCATGTATTCTCACATCTTTCAGATTTGCAACTTATTAATGTATACTTGTGTGTTTTTGAGTAACTTTGTTTTTGTTTTTTTTTACTGTAAACTATGTCAAAATCGCCCGATTTTGGGCGGGCAGTATGTTAACGCATTGTATTTACTTACTTGCTCACGCGCAACCAGCCCACGCACTTACGTCATCCGTCGCAGTACGGCACGCTGTCGCCAGCCGCTGCGATCGAGTTAGTTAAGACTCAACTCTTCAACCGTACACTACAATCTTCCATTTTGCTAGCCGCGGCAATGTAAATTCTTATCATGTAATTTCACATTCAGTTTATTTTTCTATACTATACGTTATGTATTACGGCAGTTTACGCCACACGTAATTGTATTTCGGCGATGTATCGCCATATGTAATTGCTTAGGCCTGCGCTTCTTCTCATAATGTCACAATAAACGCAACTTAACTCAATTCATACAGTCCACTTATTCTTTCAAACACTTTCTGATTCCTTACCAGCAACTTTCAGAGTGCAACACCAACTCTAGAAGTTTCGAGAGCGTTAAGCATTCAACACTGAGCTTAAATTAAATGGTAGGTCACCAAGAATCCTATGCTGACTAAAATTTAACCCATGGCAGATACCAATAAAGGTTTAATTAATATTAAGTTATTGCTATAATCATATAATAATCAGAATGATCACTGTTGCACACCACTATATAAAAATTATTCCGATTAGCGCTTTCAAGCTTCACAGCTCATCGTCAGATCGGGAATAGACAGGAAATATGTGAAACCCAACCCTTCACCTCTCTCCCCCACCCTGCTCACCCACAACAAACTAAAAATTAATGACCCTTCCCCACCCTCTAAACTCTGTCTCACCATCTGTACAGTTACATATTTTTCTAGTAAATTCCTTGTGTTTCTGTGTGTGTGTGTGTGTGTGTGTGTGTGTGTGTGTGTGTGTGTGTGTGTGTGTGTGTGTGTGTGTGTGTGTGTGTGTGTGTGTGTGTGTGTGTGTGTGTGCATCCTTTTAAACTACCCTCTTCCTCTCCACACACGTGGGTCAGTCACACACCCTTATTTTAAACAACCAATTAGTACTATGTAATATAATTCTTAATCTTATCTATCTGCCCTCTCTCATTAAGGGGGAGAGGGGTGAAGGGTTGGGTTTCACATATTTCCTGTCTATTCCCGATCTGACGATGAGCTGTGAAGCTTGAAAGCGCTAATCGGAATAATTTTTATATAGTGGTGTGCAACAGTGATCATTCTGATTGTGATTTCAACCACTAACACAAATTTCTTCATTAATCATATAATATAATATAATGGTTACTGAAATGATATAAAATGTTAATGCTAAAATACTATGAAATGTTATAATATTATGCATAGATCCTATCATTAGTAAACTATGCCCATTAAAAGGATATTTAACCATTCACTAATACATAAGTTTAAAAGTTTTGAACCATTTCATTTACGGTTTAACGTACACACAAATATATCTAGAAATTAAATCGTACAAATAAAAATTGGGTTCACAGCATTCGTTATGTAAAAATTTATGTTTTTTAGGCACTGGTTACTTTCACAATTTATCTTCCCAAACGTAAACGCCAAAACATTTCGGAGTCTGAGATCGATTAAAAATTGAAAGAATAAAGTTCTTTTGAAAATTATCAACACTTCAATGCCGACAGAAATTTATCTCATTTCTGAAGCTCATTATATTATTGCGTATGCCTTCATTGTTGTCGTCAGTGTTAAGAAGGACTCAACGTACTACCACTCTAATAATTACGGTTGTCTTCAAGAGAATAAATAATAAACATAATCGTATGTACAAAATATCCATCAAGAAACATGAACATAACGTCAAAAAACGTAAGATAAAATACAATCAAAGTCACAATTAAATTTACAATAGGTTTATTTGACAATAATTTAATCTAGCCGAGTTTAAGATATTTGACAAGAGGAGACTACATCCATTATCGTAATTTTCCTGTTCATTTCTGTTTATTTCACTTTTAATTGAACTGAATCCACTTAATTAGTCTGATTGTGTTTTAAGTCATTTTTTAGAAGAATAATTTATAGTTTTGTGAGACAGTATTTGTACCTACTTTTATCTATTTAATTTGCTTCTTTCGTTTCTTTGCGTTTCGCATTTTATACTATTTGCTTCAACTGATGACAACAACAGATTTTAATGGTCAAAGTCTTGTAGTTTATTAACAATGTCGACAGTCCAACATTATTATTTGTTTTAAGGTCACGTATATACCACACCCTATGGACATATTGGTTTATAATATTACTGACTAAGCCCGTTAAAAGCCTTAAAAGTATGTTTTGACTAAAAAGATTCAAGTTAGAGCTGTGCTTAGACGTGAAGCATAATTTTATTCCTTTTCTATTCGATCTGACAAGGCAAACAACAGTGGCGACAAGTAAACAGCGTTCTGATCACAGCTGGTTAGTCGTGCGAATAGCAGCGCCTCCTATCAGAGAATTCTCAAACTAATACAAATCATCTTTTGTAGACTTCACAGTGTTAAGGACAGCTATTCAACGTATTTTTTATTTATAAGTCCATATTTTAGTATTGACAGTTAAAGGTTGTACTCGGTTAAAAGCCGATATAAGTGTTTCTGCTTATATTTCTTATGATAACTGAGCAGATTTATTTCAAAGCACTAAACGTTCAAATACGAAGGACAGAAATTATGAGTAGGAAATGAAACCCCTGTGCCTAGCAAATATTAAGGGCACAAGAAATGTCACCTCCGTTTTCTTTATAAAATTGTGCTTTTTTTATAAATTATCAGGTAATTTAGACTTTATAATTCGTAAGTTCTGCCTTATGCATAATTCTTCACAATTGACACAATATAATTTTCTATTTGTATGTATTAAATGTCATTATGTAACAGCAAATGTGATGAAATTAATAACTGGAGATGCTACTCGTACGAGAGGTTGGAGGCTGGAAGTTGGAGGTTGGTACTTTTTCGAGTTATGGCGACAGACCGTATATTTGAGGCGAATTGTTCACGAAAATAATGTAAGTCACAATTATTGTCCGATTTGTCCGTTATGTTGCACAGTTATGTAAGCCATAGGTAAAAACCAAAAACGTATGTCAGTTGTATTTTTATATCAAGATTGATATCACTGGTCTGTGGCCAGTACCGTCATTACTGGGGACAGTTGCGGCTGTGACTTACACGTATTTCGGCTCATAGGCCTACATATTGTTCATACACCTCATATATATCTGTTGTGTGATATCTCCATATGTGAAAAGATAATGTAATCATTTATTGTACACTAAACTCCTGCTGAACACAATATATACCACCATTGAGAAACAAGCATGTATACCGAAGATGATAGGAAGAATTGCTGATATGGTAATGTTTAATTTTCCGTCTAGCTTGGTTTACGTTTCAATATTAATTAAAAGTTTAACATTAAATGTTGTATGCTACCTAGTTTGGTGAGAACTTAAATTCAAAAAATGTGTGTGTCGTGGTACACACTCTAGAAGTGAGAACTTCATTGTCGAGCGGCGAGTGAACTGATTCAACGTGTACAAGTTATGCATTTGAAAGAAGAAAGATTTTGCTATAAAGAATTAAGATTCAAATAAGTGTGAACACATAATTAAATGGGACAAGGACATAATAGTGTTTATGTGTATTTTACTTTAAGAAATCAATATTTACAGCGATAGAATCATATCGCACGTCGTATTATTTTTATAGTATAGCCCTACATATACAAAGAATATGTAACAAATAATCTTTTAGGACGCAGTTTAGGACTTGAAAATGGAAGAAACACTAAAAGCCCTAGTTCGGAAGATGATGAGTAGCAGTCCATCAAGTAAACACGACAAAGTTGGAATTACAGAGCCTACTAATTTATATAACAAGATGTAAAATAACCTTTTTCAATGTAAAAATAATATAATTTTCGCAATATTTAGATGAAAAGTAGAATGCGGTATGCTCATTTGACCTATAATAATTTACTTTTTTACAAAATTAATTTTTTTGTCAGAAAAAATATACATTTAGTTAGGAGAGCAACAGAGGGCGGAGAAGTGACCAGATGATGAACGGTGTACAGATGATATTTCATGAAGTGTAGGACTAGCTCAGGATAGGATAGCATCAGTGCTCTATAACATCTGCTCTTGGGCATAAAACACATGAATATGTATTCTGTTAAAATCAGTTTATATTAGATTTATTTGTTGTGTCAGTTGCTTGTCGAGACGTTTCAACTTGACATGTTCACGAATATTACTGCATACCCAATGTAGTTCGTGGTGGTTGTTCATCTACTTGCACACATGAAGTGATTAAATCCACAGCAGTACGATTTATTAAAACTAACATTCATTTCATGCATTTGCCATATAGGGGCGTAGATTAGCCGTGAGCTTTCTGCACGGGGTGTTTAAATACCTTACTGGTTTCCTGACCTGAATTCTAACGGGGTTGAAACAAATCTTATTCAGGGTGTCAGTTACCACACACATCCAATCGTGTACTCTCAGATGAATGGGACTCGTCGTCTTACCCTTGTGATATAACACGGTAGTTCTGTACGCCCCTTTACTCTATCCTCTCTTCTCTCTCTCTCTCTCTCTCTCTCTCTCTCTCTCTCTCTCTCTCACACACACACACACACACACACACACACACACACACACAAGTTCACGCACTCGTTCTCACGTGACACGTGTATATGATAATGTCGTTAGGACATAATTAGCGTCTCGCGGTCACTTTGACTCACTTTCGTATTTTTCAGCTACAGTAATATCATCACATGAAGAAAGAATTAAATTTATAAAGTACTTTTAACTCGTATTCAATACGTTCTTATTATAGACAGTATACCGTGAAAAAATTTATTATGTATGTTTAATAGAACTTCGTAACACATACGAATTGCGTTTGTAAACAGTACACTAAAATCTTTTTAATGAATAAGAAAGCACTATTTTAAATGTAAAGTATTCTACTTAAAATTAACTATTCCTCCTATAATGCGCTTTAAAATCGCTCACGGACTCATGATATTACCGAAACAAATATGAAGTTTTTATAAATAATCTATAAAATAAATAATTCCGTTGCGGAAATTGAAAAGATAATTCAAATCCTGGTAAATGAGGTAACGGAGTGAGGTATGAGGCACTTAATTTTATGTTGTATGATAATCTCTATTGAACAGACGACGACAGTCACAGCAGCCACTAAGAAAAGTACCAATTGGAGGTACCTGAGACTGTACATACTTACGCAAGAAAATAATGTAAACTAGTGGTGGCCTATCCGCACACGCGTGCCAATTAGGAGGTCGCGGAGTCATGATGTAACACCAAAAATGTACTTTTTCTTGAATCCTGTTGCTTGTAAAACTTTTACTAGATTTATAATTCGTTTAAAAAGCGACCGACCACCTAATTTTAGAGTAGAACAATATTAAAAACGATAAAACTGCACTACGAAATAATATTTAAAGTGGGATAGGAAAAATAGATTGTTTCGTTAGGCGTCAGTTCAAAAATTAATACAAACTTGTTAAAATAATAAGAAAATATGAATTTGCAAAATTCAAGTTATATAGTTGTTCCGATAACACGTGACAAATTTTCAATTTTCCTAATGGAATTATTTTTATTTATTAATTTTTTAATTAAAATATTTTCTTTTCCTACTTTCAGTTACGTAAAAATAAAACAAGTACTTGTATGTACTTGTTACTTGTTTGATAAATTTATACGACTGAAAATATTTTGTATTTTAAATTTTAATACGAAATTTAGGTCTACAAAAAACTAGGATAAGTGGAAACGTGCCACATAACACAATTGTATTAACGCCATGTGTTTAAAAAAACTATGACAGAAATGTAATAAAAGTATTGAAATACTACGCGGAAATATATAAAAATTATTCATAATATTTAGAGACAGTAGCCACATTCAGACTGCAAGTAGAGCTTTAATAATACATACTTAAACATAGATTAATGTTTGCCTACAAGACAATATATTATGCCTATTATTTAAATGTAGCCCTAAATGTAAAATAAGAAAACATTCACTCATGTGACGCGTCTCAGTTTTGCAGTGATAAAAAAAAGCTCGTAGTTAAAATATTTTTGCCACATTTGTGTACCATTGTTGTCTACCACTGATTACTTTAGGATAAAACCTAATAGCTTAGCTCCTATATAGCTTCAAGGTATGTGCGCTTTATTATTATGCTTTGGTAGTCAGTATCATCATAATTGCTATTACATGATTTTGACAGACACATATTGATGTGTTAATGAACTGGGTCGATAGTTCAATCCGCTCTCAGATCAGTGAGAATAAATTCGTTAATGACATTGATAGTATGCAGGTTTAGATACCACGCGTATTCGGGCAGTGTTCCGTCACTTTTAATTATAATGTGATTGTTACAATAATCTCTACAGGAAAGATTAATTTACAGCATAAGTAACTGCTGTACTCAGTTTGTAGAGTCAGATGGGTTATTGGCTTCTTACTAACCAAAGTATAACTTAACTTCCTGCAAAATACTTGCATAAAAATAATGCGCCTTCTCAAATTGACTTCTTAGAATCTTTTCATGTGTTAAGTCTACTTAGTATACTTTATTGCAGTAAAGTTGAAATGAGCGTTGGACGTGAAAACAGACTAGTTATTAAGGTAAAACTTTATTACAATTTTAAAAACTCCACTACACACATAAACTGTTACAAATTTTTAATTTAAGGAAATTTCCTTTAAACAATCTGCTTGTTTTCCCTTTTCATTACGACGACGTCTTTTTTTTCTACACTCCCACTCACCCATCCACCCCCACAAACGCAACCGCGCACCCCCCCACCCTACACACACACACACACACACACACACACACACACACACACACACACACCACACGTATTACAAGTGAAAAGTATTAAGTATCAGAACTTTTTAATTAAGTATAAACTGTAATGACTTCTGAATATTACCAAAAACCATCACACAATGTATATGTTGTAATGTGTCACTCCCATATGTATGCAGATACATACAGGCCAGTACTACCATGCGTTCAAGATGCGATTGGCCCGTGACACATATGTGCAGAGCAGTAAAACGTGTGACCTGTGTGTGTGTGTGTGTGTGTGTGTGTGTGTGCGCGCGCGCGCGCGTATGTGATTTCATTAAAATAAAATAACAATACGTTGTTAACGCATTCGTTTACCTGACTAATTCAAAAGAGAGGCATTAAACCTAGTTTCAGATAAATTTACAACGATAATGGTTAAATGATTAGGCCTAATAAGTGTAGGCCTATGAATGTTGCTATAGATACGAGTTGATAAGAGCTATAGATATAGTTGCTCTTATCTATTTTACATATACACATACCTCATAACAGCACGTTTCTTTTAAAGATAGCTTACAAAATTTTTGATGCTGGTCGAAAGTTTGCAAGGAATGTTGAGAGACATTAACCCTGTCGAATTGATAAAGACTGCAGTATATTTATTTGAATGTTGTTATTTTCTTTGTATTTTGAATACAATTCCTTATAATTTGATACCTAAATATTCTTTACAATTTTCTTATTTTTACAATTTTGCCTTTAGAAAAATAAAATTACTTTTACAATTTTTGCTTTCATTTTTTATTCGTAGTGTCTATAAAGTTAAACAATTTTCGGAGTACACCCAGATGGTTTTTTAAAATTTGTCGAAATTTGTATCACTTTTTTGGACCTGGTGTCCAAAAATTTTTAAATTTTTTGACGTCTGTATAGAAATTGCTGAGGTTTTTATGAAGAGTAATTAATACATCTGTTGGTGTTAGAAAATGTTATGAATAACAGTTTTTGCTAATTATTCTTTTCATATCGAAATAATTTGTGTTCATCCTGATATACGATTTAAACATCCTCAGAGCTCTTTAAACGTGTATAAATTTAAAATACTTTAGTATAATTGATTTGATAAATATAATGATTTTCTATACAAAATTTAGCCTTTACTGCAATTCCAAAACGTGTTATGAGTCATGCTAGAACTAAAGTCTTTTAATAATGCTTATGGATATGAGTCTGTTGAGTTTATTTATGTTTAGGCATATGGCGCTTGACTTTAAGTGTGGAGTATTTTAAATGCTTATAGGCTACATTCTTTAACTGCAACCCCATCCTACCGAGTACGTGTAATGCACTGGTATTAGGAAATTATCAGGACTAGTCTGTTATACACGAACAGTGTAATCTGGAATATAAAAACACCGTCAGTGTCCGCAAATTTTATTATAAATTATTGCTAATTAGCCTCCACAGTACTTCTGGTAGGTATGGAGTACTGGAATGATCTGAGTTTTCACATTGATATTAACACGTATTAATATTATCAAGTACGAATATTTTAATACATATTATTACTAGTATATAATAGTATTTAATACTTTTTTAATTACCAGCGTGTGTTATTTACAAAAGTGTCGTAGGAGTGTGCCGGTGTGAAGCCGGCTATCGGAGATTTTAATTAAAGTTTTTTCATTGTACTATATTGCGAACGAGAGTATGCTAGGCGACCTTTGTATTACGAGATAAAGGGACGGTTGCGCGCGCAGCGCATGCTGAAGGGTCGCCTTGCTCTGCGGCTGACTGCCAGTTGAACTCATTGCCCCCACGGAGAAATACACTGGTCTGTCTGTCTCTCTCTTCGAACATTACGACGCAGTTTGCTGTCTCCTTATGGCGTGCTAAAGCGTAAATCGACTCCCGGTAAGAATTTCATTATTTTGTCTTTATAAGTAATTCATATTAAATTATGCAACCGTATAAAATACGTAATTATGTGTGTGTGTGCGGCCCGACAGCTTTATATTAAGAGAGAACTCAGTGTTCAGTGATTAGCTTAACGTTCAGTAGATTGCTCATGTTCCGTTTATTATTTTTGAATAGTGTGAGAGGTATTGCAATTGCCATTGTCACTATAAAGGTGTATAACATTAAAATATTAAGGACTAAAACTTAGTGCATAGTCAGGGTATGAACTGTCCAGGCATGCAGTAGGCTGTCGGGAGGTTATTTAATTAACTGTACAGTAGAGAGTTTCTTTGTGTGAACTTCCTCAGATGAAATTTTATCAGTGTTAAAGCATTCTTAATGCTGTGAGTGCCTTGCAGTTGAAGTTTTTTTGGTCAAATACGATTATCACTTATCACGTGGCGCATAACCTGTTGAATTATGTCGAAGCATGTAGGCCTAGTGTTGACCACCTTATATCAAGCCACATTAAATAAGGTCTGTTCATTATTCAAATTTATTTATTCCATGGCTGATTTCTCTGCTCTTTCAGCTGGTTGCAAAAACTTTATTAATAAATATTGTGCTTTTATTGAGAGTTAGTCGGCGGCCCGTTTGGAGGTTAATTACCTTAACTCGGGTGTACATTTTTAGTGAACTGTTCTCTAATTTATTTGAATGAACAGGGTTCTTGAACTAAGCCGGATTCCTGGCTTGCTGATGGCCGTACACCTGCCTAAGCTGTGAACCATGAACAAGATCTTGTACGAAGAGGGAGCTGGAGACTGATTCTCAATGTAATACCTGACAGCTGTGATGAGGTGATATGCACTCTATTATTTTCTTATCAAATATCATTGCATCCATGGGCCCACGTGTGCAGACACTCTGCTAGATTGGGGAGCCACTGTTCATGACTCAGAACTTTACTAGTTAAATTCAAGTACACCTTTTTTTTTTATAATTGAATTACATAACGCTAAGTGCACTGCCTGTAAGTGGGTGCTGTACTGGGGGAGCGTGCCAGAGATATTTTCACACTTGCACATTGTACCGTTTGCTCATCATTGTAATTTTAGTTTTACAAAATGTATTGAACAGGTTAGCGTCTCTGTTCCGGCTGGAACAGAGATGAATATATATTTTAACTTCACTGTGGGTTCACATTTAAGGGCTGGGGGTTTTCCTGGGTTTTTTCTTGGAACGTTTTCTGGGGTTAACAAAAGGGGACTTAGTTTTTCTCTGACTCATGCTGGGGCAACCTCAGACAGGTTGGAGGCCTGTCAAATTTTGTCAACTGCGTGCTGGCGCGCTGCCACAGATGCTAGAGCACCACCACCTTATTGTATTTTTTGATTGTATATAGCCATTCGGGGTTAATAGAAATAATTTGCTATTTTTCTGGAAATACATTAGTTGATTTTGCTCCTTGCACAAGGGCTACACTGATTGTTTTTCTTAACTGGCAAAACACATATTGATTGACTTTTACTGGTAGTATCTGCTGTTTAATTTCTTTAACTATAAAACATGTACTCATTATTTTTGGTAAAACATATATTGTCAAAATTTTCTGAAATTTTAAAGCCCCGAGTGATTAATTTCTGATTGTTAAAGTACATAAGGATTTTTGATGCCTTCGGAATTTGTGAAGTAAAATAACCGTTTAGAATTCTATCATCACTGTTTGAAATCAGGTGATGTAGTTCAGTCAATTTTTATTTAATACTGTGAAGGGAACTTAAGGTTCATACGCTCATGAGGGGTCATTGATCAGGGGAATGCCACACAAATGGGCGGGCCGGTTTTATTTATGCGTCATGAATTATTATCATCCTTTCAGGGGTTTTGGCTTTTATGTAATTCTACAAAACGGGCCGTGGATGGGCGAATATGTTATCACTGCTGGGTTAGGAATATTGTAGTTGCACTGCCTGCAGGGCGGGTGCATTCTAGGGACAGTCGTGTTCGAATTATGTAATTGTGAGTTTGTGTGCCTTAGGTTTCTGTGTGTGTTATGTTGTTCGTGTCTAGCTAGACACAAGATGGGGGAGAATTTCATAAATATATATATGCATGTATAGTTACCTTGTAAACATTTATATATACTTGTTATGATGTACCATTTTATATTTTATATATGTATATAGGTTTACCTTGTACACATTCATACACATTTGTTCTGATGTACACTTGATTTTATATACACTCGTTATGATGTACCATTTTATATTTTATATATGTATATAGGTTTACCTTGTACACATTTATACACACTTGTTCTGATGTACACTTGATTTTATATACACTCGTTATGATGTACCATTTTATATTTTATATATGTATATAGGTTTACCTTGTACACATTTATACACACTTGTTCTGATGTACACTTGATTTTATAAACACTTGTTATGATGTACCATTTTTATATTTTTTTATATATGTATATACGTTTACCTGGTACACATTTATACACATTTGTTATGAGGTACACATGTATGAATTCTAGGAATACAATAAATCTGTTATTGTTACATTACGTGGAGTTCATTGCAAGTCCCGTCATAGTGGACCCGGCACAATTTTTGCTTCTCTAGGCTCCTGCCTAGTCCTAATTGACTTGTGACTTCTCTTTCAAAAAAAAAAAAAATTAATTAAAATTAAAGAAGTTGGTTGATATTCATAAAATACAGAAAAGGAAAGAGGGGTTACAGGAGTGCAAGTAATAAATTTGTTAAATAATATACTTACGCTTCAGATAACAAATAGGGTATCTCGGAAATCAAAAGCGTCTACGTTCTGGGATGAAGTTTTATAATTCTTTAGCTTGATGGAATCTTAATGGATGGATTGATGGAAAATGGCAATGATTGTTGGATACTAAACCGATGGATGAGGATCGCTTTTGCGCGTGCATTTCTGTGTTTCCCACATTTTAACAAAATTGTTTGACTGTTCTTGGTATAATGTTGCAATTATTCGTTTTCTGTCGAATTCAACAATCCGCGAATTGTACCTTGCCCGACGCCCTGACGTCACGCCCTCTCTTTTACTAACCCTATCGTTTGCTTTGTTAAATCTCGTCAGTCTCCCATCAAACGCTGTGAGCAGAGCGGCCCGTCGCCGGACTTTTGTCAAGTTTGGGAGCCTCAATAACCAAGGTAACTATGATTGTTTTTGAGCTATCGTAAATCAATGCTAGTGGCTAATAATATTGTATATTACGTTTGTAACGAAAAGAAGAAAACTTGTAATTGTAAAAAGATTGTTATCCATAACCAACCAAGACGTATCTTGTCTGTAATAGTCAGCCTCGCCTAAAACTAAATTTCAGTCAGTCAACTTGATGAAAAGAGCTAAGATATGTAAAGTTCAGTGTCAGTACTCGTTATATATGTAATTTGAAGTCGTAACCTTGTAATGCAATTTTGTAATATTGTAAATTGTAACTACGCACTCTATGAATGCATGTGTGCGTGTTAATCGAACGATGTGGGTATAAAGTGTACTAAAAGATGTGAAAACTTTCAGTTCAAAATTTAGTTCGACGTTCCGGACCGAAGGCACGAGAACACGAACTTCGTACAGTTTTTACACGATCTTCCAGCGGGGACATAGCAGTGGTTCAAACCAGGTACTGAGGAACACGCAGCCGTAGCGACCAGATACAGCCGGTTGCAAAAGGACTTATCTGGATTGCCAAGTAATAATTTTACATTTAATAACTTACGGTGGCAGTTGCTGCATAATCACGAAGCAAAAGCGAGACAAACTAGTTACTCATCATAAGTGTCAGAAACAATTTTATAAACTTTTGTGATAGATAACAGTGTCAGAAATTTATAAGTAGATCACAGCGTGTACGCTGAACACCATTTTGTAAACTAGTATTGATTTATGCGACAGCCCCATATTTAGCATTTAACATTTTCTATACTCAGTTTTTCAAAAAAAATTAGCTCAGTACTGACCGTTGCTGTCTGGCACATAATTAGGTAAATTTTAGAGGCTCGTAATGTTTTGAAATAAACGGGTCGCATCCGGCTCAGCTCACAGATTGATGCTTTCAACAATTTCTTTTACTTGCACCTCCTCCCTTTATAGAATTATGTTAATTATAGAAACACTTGAGAAATAAGTTACAACACAGAAAAGGTGTGTTAAGCATTTTGATGGATTTAGATATTATATTATGTTATTTATGTGTATGCTGGACACTTCCGGAGCCCAGCAGCGGGAAGTGCTACAATAAATTACATGATGTACCATCTTGGTAAATGTAAATGTAATGCTTGTAATATTGGTAAATATAAATGCAAATGTTTTAATCAGACGTAACTCTTGTGCTTTAAAGAAATAATTAATTACATTTTTCGTATTATTGCTCACCTCGGACAGTTAATTTGCATTAGTGTTAAATTTTTTTTCTTAACTTATCCAAATTCCTTATTTACAAATTTATAAAACTAATCATATAAAACTATATTGTCATAAAAGTCATTACTCCGTATGAAGCATTCATCAATTAAATTTCCACACGTATTTGACGGATTTCCATTAAATAGTGTTTAATACCGTTTGTCATCTCAAGTCACTATCTGACTTAAATTCCAGCCTTGATGAAACAGATCTCTCTTCTGCTCATTCAGGCTGTCAGTTCACACACATTAAAATCAGGCTGTCAGTTCACACACATTAAAAACCTATGCTTTAAAATGAATGGATCTCGTCATAGCTTCCTGTTGAAAATCTTGCGTGTTTACACGCGCGCGCACGCCCACACTCTCTCTCTTTTGCACGCGCTTCAGAATATGCCATGCATAATAACATACTCATAATCAATACAAGATCATATTGAATTGATAATGTAATATGTAAAACTTAATTAATTTTAATTATTGCTGTAATTACTTTGAGGATTTCACTAACCCTCAAAAGTGATTTATTGAATTAAATGAATTTATTGGAACATACAAACTTAACTAGAAAAGTATTAAAACCTATAAATCGTCCAAATACATGAAGAGAACTTACGATTTGATTTAGGTATTCCTGTGCCCTGTGAGGATTGCCTCATTTGGTACAGCAATTGTTTTCCCATTATGTCGCGGTAGCAGTATATAGTCCATAGTGGTAGAAAGTAGTTGACGTATGCGTAAGTCGTTTCTGCCGACACTGATCTGTTTCAGTAGCTCCAACACTGAATCAGATACACATTCTTTGGGAACACTTGGTCCAATTGTCTAGTGTCTACTGCCTGACAGTCTCCCGGTATGTATATCTATCGCTAAGTCACTTACTCACAGTGCCAAAATTAATTACAAATTTTTTAACCAAATGCCTAAATTTTATTCAATGATAAAATCTTTCAGGAATAGGCCTAACGCTACTACTCATAACGTTCCTTCACCATCAGCTAAACAGTTGTTAACAAAAAATAACAGGGGTTACTCTAAAAATTCAAAAAATGTTGTCTTCTGGTATGTTTTCCATCATTAAGTTTTACCCAGCGGAACGGTTCTTTCCAATTCGTTATAAAAATATAACGAATTGGAAAGGGTTACCCAGGAAATATTCTGGATGATGCCTCCAATTCAGACTTGTATTTAATTTTATGTCTCCTGTACACGACAAACGTACCAAGAGTTGATAATGTGAAGACTAGATTTCCAAAAGTTACAGTGGTTCTGTGAGGTTGTACACGAAAAGCCAGACAAGCATTCATAGGATTTCACATAATTTAAACCTTATAAAAATTTGGGAAAAATAGAGACATAAAGTAAACAAAGTGAAATCAACTATACTATTAACCGAAAGTCATAGCATAACTTGAAGCGTGTACGTTAATAACAAACCATTCACGTAACTAACTCCATAAAATACGTGGAGCGTCATAGAGATAAAAGGTTGAAAATGAAACACCAACATGATGCGAATTAACCTGTTACAAAATCAACACGTTCTTGACCTAACTATTTCCAAAATACGATCAAATCACTTGCTAAGACATAGTATATAATATTAACGTGCCAGAATATACCGTATTCATAGCCTGAAATTCTGTCTAATCACACAACTTGCCAAAGTCACTGTCTGTACACTACATGATTTTTTTTAAATTTATTCAGGCCCTACAAAATTTTACATCTGAACTGATAGAGAAGCAAGTAGATATTGTTATCATACGCTTGAATTATGTCAGTAATGTTTACAAAATTACTACGGAAAAGTGTTAGTTGTTTACAGAATTGCCCTAAACTTCAAATTCTACCACACATTTTGTGCTGTCTGAGAGACAATTTTTGTTAAAGCAGTTTTCGCCGTAACTATTTGTATGTCGCAAGGCCAAACGTTACATTATATTTCCTTAGCCTCTGTTTTTACATAGACAATTTAGTGTTGAGTTATTTTAAATCCAGATTTTATGATTAAATTTGTAAAATATGCTTTTGATTATTGTACTACACGTAGGCATTACGTGTTATGCACAAACTACGGGAAGCCGGAAATCTCTTTCTGTTCATCATCATCATCGTTTTCAAAACACGGCATAGGCAAGGTGCTGCTTGTTCCACCTTCGAAGATCCTCCAGCCATCTCCTCCTGCGTCTACCCACACACTTGCGTCTTGAAAAATTCTCCGTTCGATCCATCCTGCCCTGTTGCTTTCCGATTTTTAGTTCTTACAAGGGCTTCTTTAAGCTCGTCTATTATTATTAAGTCTCCGTCGTAGGTAACATAGTTGTTGGTTGGTTCTGTATTATTATGGTCTGCTTTTGCATTATCATTATACCAGAGAGCTTTGTAATTATCTATTCATTTATGTTCAGGAATAGTGTTTAAACTTGCCGTGTCATTTTAATTTTTATTCATGCCTTTAGTAGTTTATAGACTACAAGTAGTCTTCCATCTACATCATTTTCAGTGCTCCCTATAAACTGACTCTATGATTTATCATGTACATGTTTCACTAAACCCTTAGCCCTGTTTATTTTTTTTTTTGTGTAGGTGTCTCTAGCTTCATATGTATTTATTTGTAGATACGTGTGGTACGCCCTTTTCTTCTTTTCTACGGATTTAACAACTTCATCGGTTAACAATCTAAGACCTCTCCAACTCCGTATCTTTCTTCCTATTACCTATTGCCTCTTTTGCTGGCTGTCTCTTCTAAACAAACTCTTATATTCCTACAATTGGTTCCTATGTTCTTGTCTGTTTTTACTTGCTGTAACTACTAATTTAAACGATTTTTATAAAAGGTTTTAATACTGTCAACCTGCAGTAGATTTATATTAATTACCTCCTCATTAGACTTGATACGAGATTCTTTCTCTTTCACCAGACAAAAATGGCAATCTTAGCAATAAGAAAATAATGATCTGAATATATCTCAGCACCTCTATCCACATGGGCATCTTGCATTTTCTGGTTAATCTTATTATTTACAAGAACGTAATCAATTATACTCCTACACCCTCTAGTGCTCCAGGTATTTATTAATATCTTTTTTCTACAAAAGGTATTAGTAATTTTCAGATAATTGCTAGCTGAAAATCTTATAAGGGAGTCTTCATTACTATTTCTATTTTGTTTTCCAAATACTCCTACAGCCCCTCACACTGCATTATTTTAAAATCCCCACTTATAATAAGGTGGTCTGATCTGTTCTACTTATTTTGTTTCTGTAATGTTTCATAGAATTGCTCACTTTCTTCTTTCCGTCCCTCTTCGAATAATAAACACCTACCCCTTTTAGACAGTTGGGACAGATCTTCAATCGTAAAGTTAGTATTCTCTCGCTGACATACCTTTCATCCGTCGACTTTCATTTCTGATCAATCAATATTGTTACACTACTAGTTGCTTGTTTTTGTTGGTCAGCTCCACTATTTCTCATTGTGAACCCATTAAGGTGTTTAGTTCATTCTTAGTTTCTTTTTAGTTTCTGAAATTATGGTAATATTAATATTTCTTTCTTTTAATTTTCTGGGCAGTTTTTTCTTTTTTACTTCCATATTCCTTAAGGAATGGAAGTATGGTGATGGCAAAAAAAATCGTGTTCGAGATTATTGCAGATTCTGATTCTACTACACTAAAAACATGAAAAAAAGTCGTTTTCCGAAAAGTGTCTGTGTGTGTGTGTGTGTGTGTGTGTGTGTGTCTGTCTGTCTGTCTGTCTGTCTGTCTGTCTGTCTGTCTGTCTGTCTGTCTGTCTGTCTGTCTGTCTGTCTGTCTGTGTGTCTGTGTGTCTGTTTGTCTGTGTGTCTGTAGATTTTTTTTCTATGGCAAACGATAACTGCCGCAAATTCAAACAGAATCAAATAATGTTTTGCATACAGCTCTGATTTGCAGAGTACTCGCGACCTATTGTTTTTGGTGAAGATCGGTTGAGGGAAAGGGGTAGTTTACCTGCAACGGTTTTTTTTTAGCAAGGGTAATTTTGTTTGTTTGGCAAACGATAACAGCCGCAAATTCAAACAGAATCAAATAATTTTCGCATACAGCCCTGAATTGTAGAGTTCTCAAGATCTTTTGATTTTGGTGAAGATCGGTTAAGGGAAAGGGGTAGTTTACCTGTAATGTTTTATGTTTTAACAAGGGTCTTTCTTATGGCAAACGATAACAGCCGCAAATTCAAACAGAATCAAAAGATTATTTGCATACAGCCCTAAATTGTAGAGGTCTCAAGACCTATTGTTTTTGGTGAAGATCGGTTGAGGGAAAGGGGTAGTTTACCTGCAACGTTTTTTTAACAAGGGTATTTTTTTTTTGGGCAAACGATAACTGCCGCAAATTCAAACAGAATCAAATAACTTTTTGCATACAGTCCTGATTTGTAGAGTACTCACGACCTGTTGTTTTTGGTGAAGATCGGTTGAGGGAAAGGGGTAGTTTACCGGCAACGGTTTTTTTTTATCAAGGGAAATTTTTTTTTTTTGCCAAACGATAACAGCCGCAAATTCAAACAGAATCAAATAATGTTTCGCATACAGCCCTGAATTGTAGAGTTCTCAAGACCTTTTGTTTTTGGTGACGATCGGTTAAGGGAAAGGGGTAGTTTACCTGTAACGTTTTATGTTTTAACAAGGGTATTTTCTATGGCAAACGATAACAGCCGCAAATTCAAACAAAATCAAAAGATTATTTGCATATAGCCCTAAATTGTAGAGTTCTCAAGATCTGTTGTTTTTGGTTAAGATCGGTTGAGGGAAAGGGGTAGTTTACCTACAACGTTTTTTTAACAAGGTTATTTTCTATGGCAAACGATAACAGCCGCAAATGCAAACATAATCAAATAATTTTCTGCATACAGCCCTGGTTTGTAGAGTACTCAAGACCTATTGCTTTTGGTGAAGATCGGTTGAGGGGAAGGGGTAGTTTACCTGCAACGTTTGTTATAAAGCGTATTTTCTATGGCAAACGATAACTGCCGCAAATTCAAACATAATCAAATAATTTTTTGCATACGTAAGTGAATTGTAGAGGACTCAAGGCCATTAGATTTTGGTGAAGATCGGTTAATGGGAAGGGGTAGTTTACCTGCAACATTTTACGTTTTAACAAGAGTAAAGTACTTGAAAATTCATTTAAACTTTTTCAAACAATGGTAATTGTTAAAAATAAAATAATTTTGTTGCCAGGCAATAAAATTATAATTTTTTCATTTTAATGTAAATTATGTATATATTACAAAATATATCGTGCTTGGCAGGCAATCATATTTCAGATTATAAGTCTTAGAATATGGAAGTCATGTATGGTTCTCCATACCGATATTTAATAATACTCCATGCATTCCATGTCGCCAATTTTAATGTTTCGTTTATTCTAAATCGCTTGTCCTTTTTGGGTTGCAGTTGTTTACCATTATCTCCATCCGGATGTGTTCTTTGAAAGTTCTGAGTAAATTAATTTCTTCATTATAGGGTACTATCCTATAGATGGGTGAGTTACGTGGAGGGGCTGGCCCCATTACTTTCTATAATTTTATTCATGGTTGACTTCTCCCTAGCATTTGAAGCCTCAGCAAGGCAGCAGCAGACTATGATACTATAACAATAGGTTTCAGTATTACAGCCGGCTAAATCCAACTAGATTCCCACCTGTAATATTGCAAAGATGAGCCGGTCCAGGATCAATTCTCCTACGCCCTAACTTGATACTGCTGGCTACTGCTCCCCTCCATCAGGAATATTTATCTACCTTATCGACCTATAGATACGTATTGTTCTGCATCAACAGGGGCAACTCTTGTAGGTTGTGTCACCACGCAGTACGGTCTTAGCTGGAGAGAGGTTAAGGGCTAAATTGGGAGCTAACTTCCCTTCATCCAACTCTGGAAACTTGTGAGGACCAGTGCCCAGACAAACCGGTACAAAGTTCTCCAATCTAGGACTCGTCGCGAAGTCGCGCTGGGGACCCACACAGCGGGGTATAGCGCTGTCTCCTGTCGAGGGACACGAACAAAGACTACAACGGCAGTAAAGATGGAGAACACGATCTTTGGTACGGCGGATCTAACGGAAGTAGCAAACCACATTTTAGAGATCCCACGAAAGAAAGCTGCTGCCTTGGAATTGAACGTTGACTCGTTAATAGCCTGAGTCCATACCAAGTAAGTAAAACACTATGTTTATGATGATAGGATAAAAAGTTGAGAAAGGGACAGAAGACAAAATATTTAAATACAAACAATACGTTAGGCCTAAAAGCTGCAGTATATACTTTTTATATAGAGAAGCAGAAGCAAAAGTTTAAAAAAAAGATAACCCAAAAAAGCCTGAGAGAGGAGCTACTAAACAGGTATGTGGGAGGAAGCAGAGGCGCAGAGAACTGTGGGAAATGTCAAGAAGAAAAGGGCCAAAACTCTCATAACGCCAATGACGTTGGAAAAGTCGAAAGAATATTTTAGGCAATTGATAACAGAACACAGGAAAGAGTTTGGTAATAATGGTAGGTCACACAGTATGGGAACAACAGGGTAACACATAGACTAAAATTAAAGGAAATCGAAAACGTGTGCTCTTTTTTAATAAATGGAAAAGCCCCCAGCTAAGTGATGACTACGTACAATTTGTCAAGTACAAGAGCAAAAAAAAAGTGTATGGACATACAAGAACACTTTCAGAATTGTATAAATGAGCAAGAAGTACGAAGCGAATGGAAAGTGTTATACACGTTTAAAGAGCTGTCAGAATGTTTAAATCGTATATCAGGATGTACACAAATTATTTCGATATGAAAAGAACAATACTAACAGATGCATTAATTACTCTTCATAAAAACGTCTGCAATTTCTATGCAGACGCCAACAAATTTTAAAATTTTTCGACACCAGGTCCAAAAAAGTGATAAAAATTTCAACAAAATTTTTAAAAAATACCTGGGTGTCAGAATAAAGATGTAGGTTTCAGAATAAAAACACCCAAGTCCAAATGTAGGTTATACTACGAAAATTGTTTAACTTTATAGAAACTGCGAATCAAAAATGAAAGCCAAAATTGTAAAAGTAATTTTACTTTTTAAAGACAAAATTAATTGTAAGAATACGAAAATTGTAAAGAATATTTAGGGTATCAAATTATAAGGAATTGTATTCAAAATGCAAAGAAAATTAAAAAATTCAAATAAATATACTGAAGTCTTTATCAATTCGACAGGGTTAATGTCTCTCAACATTCCTTGCAAACTTTCGATCAGCATCAAAGAATTTGAAAGCTATATTTAAAAAACGTGCTGTTATGATGTATGTGTAAAATAGAAAATGTTATATAAATGTTATACATGTTATTACAATATAAGATGTTATTTTTATTGTTATTGTTATAACAATATGTTATAAAAATGTTATATATGTAAAATAGATTCGATCAACTATATCTATAAATGTAAAATGATAACACTTAAAGTAAAAGCACTCCAAAGTTTCGGCTTTCGAAAAGCGAGCATAGTTAAATCCTTAACTATGTGTTTTAATCCTTAGAGTTAAGCCGACAGAGAGGATAAACAACACTACAGTGTGTGACGACGGTTCAGCTCTAGACACAACGTGTAGAAAACGTGAAAGACATTTATTTACTGATGATAATGCAATGCAAGAGACATGATTTTCTAAGGGTACCATTAAAAGATAAGATAGCCAGTCAGAAATGTCGTAAATGGAGTGCGTCAAGGATTTCGCGATAATTCAGGTAATTGTAGCCATTTTGTTTAGGCATTTAAATAATATTAAAATAAATACTACTTTAGAAATGCTTATTAGAAAAACGTTTGTTACAATTTTACATAATTAATATTTTACTGCACACGTGAGTGGTAACTGACATGCAAATTATAGTAAGAAAGATTTGTTCCATCCGAGATGGAATTGAGGTCAGGTAGACAACAGGTTAAAGCGATTATTTCACGTTCTACGCTGTAAAATATCTACCTGAAGGGTGCCATAAAGTAAACGTTAAAAGTCGGTTACTTTGGAAGTTTGCTGATTATACAGAACTCACATGAAATTTCTGACGACAGGGAAAACGCGACTACACTACTTTACATTAGTAACGCTGCGAGCAAACGGTTTTACATGGAATTTGAAAAAACCACGCCTCGAAATCATTAGATAACCACTGTGGGATGGTGTCTAGCAAATCTTTTGAAGATAAAAAATAAAAAACTCTACGAGATAAGTGTGAGTACCTGCGCGGGTTTTACACATTGTGTGAAGTTCAATTCGTATAGATAAGGTTTACAGTCAGTTATATTTTATGGAAAGCATTCATTTACATTTTTAAGTTATGGCAAGAGACTGTGATATCTCCTGTCTGCTATGATATTACATTAAATGAGTAAACTATTTTTGAAGATGCCAGTTTGAATATTTCAGAGACAACAATGTACAAAACAGGTAAGTAAGTGTAAATGTTTAGGAATGATTCGAGATAGAAACAGAATTGAAAAGGATGAAACACTTCAACTGATTTAAAGGTTCAAAACGGTAAAGGTGTGCTAAGCAGCCTTGGTGTAAAAGCCATCAGCAACTTAAACAAGAGTCGATTAGACAAACAAGTCGGATACTATCGTTATAACTATAACCAAGGCGGACACAAACCAAAAATAACCGGCATAGAAATGAATTACTTATGTATAGATACAAAATTGTATGTATAAACCAAATGAAGACAGAAATCCCGTGTGGAGTTGCTAGTCTCACATCGGGCGCCTTCCCAGATGGCGGATAGTGCTTGGATCACCAGATATGGTGGGTACCGGGAAAATAAAATACCCGGGGTGGACCAAAATTAGCAGCTGCTGCCTTGTAGTTGGATATTGGTTTATCAAAGGCTAAGGGAAATAACCCTGATTAAAAATTGCCTGGTCCTCCAGGTTGGGGGTTAATATAATAGGCCAACTCCTCACTCATTGGAATAAGAAAATGTTAAAAAATCAAATAGACTGCAGCCGGATGGATTCAATCATGTGAATTGTGAATTCAATCACTTCTGTAATCTTTGGTTCTGGAAAATGTGTAAGCATTGTACAGCCGGAATAATAATAATAAAATGAAGACAGAAAGAACAGAACTTTGGCGACAAAAATGTTGAATAGAGAAAAACCTTTGAAATATTTCGTTAATGTATTAAAAATTTGAGAATATCAATGAAGAAAACAAATATTTGTAAGAAACTACAAGAAAGGGGCGTCTTTCAAAGTCGTAAAGTTATGTAAATTGACGTGATTCAAATTCAAGTAATATAAGCCATATTTTTACGTTTATAAAACAAATAGATAAAAAAGTTGCGGTAACAAAGGATTTATTTGAATAAATACACTAACAACTTGGAAATCTTATGAGAAATTAATGTGTCTAAAAATTAAAAAAGAAGGTGTATCACTGGCATATAAGAGTTTCTTAAACTCCCTTTCCAGTGCCAATCTCCTAATTCGGATTAAACAGTAACATAATTTTTTCATAGACATACATGTACAACATTTTTTCAATTGCCTACATGTAAAACTGGGCCTACATAGACATACCTGGACTTTTGCGTAACTGAAAATACTTAGCTCTGCTGACACAGTGACGCAGAGAAAATAACACAGCTACTAATAACGTCAGCTGTGTTATTAATTTCGTAATGATCTATTACGATTTCAAACTAAGACCTATAATTACAACAAAATATTCCTGAAGTTTTAGAACAATTTAGAAAACATAGGTATTATTGGTAATACGAAGGTTATAGAAATACATCGTCAAAAGGAAATGCCAAAGGTTGCACCTCTGAATTAGGCATAATAGCTCTATATGACTAAGGTGCTAGAAGGGAAAATTATTGGAAGAATCGCTAAGAGAAGACAAAGAAAGAAATACCCAGCTCATTCACAGACATCGCGGTGGTCAGTAGGTTAGTTCTCAGTTGTTTGCTCAGATCTCATTGTCTGCCATTTTGTGTGTGTGTTTTTTTAACCCGCAATACAGTTAAGTACATAGAGAGTGTTTTTATCCAACGAGAATACTAAGGCTACTTCCAGATTATTGTATTTGTAGAAGTACTTGTGGTAAATTGCTATTGATAAATGTGTTCAATAAAATTTATGACTGCTTTGTTGTGCGTGGTGTATACATAATCCCAACACATTAAAAAACGCAATTTAAGTAACACTTCATTATTTTTACTATTCCAAACTGATAGTTTATTGATCACTGGTAATAAAATGTGTAGAATTTTAAAGCAGTTTGTAACAAATCTGGGTGACACAGCAAGCAGTGAGGGTGCGTGATAACTGTATAACCGATGTAAATCATAAACCCTGCCGTTGATTTATGTAAAACGCAGCAGAGGCCGCTGCGATGACCTGTAAAGGTTATCTAGAGCATGTAGTTAATTCATCTCTGTAAACACTAACCGAAATAAATTTTATTCGTATTAACTAACCAAAAATAAAATCACTGTGCTTTCCTACTACGCTCTCTTAATTAAACATTTTACTGTTGGTGAGTTTATTATAAAAAAAAATAATATTTTTATAAAGATAGCAAGGGCCGTGTCTAAAAATAAACTGGAAGACAAAAGCGTTTTTTTGAAGGAAATTAAATTAAATATAAGTGAAAGTGGTGCTTAAAATTATATTCATATACCTAGAAAACAATTATACTTGTATTGAGTTGTAGGTATAATCAACCGATACTTGTACTGAGTTAGTTGTATATTGAGTATAATCGATGTATGTTAAAGAAGAATAAATACGCACTCCACTCAACAGGTCACTAAATACTAAATAGTCACTAAATAGTTATTTAACGATATCGCAATACAATTAGAAAATTATAATACCAAACATTTTCACTAACACCCCATTAAAATCACTCAAAAAATCTCGCAGAACTGACTAACATTCAGAAACACTGGCATGTATTTTTGATGTGTTTCTATTGCCAAATAATTAGGACAGCAATTAATGAAAGAGAAAAATTAAAAATTTGTATTTTCAAAATTATCTACCAAGTTATCCAAATATTACGTCAGCTAAATAGTGTTAAATTAATAGCTTTTAATAGTGTTAAATTCTATATTTTTATAGGAAATGAAATTCTCTTGATAACCATGTATGTTAGCATATATGTAAATAAAGTGTGATCTGATTTATTTCCTGACATTTTTATTACATAACATTCTAGTAATCTGTGTAATGGAAAATGTTCTTGTGAAGTTATTAATAAAAGTTTGTTATATTTTATTGTTCCCTTTTTGTGTTTCGTTCTATAAATTTGATACATTTTGTTGATTAAGGGCGTTAAGGTTAAATGCTCAGTTTTTAATGACATGAGAAAGTGGAAGATATCAATAATAGAAGTAGTGTGAAACGATGATGTGTAAAGAAAAATTATTATAAAGCACTTGCTTAAAGTTAGAAAGATTAATATTAGTGAAATTGCTAGAACGAATAATATTCTCAGTCATCGTATAAAAAGAATAAAAAAATTAACAAAGCTAAAGGGAGCATTTAATAGATAAAGGGAGCATGTGGTTGTAAACAGTTATTATTCTAAATAGTAGATTTCTATCATTAAAGAAAATAGGGTTGCTTCTATAATGCAACTGCTACAAATGAAAATAAATCTGACGTGGAATCTAAGAGAGTTTTTAAAACAAGGAATAGGTTAAAAAAGTATCAGTAATAAGTTCCAACTTTATACTGCGTTAAAAGTATGCACTATAGTGTGTTCCATAGCAAAATCTGTCTTGGTAATATTTTTTCAGGTATTCTGCGAACATATCCCAAATGTATTAATTGCTTATCTGGACATCACCTACCATTGTGCTTGTTAGCCCCATAGTTTCTCTTATTCTACCACTCATCATTCTGTCTATTCTCGATCTGTCTGCTACGCTCCTCCAGAAGTCTATTTCAGTTGTCTTCAACACTTTTCCGCTATATCTTTAAGTGCCCATACTGATTATTATACTGTTTACAGTAGTATAGTACATCCGCTTTTTGTTCTCTTACTAATTCGGTTTTGCATAATACACAGTTAAACATTGCAGCAGCTTTCTTTAAGCCGCAAGGGTGAGGGAATATTTCAGCCAATGAACGCTCGAGAAATTGGCTAAAATCTCAGTTGATTTTCAATTCCGTATCGGTTAGACAGTCTCTCTCTGAACCTGAAAGCGCGTGGTCGTATTGCTGTTAGTTTATACGATTGGTCTACGAAAGCGCATGAACACAAGTCAGAAAGTTTTGCGAGTTGATTATTTAATAGTGCTACTCCGGTAATGTACAGGATTGTCCGTACAGGCTTCAAAAAAGACACTTGAAGTTTGCTGGATCATTGAGTATGTTTAATGCACAAAATAAATTACAATTAAAAAATATTCAGGGAGTATTCTTGATACTCCCGTCGGATCTTTATTTCGTGAATGCGAAATTACATACGTTACTCTCGTTATTGGGAGATTCTTTTGTTTTGCTTGTCAGAAAGAAAGTTGAAATGAAAGAAAGAAAATTACGCTATACATAACATTTATTCATCGAAATCATTAGTACAAATGGCTAACCTATGAACAATTGGTCGATGGTAACTAAAATATGAAACGTAGGGCATAATCGTCGGACTAAGTTGACGTACAAACGTTAAGTCGATTGTGGTGTTTCCAAGTGTAGTCGGAGAGGTTTGTACAAGTTGTAGATCGTATTCTTGTTGCATATATGGAACCAGCCAATCATTTCTCGGATCGTTGGGATCGACATTGAAATCATCAGTAAGAAATATTGGCGTTGTAATGTCGGGCTCAATTTCCTCAATGACCTTAGATGTTGAGCGCCCAAATCTACAAAGACTTCGAAAGAGGAGAAGTTTAATGTATTTTGTTTCTGCATTTGGATGAATATACAATGAGGCAGCAATGAATCTGAAAGAATTGTTGACTCTGATTTGTGCCAATGCAATATCGCCTGTGCCAGGTTCCACGTAGGCACCAAGTCGTTGGGTTATATTGTTTGGTATATTGAAAGGCATAGCACATAGCTTGTTGCTACGACGTTGATAAATTGCAACACCACCAGCCTTTCTCTTTTGTTGTTGTTGTTGTTGTTGTTGTTGTTCAGTGGGGTTGTGCTCGTGTTCATATGAGATGAGATTATAATTTTCAAGCTGCACAGACTCGTCATTTGTAATCCATGTTTCTGAAACCATAAGAAAATCAGCTCTCGTTAAGACAGGATCCGTTTCAATGTCAGGTTTGTGTGCAACGAGACTTTGCGCATTCGTTCCAACGAAGAATATTACAATCGTGTCGTCTTCAATCAAACTGTCGGAGCAATTCATAAACAGTTCAACACGTTTGGTAAGTGTATTAAGTGGATGGCTCTCGAGTCGCAGATATTCATTTCGCATTTCTCTAACAGTTGAGCTGTCGCAACCAAGTCCGTGATAGAATTTAAAGTCCTTGCGCGAGTTCGTAATGTAAAGACCTTCGATGCTTGTTACTCGACTCATTGCAACATAGACTAATTGTATTTGCTGACTTTTGCTGTAGTCATACACAACCGTGTCAAATGTGCCTCCCTGACTTTTGTGCATGGTTATGGCACAAGCGGGTACAATTGGAAATTGCATTCGTTTACAACTTATAGAACCACCGAGTTTGATGTTAGCGCTACGCATAGAGATGGGTGTCCAAGTTCGATCTATTAGACCATTGCTGCAAATTACTCTTGGTTCTGCTTTCAGTCTTGCCATTTTGCCGATGTGGGCTTGTGGAAAGTGTAGCCACAATCTGATATAAGGATTGATTTGTGTAGACTCGTCGCTCCGACCAGTCGCCGCAGGCGTACCTCAGGGATCTGTCCTTGGCCCCGTTCTGTACCTCGTGTACACGAACGACCTGCCTGTTCAGCCTGGAGTCACTCTCTCGCTCTATGCGGATGACGCTATGTACCACGCCAGCTCAGCGAGTCTTGATTTCGCAGCTGGCCTGGTGCAACGTCAGCTCGCCGTACTTCCGGACTGGCTAAGGAAGTGGAGGATGGCGGTCAATGCGGAGAAATCCGAGGCGATCGCCTTTTCTCGTAAATTAACTTCCCGCTGCCAGTCCCTCTCCCTTGAAGGGAGCCCAATCGAGTGGAAACGGACTGTAAAGTACTTGGGCGTCACTCTTGACCGACGCCTAAGCTTTGCACCTCATGTCTCTCTGAGTCTCCAGCGCGCCAGAGGCGTCAGAGCCAAACTATTTCCCTTTCTCTCTCATCGGGGTTCAGTGCCTGTGCGCACTAAACTCACCATCTACTTGCTCTTTCTTAGGGCAATCCTGACTTACGCAGCCCCCGCCTTTTGGGTACTACTCAGCCCATCCGTTGTCGCCCGTTTGGAAGCTTTCCAATCCCGAACCCTCCGCTACATCTCCAACTCTCCCTGGTTTGTCAGAAATGATGCCATCAGGCGAGGGTTGAAGGTTCCTTCACTTACCGAATTCGTTCGGTCCCTAGCCCTCAAACTATTCTCCCGAGCCTATGTCTCGACCCATCCTCACATCCGTCGACTAAGCACAGATGTCGGCCCACCACCTAGACGCCACAAACGCCCCCGAGCGTTGCTCGACGACCCCCCATAAGCACTTACAGAACATCTGCCCCATCCCCCCGACCTTGAGTATTTTCACGCTCCTCCTCCTTCCTTCTTTCTCATGTCCGTGCTGGCGCTCGGCGACAGACTAGAGGGGGGTCTGCGCTCGCCCTAGGTGTGCCTAGTGCCACCTCTGGTGGACGCTGCCTCCTCCTACGCTCTCTCCCGTGCGCCGACATTGCCGCCTGGCAGCCCTCGGCGACTTTTCCTGAGCGGCTAGGGGCGCCCTACCCGTTGTGGGAGGGTCATTCCTGCTTCTCACGCGAAAGGTCTTTGAGGTCTCCCCCATTCTGCCGTCACGGGTCTCTTCGAGGTCCCAGGGTCCAAGTAAAATCATAACATCCTGTCCCTCCAAAATAAAATTGATGGAGGTCCCATTCCTTTCAAAGCGCGAGATCGCTAGCCAAGGTAACAGCAAGGCAACATGCAGTCATCGGGTATCACCCGGACACTGCAGGGCGGAAGTCTACCTAGAGCATTTGCCCTGGTAGGCTGTGACTGTTTTTGCTCTGCAAAATTTTTCCAATTTGTGCGGAAATATTCAGTTTTCACCATTTTTCTTATCATCATCGTCTTCAGCATCATCATCACTACAGATTTCACCTACAGTTCAGTGCGACTCAGCTTTATTTAATCAGTGCGGGAGTGTTTTTGTTTCCGTGTGCTGTGCGGTCTGTTTCGTGTTCAATTGTGCCTGTGGATAGTTTTCAGTGTCTGGTGATCCCTCAATCCTAGACCTGCGTAGACGTTCATTTCGGCTAGTCCGAAATGGCGTCGAATACGCCCCCGAATCCTCTGCCGGCGCCGCTTGTTTCCTTAATGGAAACATGCTCAACCGGCTTCCGTTCCACTCCACTTCCTCACGACAGTGAAAGTGATAGTGAAAGTGATCAAAGTGCGGTTGATATGTGCAGTGTTGGGTCGGGGGACGGACAGTTCTCGCTTGTGGAGGGCAAGTCTGCCAAACGCAAGCGAAAACTGGCCCAAACTCCGCCGCCCGCCTCAGCTGCAGATCAGTCGTCTAGTCACGGTAACAGCGGCACTCAGCGCGAGCGTGAGTATTCTACTGGAACCCAAACTGTGTCTTCCCCACGCATTCCACCGATTGTAATTCCTGATAATAGGAATTACTCTCAGTTACTGCGTTCTCTAACCTTAGCTCTTCCTTCGGTCAAGGTCGAGGCGAGGTGCCAAGGCGCCTCGCTAAAGCTGGCGACCGCTACAATCCCGGACTTCCGCTCTGTCCAGTCATTCCTGACAGAGCGTAAGATATCATTTCATACTTTCGCCCTCCCGTCAGAGCGAGAAATCAAGGTCGTTCTGTCGGGAATTCCTTCTTTCACAGAAACTGATGCCATCAGGCAGGAACTTGTTGCGCTCGGCTATGCGCCGACCGCGGTAAGCGTCCTGCATGTTGGCAAAGGTGATGACCGCCGCCCTGTCAACAGCTTTCTTGTCAAATTGCTGAAAGTAGGCCCCTTCGAGGAGATTTACACTCTCCAGAATCTTCTGCACCTCCGGGTGCAAGTCAGAACATTTGACCCGCGGCCCGGCCCCTCGCAGTGTTTCAACTGCCAGAGGTTCGGCCACAGCAGTCTTTTCTGCCATCAGCCCCCGCGTTGCGTGCGTTGTGCTGAACCTCATCGTGGCTGTGATAAGCCTACGACGGGGTACACAGCTAAATGCTGCAACTGTAAAGGAGCCCATCCGGCTAATTACCGAGGCTGCCCTAACTTTATCGCCGCCATGAAACCGCAGCGACCTCCTGTGCGCCCTGGCGCGCAGGCAGGCCGTGTAGCTGGTCCTGGCCCTAACCGGCGAGCGGCTTTCCCGCCTCTCACCGGTTCATCTGCCCAGGTCCCGGCAGCAACTCCGGTTGCTTCCGGTGCCGCTGTCTCACCTGCAGTCGTCGCTTCGGCGCCGCCTGCAGCGGCCTCAATCCCGGCGCCTACCGGAGCGCCCGCACCTTCCTACGCGGCCATGGCCGCTAAATCAGCCCCGCCTCCAGCCCGATCGGGCAAATCAAAGCGCTCTCGTCGTCGCCGGAACTCCGCCGGCCGACCTACATCATCACAGGTTCCACCTGTACCCTCTCCGCGGGCTCGACCCGCCCCCAGCCATCGTCCTCAACCTTCCAGCGAGCAGTCTACTACTCAGACCACCAGCCCAGCGCCATCTGCTACCCCTGTCGAGGTCAGTCAGGCTTGTCCTCCTGAATCCCGGGAATCTTCCCGGGCTTCGGCGGATCCCCTGACTGCCTGGGCAGATAATCTTGTTGCATCCATCAGGACTGCTCGCGACACTACCACTGTGCTTGCCCTGGTGTTCCAATCCTTAGCTGCCCTCTTTCCTCTACTCCCCCTAAATGGCTAATAGCCTGAGGATCGTTGCGTGGAACGCCTTCGGGCTACTCCCCAGGCGATCTGAACTGATGACTTTCGTAACGGAGTATGATGTTGATATCATACTTCTTTCCGAGACTCATCTGGCTCATTACCACTCGTTTTCCCTTCCTGCCTATGCCTGTTATCGTCAGGATCGTCCCCTACGGCCTCGCTGTCCCCCCTCGGGGGGCACAGCTGTTTTAGTCCACAGGCGGATATCCCACAGGCTTTTGCCTCCTCTAGATACATCTATTATTGAAGGCTGCGCGGTGGCGGTGGACGCTGGCGGATCGGAGCTGCGCGTTGTTTCTGCGTACCTCCGGCCTGGCCGGCGAACTCCGCCACCGCCCGAGGAGTGGGACGCCCTCCTCGACCACCCCCTCTCAACCATTGTAGCCGGCGACTTAAACGCCAAACACCCTTCATGGAACAGCCGCGTTGTCAACGCCTATGGAAATTCTCTGTTCCGGTTCGTCTCTGGCGACCCGGCACTTAATGTCATCGGCCCTGAAGACCCTACCTACTTCCCCTTTCACGGCCATCGGCCGGACGTTCTTGACATAGTAGTTGTCAAGAACGTTGCCCGCAACATCGAGGTCTCGTCTGTGTCGGACCTTTCGTCCGATCACAATCCCCTTGTTATAACTGTTCGAGAGCTGTCGGCGTCACCCCGACTCCCCGCTCAGATTGTTAGGAGAGTCAACTGGCGATCCTATCATGACGAGCTCTCTCGAAGGTTACCATCTCTCCCGGCGGACCCAATCGTCACTCGTGACGATCTGGATCTCCGCGCCACAAATCTTCAGGAATTGGTCCAAGGTGTCATGGATCGACACACCTACGCACTCGAGGTGAATCATCGTAAATCGGCCTTACCTGCGGAAGTACTCCACGCCATCTGGCTACGGCGCCAGCTCCGCCGCAGATGGCAAAGAACCCGAGACCCAGTCGTTAAGCGACGATTTCAACAACAGTCCCTTTACGTTCAGCAGCTACTGCGGGACGTAAACTCTGATCGATGGGACTCATACCTTGAGTCTCTTGAAGTCGACCACGCCTCCGTCTGGAGAGCGGTGAGTAGACTGACCCGCGAGAAGAGAACTCGCAACCCGCTGGAAACCCCGAACGGGATTGTGTCTTCATCAGAAGGCAAGGCTGAGGTCTTCGCCGACTGCATGGAGTCGCAATTTACCGTTCATCGAGGCGTTTCGGACCCTGCCCACTCGGCAGACGTCCGGGACTTCCTATCTGGTTATTTTTCTCGCCCTCCCGCTGGCCCAGACCTTCCGTTCGACAGGGACGAACTCGTTTCGTCTGTCTGTCGACTAAACCGCCGTCGCGCCCCCGGTCCTGACCGGATCGGGGCCGCTGCATTACAATATCTCCCGGCCTCAGGCGTTGACCTCGTTCTCGAGCTGTTCAACTCTTGTCTCCGGCTACAGTACTTTCCCCGCCTGTGGAAAAATGCCAACATCGTCATGATTCCTAAACCCCGCAAGCCGCGCATGCTTCCTGAAAGCTATCGGCCAATATCTCTCTTGCCAGTTATCTCGAAGGTGTTCGAGCGGCTCCTGCTGGCCCGCATCTCGCCGTTGTTGGATAATTTTATCCGCAACGAACAGTTCGGGTTTCGCAGAGAGCACTCGACCACGCTTCAACTAGTCCGCGTGGTAACGCAACTCTCTGACGCCACCAACAGGCGAGCGGCTACGGCCGCCGCACTGCTGGACGTGAGCAAGGCCTTCGACAAAGTCTGGCACGAAGGTCTTCTCTTCAAACTTGCTAACTCCCCCTTACCATCGTCCATAGTGTTTTTCCTCCGGTCGTATCTCAGCGACCGAACCTTCAGGGTTAGCGTCGACGGAACCTGCTCTGCAGTTCGTCCTGTCGCCGCTGGCGTACCCCAGGGATCTGTCCTCGGCCCCGTTCTGTACCTCGTGTACACGAACGACCTGCCTGTTTTGCCCGGAGTCACGTTGTCTTTGTTCGCTGACGATGCAATGTATCATTACAGCTCTGTGTCCCCGCGTTTTGCGAGTACACAGTTGCAGCGTCAGTTGGACCAGCTTCCGGACTGGCTACGGAAATGGCGGGTGACGATCAACACGGAGAAATCCGAGGCGATCTGTTTCACTCGTAAGTCCATCTCCCGATGCCAGCCCCTCTCCCTTGAAGGGAGGCCTATCGCCTACAAAGAGTCGGTGAAGTATCTAGGCGTTCGGCTAGATCGTCGCCTATGCTTCAACGCCCACGTGACGGACACCCTTGCCAAGGCTCGCGGCGTCCGAGCCAAACTTTACCCATACCTCGCGTGCCGCAGCCCCCTGGCGCTGCGCACGAAAGTTACCCTCTATCTGTTGTTTCTCCGGTCTGTATTGACCTATGCGGCACCTGTATGGTGGTCACTTGCCTCCGCCACCAACAGGCGTAGGCTGGAAAGTTTCCAATCCAGAACCCTCCGTTCCTTGTCGGGATCTCCTTGGTTTGTTCGAAACAGTGTAATTCGAGGAGGTCTACGAGTTCCTGCTCTCTCAGCCTTTGTCTGGTCATTAGCTGCGACTCTCTTTGCCGCAGCTGAGACCTCTTCCTTCCCTTACCTCAGAACCATCAGCACCACGCAACCACCTCCCCCTGTCCGGGTCAAACGCCCTCGGGCGATTCTCGATGACCCGCCATAAGTTTAAGTAAACTTAAACCTCACTTAACTTGTATATTCTCTATCTGCCCATGCCCCAGAATTTACCTGTAAAGCTGTTTCCTTCCTCCCTTCCTAGTATGCCGACCGCGCTGAATGCTGCTGCTACGCGCTATCACTGGCACGGAGGCTCTCTGCCTCGCGGGGAGCGACCGACGCCTCACGGCGTCTGCACGCGGGACTGGGAAAGGGCGACATCTGTCACCTGAACCCGTCCTTGCGGCAGTGCCCACTGATTGCTGATAATTTAAATAAATAAAAATTAAAAACCTTTCTCCCCCGCCTTCTCAGTTAACTGGTTGGCGGTTGTCCATTCCTGATATTAGGCACCAGTCGAAGAACCAGACCTATGTATATCTACAGGCAGCCATTGAGCTCGACTCAGATGCTGCAGTCATGCACCGGGTGCAAAGACGCCCCGCTACTACATTGCTACCCGGACACTGCGACCACCGGAGCACGACTAGCTGCTGCTCCGTTCAACTCTGGACTCTGGACTCTGGACTCGTCGCGTTGTTGGACTAATTGAACTGCTGTCTCATGAGTGACTTCTTCGATGTACTCAAGTATTCCTATTGCACCATTAACAATTCCATCGTCCACATCAATGTTAGTTGTAATCATATAAGGCATACCACTCTGTAAATTAAGCAGATACGGCAAACCGCCAGTTTCCATCACACTGAGCTTGTGTAATTTGACTCGTGCAGTGCCAAGTTGAGTGCTGTTATTGTAGCCAGTGATCAAATCGGAGGCACTGCTACAAATTCTGTCTGATATTGCAAGTCGGTTGTAAGCATCCACATCATGATTTCTATGGAAGAGACGTATTGCATTTGGTTCGTGTTCCCTACACCATACAACTGTTCTGAAACGAGACTCGATCGCTGCCATTTCTTCAGAGTCTAAACGTTTTCCATCACCAATCTTCGTCAAAATTTTAGAGAATAAGAGGTCGCTTTGTCGCATAACCTGAGTGAGCGGATAGAAATCAACTGATTGCCACAATACGCACCCACCCAAGTTGTTTCGTGGTGATTTATAAACGGGGGTAGCATTTACAGGTGGTAATTGCCGAAAATCTCCAGTCAGAATGATATCCATGCCGCCATATTGTTGATCATATACGCCCGTAATTTCATTCAGTCTAGAGTTGATTTTATTGAAAACATCGGACCCAATCATACTTATTTCGCCAACTATTACACATTTTACTCCAACGAAGACAGTTCGGAAACACTGCAAAGCTTCATGGGGCAATGAAGTTGATGTTCGCATTAGACTTATACGAAACGCAGAGTGAACGGTCATACCCTGCAAATTTACAGCGGCCTTTCCAGTCGACGCACAAGCAATGTAAGCATCTCGTCGTGTAGTGTGTTGTTGAGTGTATCGATTATAGGTCTCCATGGCTACACGTAACACATACGTTTTGCCACTACCGGCTGGCCCAGTGAGATACACTTGGATTGGCGGCGAACCGAATGTATGGATCCGATGTATAATTTCCATTATGAATTCTCGCTGGCGTTTATTAGTACTGCGTAACAGTTTGCAGTAGTCTTCTTTTGAAAGCACATTCGATCGTTTTCATACAGCAGATATGCCCACCGACGAAGCCTGTGCTGCATCGATGTCATCGTTATTCTCTTGGTTGCCATCATTCAACACGCTACTCACAAAATTATCTCGATTTTTTTGCTCCTCATTTGTCGCATTTTCGTCTATATCGTTATGAATATATAATTCTTGAATTTCTCGCATCACTTTATGTTGGACTCATATTCACGACGTTTAGTAAGAATTGCGGATTCGTTGGTGTCATAGATCTCGACAAACCTATTACGTTCGAGTATATCAACTGTCTCATTTCGAAACGGATAGTATAGCGTAACCATTTCCCGTTTGTAATTGACCACATCACTTATATCATATTGTCTGTAACGTATAACACATGGAACTGACCGCTTCTTATTGATAAATCGAACCTCATCATTCTGATCGGCGTTTGGATCGTCACATTCGTCTGGCTGCTGTTGTACTGACTTCTTTCCAGAATACCAAGCTATGAAATCAGCGAGGCATAGATCTTTTAACGATTCATCGCGTTCCTCATAACGTTCGATTTTAGTTTTGGTCCACACATCCGTACTATCATCAGCCAAATTTTCCAAGTCCATTTGACGTTTCAATTTCCTTGATCGTTGTCGTTCTTGTGGCCACACCGTTGGAAATACACAACTTGACGACTACAATGGCTCATCGATTGACGAAGCAAATACCAGGCCGCCTCCTGTGAATTTCAGGATTAAGAACATTTCGACCGAATTAAGAACTTTCACACCAATCTTGCGTACTAACTCGGTGAAGTCCAACTCCGGATTCTCTTCTTGTAATTTTATGAGTTCTCGTTGCAAATGACTTATTCCACGATTCGCCTTGTTAACATATTCTACAACATATGTCGCACAACTATATTCGTCCAGTATAAATTGCAAGTCACTATTTGAGCCCAACACTCTGGCTAACCACGGATTGAAAGTATTGGTGTAGATTTCAGACATATTACGTTTGAACAACATCGTCGGCCGTCGCAGTGAAGCTCGAATTGTATCGAGGTATTTGCGCTCTGTCAAATGGTTGTCTACAAGAAATTCTTCAACACTGTCATACACTTTCTGCTCCAGTATTGTTTTTAAACGCTCAGCTGATTTCTGCATGGTAGCTTTTCTCGGATCACCTTTAGCGAGTGGCAACAGTACCATTGTCTTTCGCATTGGCCAATACGGGATTCCAAAGCGACACGTTGATTCTCCACGCTTGGTACAAGTAAACGTATGCTGGTGCGTTTGATTGGAGTACATCTCTGCAGGCAAATCTCCCCTCGATACGCTCGCCAATGTATTCATCAACTCAATTGTACGTGGCATATCTTCACTGATTGATTCTTTAGGATCACGTCGTCAACTGTGGTCGTCGCACTGGCAACTTTGCGTGGTCACTTCACTTCAGCTGCTCGTTCTGGAAGGACCTGCTCTCTTGGACCAGCTCTCTCTGGACGACTTCGGAAGATTGTCGCTGTTTACAGCTGCTGCCCTGCTGCCTTCGAACTGCCGAGGACAGACATTCTTTATCTGCTGCCCTGCTTGCTGGACAACACCTTGCCTTGAAGAAAGAAGACTGCACCTCAGCTGGCTGGTGAACTGAGTAGCCAGCACAACAGCTGAGTTCGTTCGTCGGACCTTCTTAGGGCCACCAGCCAAGTGACCCTTTTCAGGACCACCAACCGCCGTTGGAAAGGAAGCATTTCCAGCCTGCCAGAGCTGTTGGTTGCGCAGCGCATCTAGCCCGCTGACGCTCAGGCTCTTAGGTAGCGCTGCCTAGGACGATCCTTACGAGCCCCCACCAGTGGTAAGCGAGCTTGGATATCGCCTAGGTAAAGAGGCCGGTGGACACCTCTCTTGGTAAGGGGAGGTATCTAACGAAGCCGGTCATTTGCCCAGCTCGTAGTCAGCCTGAGCGTTTCAGTCCCGCTTGCGATCCGGCTCGGGCCGGACCCTAGGTCCCTGGTTACCGCCGGAGGCAGCCTGGCTGCCTCTGGTCGGCAAACCTCCCGCTCGTTGGCGGAAATGCCCGCTCCGGGCGCGTCAACGAGCACGCAGTCGCTCGCCTCTTCCATACCCCACACGAGCGATTCGCCGTGTTCTCCGGCTATGGATGCGGACCAAGTTGTCGATCCCCGGACGGTTCCGCTGCCCGGTGACGAGACCGACGCTTTCGTGGCGGTTGGGCCACGGGGGCGCCCGGTTAAGAAACCGAGGCGGAACCGGTCCTCCTCAACCTCTTCCTCGGCGTCCGCCATGGAAGTTGTCCCCGCCGATGGCGAATCCGGCTCGGGGCCGACTGTGCCCGGCGCTGCCCAAGCACCGCCGGTCATTCGTCGCATCCCGCCCGTGTTCGTTCACGGCGTGAACAACGTCACCGGTTTCTACCGGCGACTCATAGTGGCTCCCGGACTTTCCCCGGCCAGCGTTGACCTGAAGCTCCTTGGGGGCGACACTGTCAAGATCGCTGTCCGCGGAATGGACGAGTACCGCAGCGTCATGGCGTTCGTCGAATCCGCCGACCTGCAATACCATACCTTCACCCCGAAACACGTAAAGCCTCTGTCACTTATCCTCAGAGGCTTGGACGTGAACTCTCCTCTCGAGGAAATCCTCGATGAGCTGCGCGAGCTGGGCTATCCGGTTCGCGCGGTACATCGGGTATTTGCTCCTGCCGGACCAAGGCGTCCAATTCCCCTGGTTCGCATCATGGTCGAGAACAGCGAGGCAGGCGCAAGCCTACTCTCTCTTACGCGGCTTTTTGGTTTCCACGTGAAGGTGGAAAGAAGCCGCGCTCCCGGGGCTCTGCCTCAGTGCTACAAGTGCCAACGCTTCGGGCACCATTCAGAGACTTGCTCTAACGCTCCGGCGTGCGTGAGGTGTTCTTTGCCTCACGCCAGTAAACATTGCGATGCTCCAAAAGTGACACCGCATTGATCTGCTAAGTGCCTCAACATTTTGCACATCTTTATACGAATCACTTAGGCGATGCAACACCGACAGCAAACCTGGCCAACGAATTTCATTTGCACTCAACGTAAGAAACACAGTAGGTTTCCCAAGCTGGCGCATCATTGCAAACAAGTCACGCTTACGATCCTGCCAATACTGCATCGAATTTGGAATGGATTTAAGAAATGACAAATTCTTTTCCATGCAATCACGTATGAACTCCTTATCATTTAACATAGCACGAGTCACATTAACTGTGCTGGACGTTTTGAAAGTATGAAACATTCCCTCGACGGCTCTCATTCTCAAGATTTTCATCGCCATATACAAGATGTGTTGTGGGGTCACACCTCGCCGATCTTTACGTCTAATTTCACTCGTGGCCATCATATAAGGAGTCACTCTTACACCATCTTTGTAGCGACGATCTATACCCAAGTAAATATTTGGAAACGACAATTCCTCGGCGTGTGTATCGTACACAATATTCAACGGCATACTGTGTTGGCCGGGCGCTATATCAAGACAGTTCTCCTCGTTCCACAGAAGTGTATGTTGCCTGGCCACAATGCAATCCGAGTCTAACACTGGTGCCTCTTCTACACAATCACCATCATCGTCAATTCTGTCGACACATATATTGTCCAACAAAGTTCCATCGATGGTAATTCCATACATACGGTACAACGGCTGTTTCACCAAGTACTGCAGCCATTGCATTACATTGGATTTCCGAACATACCCGCTTAAATATGACGATTTGTGCATTAATTTCCTCTTGATGTTAACATTTATCGCATAATCGTCGTCCAACTGTCGAGGCAATTGTTTCACCATATTGTTCACATCAACTGGAACATTTATTACTTGACCAATGATGCCATAACTGCCCTCGTGTCGAAGTCGGCGAATTTGCATGAAAGGCAGCCTATGTGATATCAACCGTTCCTCTACCGGACTCAACACTGGCAAAGTTTTAGGCCGATCAGGATATTTGAAACCGTTAGACACACTCATGGATGGGATTTTATTAGTATCCAAGCATCGACGGCAATTTACACATGCTACCATAGCCTCCACTACTTGGTCGGGGAACTCGCTGCGCAAAATGTTACAGTGTTTAACTTTAACGAGCTTAAGATCCTTCTTGAACCAAAGTCGATTACAAACATCACAACCAAGTCCAAATTCATTGTCAAAGAACATTTTCACAAAGTGGCGATCGCATGCAGCAAACGCGGACCAATTGACGGACCAATGTTACCGTCCGTACGAGTCTCAGTATTGTCATCCTGCATATCAATGGAATCGTCGTTGCTTTCTACGTCTATTGGACCACTTTCCAAATCCATTCGACACGATGACGAAGTGCTAGGTTGCTCCAAACGTTGTACGCACTCGCTACTTGTACTGGGCGCTCCACTTCCACCATCCAAATTCGAATTCTGGCGTCTTCTTTCCAATTCCTTTTGTTGCAATCGACGTAGCCGACAACGTTCTATATTTGTAAGTCGTGGTGCACGCATTTTGTTCGGAGTTCCAGATTTTACAGCCTTCTTTCTCTTCTGAGGACGTGGCATTTTCACAATATCTCAATATTTTCTGCTTTCCAATGTTAATTTTATATTTCTTGTGTTATTAACGTCTAACTCACGTTCTCAGCTCTCCGTAGACACCTCGATCACTAAAATCGACCAACTCGTTCTGGAGATACAACTGAACTGAGCGCGCGCCGTGCCCACACAAGCCCAAATTTAGACCCCCACGCGCAGCGCTGTGACGTCACCGCGTAACCCCCCTCCGCTCGCGACAAACCATTTCCAGTAGTCGACGAAACGGGCTATCCAGTCATAGTTTTAGATATTCTGTGATCCTTATAGTTTTTGCACACGAGGCCCTCGAAAGTACACAAATATTGGTCGCGGCAAAACCTTACATGACACTGAGAACGAACCATAAGATGTTCATTCGCATTCACATCAAAAAATTAATTAACTACTACTTGTAGAAGTACCCAACCCGAGAACGATCCTGAACGCCGGACAAGAGGAGAAGATCGCAGCGGTACCCAGAAGTAAAAACCATAGCTGAATTCCAGGACTGCAATCGACATCTTATCACTCATCGTTGAAGGAAGTGAATTTATCAATGTTTTATAAACTTCATTAAAAACACTTATAAACTAAAAGACAAAAACTCATATAAATAAGATATTTATGTATTAGAATATAAGAGAAAATAAATTTAAAAATTATAAAAAAGATCAACAGAGAAGTATAATTAGTTTCATTTTGTTATAATAAACAGTATTAAATTATTAGTGCAATTTGAAATAGTTATTAATAAATCCTAAAAGCATTCCAATATACGATGTAACCGACTATGCGACTACTGTACATCGCAACATATATTTATATATGTTCATAATTATATGGGATAGACCCCCTATGTTCATATATATTTATATATGTTTATATACGTATATAAATCTATTCACATAACCAACTTTTAACGTTTACTTTATGGCACCCTTCAAGTAGACATTTTACAGCGTAGAACGTGAAAATAATCGCTTTAACCTGTTGCCTACCTGACCTCGTTTCCATCTCGGATGCAACAAATCTTTCTTACTCTAGTTTCCATGTCAGATACCACTCACGTGTGCAGTAAAATATTAATTATGTAAAATTGTAACAAACGTTTTTCTAATAAGCATTTCTAAAGTATTATTTATTTGAATATTATTTAAATGCCTAAACAAAATGGCTACAATTACCTGAATTATCGCGAAATCCTTGACGCACTCCATTTACGACATTTCTGACTGGCTATCTTATCTTTTAATGGTACCCTTAGAAAATCATGTCTCTTGCATTGCATTATCGTCAGTAAATAAATGTCTTTTACGTTTTCTATACGTTGTGTCTAGAGCTGAACCGTCGTCACACACTGTAGTATTGTTTATCCTCTCTGTCGGCTTAACTGTGAGGATCCTTTGCTATGCTCGCTTTTCGAAAGCCGAAGCTTTGGAGTGCTTTTACTTTAAGTGTTATCATTTTACATTTATTCGGTGGAATTGGCAAAGCTTAAAAAAATAATAGTATTGGATAGCTCTTTATATTACAAAGCACTATCGCTATCTTAAGAATTATGATCTAACAGTTTCATTTATTCGTTTAACTTTCTTGGATGACCTAAATCGCTTTAAATGACTTCAATACTAATGTGCAGATGATTGTTGAATCTCTTCCTTACTTTTGAAGTTTATTTCAAAATAGATGTTTTCTTACATGGTACTAAATATATACACATACGCTTGTGCGCTACGCACATAGTGATATTTTTTCCCTCCATGCATATAACATTGCGAAATTGATTAGTATCGCTTAGGGATCTATGGCAGTTATTATACATACAAATTTATTTAAATATAATTAGCTCATCTATTGATAATAGTATAAACAGGTTAATGACATTTATTATTTTACTGTTACTGTAAAGAAAAGAGGATAAATTTTATATTTTCCAAATTGTAGCTTAATAAGGAAGTATAAACAAAAGACTTCTAGTACCGTATTTTATAAACCTTTCAAAATTATTTTAATTTCTTGAGTTTACGGTCCGGTGTAACTTTTAGTATACGACAGTAATCAATGTTGTATCTCATTTTCTGTGTGTGCGTGTGAGAATGAGAGAGAGAGAGAGAGAGAGAGAGAGAGAGAGAGAGAGAGAGAGAGAGAGAGAGAGAGAGAGAGAGAGAGAGAGAGAGAGAGAGAGAGATTAGGTTGTCGTTAAAAATGTTAACTTGGTACAGGAACCGTATTTTGGACGACATTATGTATATTCATTTTATTATGGAACCACTGAATTTGTTTGGTGCACTTGTAGTAAACTGATTATTTTGTCAGCTCAAACCGGTGAGAATTTTAACAGATGCCGATATTTTATGCGTACACAAAACTTGATATTGTAATTCGTTTTATAAAATGATTAACTGTGAATAAATCTTTATGTTTTAAATTTATTTCTTGGTCTTTTAATAGGAACTAGAGGGATGAAATATATATCTGTTTACACACATTCTCATATATTATCACACTCCTAGACTCGTATGGTCAGAACTTTTAATAACAACACTTGTCAATACCTGACGTTGAGGTCTCTCAGCGTTACAGCTGGGGATGCCAAATCATAGAATATCCGAAATGTTTGCTGACAACAGTAAGATCAATAAAATGTGATCGTCAATTGAAATAGGGCTGTATGTTGAAATTTCTAATGATATATATATATATATATATATATATATATATATATATGTCTAATAATTTTTGAGATTTATTACTCTGCAAAAGCAAATAATTATAAGGCAAGCGGTATTAATTAATTACTTATTTATTTTAATTAGCAAAATTGTCTACCGAAATTCATCACGGAAGATAACTAAAGTTAGCAGAAAAATACAATACACAAGTATTATGCAGTTTTGCTCACTCTGACTGCAACAAAAGTAATTAGTGATTATAGAACGCTTCGATTCGGTAGTGGAGTGTAGTGCCCTTTGTGTGTTCAATGTAACTACAATCCACTACCGAATCCACCTTTGGAAACCACCTCATTGAAGGAAACCACACATACAAAAACATCAAAATAACTTGGATATTCTACACATACACACAAAAGCCCGAAAAATATACACTCTTGAACAATTGGAAATATACAAACACACGAAAACCCATAAAAACGACATCCTAAACGAACAGATACAATTCAAATCACACGCATTATTGGAACATATCACACACCACACACACAACATCGATCCTTCAAAATTCGATACCGTCGCCAAGAACAAGACGGACAGTGCTCCCAGCGGCAGCCTCTGAAGACGCTTTTTAAAAGCGAAAACTGGTTCAGGCTATAAGGTAAAACGTTTACGTTTTTACCCACAAAAAAACATTGTGTTCCGAGTCGGTAGTGATTGAATTATATTTAGTTAATCAACGGATACGTCATGGACAACGAAATCCAATAAAAATTTAAGTCGCGTAGACCGTTTGATGTAAATCGAAATGCTGTTTCAGATTATGTGCAAATTAATGTAAATGAAATACAAATTTTAGAAAGGCAAGTTATGTTTTCAATATATTGAATTCCAGTGTTACAAGTAAATAATTTAAATCTAACAAACACTGATGACACATTTTAAAATAATGTAAATAACTGAGGAAAATAAATGGAATCGGCTAAAATTTTATTAGTGATTTGAACTATATTGAAGAGCCTTTCTACGTAAGTAAGCAATATCCAACGATCAAGATGTAGCCTATTATGGTAAATACTTTAAATGGAGCAGTTAGCTCTGCTACCAGTACTTAACGATGTACGACATACCGTATATTGATAATTACCTTTGGTTAGGGTTACATAGTATATATGTGTTTGCATGCTATGAGCTACCACCGTTAAGTAACATCTGCATGTAACGACGGTTGTACAGTTCCATACACGTGTATTAGTTATGTAATTTCCTTTTAATTGCACTTGTTGTTGCGCACGTATATAACAATTATAACATATAGTTTACTGCTAACATTAGCGTATACTATATAGGATAGGTTCTGTGTGTGTGTGTGTGTGTGTGTGTGTGTGTGTGTTTACTAGCAATTATGTAGCACTTCATTCTAGCGTCCAAGTGGATTTTCAGTGAGCATACAGGCTAACAACAAAGTACACTGAAACACTAACATTGTGCATCTATACAGTTTTCATTTTTTATTATTGCAGAAATATTTTGCCTGTTTACAATTTTATAAAGGCCTTTCAACTGCCAAAAAATCTTATTAAACTACCATCGTGCCTACATTTACATACGTAGAGTTTCTAGTCAATTGAAATTTAAACACACATGGTTATATGCTTTGCTGATATCATTATTGTCTCAGCTAGATCCCGTATCATTTGTCACCGTGTATTAGGCCTACTATTTCTGTTCGTATGTAAGCTTTATTAACTTACCGTTTATTTACCGAAATGCGCAGATGAGCAGTCTAAGATTTCTGTAAACAAGTGTAGTGTGCTCCAAAACCTAACGAGTATCTCAGATTTTATTAGCAGTTAGAAGGGTGGACTTCAAACTCCACAAATAAACGGGAGCGCCCAACTATAAACTCGTGTTAGCTTGAACCAAATCATATGAAATGTTTAGTATAAATGGATCGTTCTCAAGGAATGTGTGTATACACCGCTAAAGACAGCAAATTTCCCCTCATTTTACATGCCGTACGCAGAAGATAGGCGCAGAACAAAAAATCCAGTTCCAGTTAGGTGCTTCCTTGGCTACTGTGAACTTTATCCATTTTAGATATAATGGCGTTCAAGAAAATAATGCTCATTTAAGACACCTGATTAACAAGTTGCAGCACCATATCATAATTCATGTATCCGAAGAAAATGCAAAGCACCAATATTTACCCGGGTATAAAAGTATAAAAGGAGTATGTCGTCTTGAGTAAGAAAATGCCTATAGAAATTCTTTCCTAAAAGACATAATCCACTGCTTCAACACCATTGGTACACTACCACTACCACGGCCATTGATAACTGTTAATGTTAGTATTCACTGCTTATATTTGTTTCGAGGGCTACACCGAATTTACTTCCGTAATATCTTTGGATGCTGTTTTAAAATACATAGCTATGTAAGCATTTTAATCAGATACGTCTACTGGTTACTATTCAATTATAGCATCGCCGAAAACATCGCATATGACTATAATAAGCGAGCTTCTTAGTTCACCGATTTCTGCGTGTGGCACCTTCTAGTAGAATTGCCATTAAATTAAGCTTTACGCAGTGACAGTTCAATGAAAAGCAACTAAGATCCTTTTAAATTTAACAGTGACACATCTTACTCAAATTTACAAATAGGTTGTCTCTTAATTTAATGACGATCATGAATGGAATACATTCAATGATTTTTACGTTACAAAAGAGCAAATTTTAACTTTCTTTCGTGATAGCAAAAGTAACACGACCCCACAGTCTCTAGAATCATTTGTAGGCCTAAACTCGAAAAAACAAGATGATTCTTAAACGATGCGTCTCAGGTTAAGATAAATACTCTGTGATTTGAATTCGAGTAGGCCTAATCTACATAAGGGAACCTGTGAGGCCAAAGACGTAACAACAGAATTCCTTGTTGGTATGTATGTTTGTTTGTTCAGTGATTTTAGAAACTCCGCCCTCAGTTCTTAATCCTCCATAATGCTAAAATCCGCCAAATATGTATCACGCATAAAAAAATATGTTTGCAAGTACTCAGAGAAAAATGTTTGTATTTCAATGCAAGAATTGAACAAGTGTTCAGCTGTTCATAGATATTTTAGGTAATGTTTCTACTACTTTTTTAACACATAGTCCGCGGGAACGTTAAGTTCACGGCGTAGGCTTAATGCTGTATTTTTTTCTCTGATATAGAAGAAATTATTTTAGTCGACCATCTTAGTTAAATTTGACAGATGCTACCTAACTTTAGTGAAATGGACTGTATTCAGTACGTCTCCAATTTGCCAACAGCAACATATTAGAAAGATAAAGAAAATTACTAACATTGCTGACAACTCTAATTACTGTGTTCACGCGGTAACTATAGAAAAATCAGAGGTATTCAATATCAACAAAGCGGTTGTTGAGATTGGTCAAAACAAAACAATACCCAAACTTTCTTATATGTAGGTTTTAACTTAATGATAAAACTACACATGTAATTATTTACCCTATTATAGACAGGTTTGTGTCAATATTGAAATCGAAACAAATTAATAGAAAGAATCTTGAAGAGCAATATTTACAAGAATTTTTGTTAGTTTGTTAGTTTTATTCTTGGATTTTGTTGTCTATAACGTGACCGAATAACAATACCGCAATACGTAATAATATACCAATAATAATACGTATACACTTTATTGGATAAACTAATATTTTCTACATGAAAATTATTGTCTTTGCCGTAGCCAGCTTTTGCTAGTTGTTAACTTGCCAGTGCTGTCAATTGTGAGAAATAGATGATAGTGTGTGTGTGTGGGGGGGTGCGCGTGCGTGCCCTGTGTATTGTGTTCAAAGGCTAATGTCTGTTCATTCACAATATAGTAATCATATGTTTTGTATATGTCTACTTCAAGTGTTTGTAGTTTTCGATCGTGTTTACGCGTAGGATATTCATGTTGTTGACGTTTCGTGCGTATGACATCTGTTTCAGTGAGATGGTTTGAAAAAGTTGATTCGTTGGTGGAGAGTTTTATCTTTATATATTTTTGTTTAATGTAGTATAATGTGTTTAGTTTACCTTAGTTTTAATCTGCTGGCTGTCTGGTATATGTAGAATGTATTGTATTGTGACCACTTTAGTTAGTAAATGCCAGGCAGATCGAATTTGTTTTAACGTTTTTATATGATTTCATAGTGTGTATATGTTTTGTTTTTAGTTCTGCATGTAATGTGAAAATTTGCGGGCAGTTTTTTCCTAGTGGTTGTTAGCGTAGGTAAGGTGTTTCGATTTATTGTTGTTTTCTTCTTTTCTGTTGTTTATTCGCGTGTGTGTGATAAACAAAGAAGAAATAAGAAAAAAAGAGAATAGATTTTGAGAACTCTAGCTGTGCTTGCAATTATTTCAGTATTAAAGTGTTCGTAGTTATTAGGCTAGCCAATTTTTTGTTTAACAATATACGCATTATATACCAGTCTGGATCCCAGGATCTCAAAGTTAACGCTTTTATTATAAACAAATGATTATCGGAGTATATCTTTAAACATCCCCTTACAAACTTCTACGAAATAAATGATGCCAACAAGATACCGGAACAACTTTTGCTATAAATGAGTCAAACGATGATAAACAACACGTAATGTATTTGAAAGCTTGGAGCCTGTCTATGATATGGCTATTTGTTAGTTTTGATTTGTAAAAACTAGAAGCCGAATTTTATAAATCTCGAAACATTAGGTTCCACACAGTAAGTAGAGTACAGCTTACCGTACAGTATAATAGTATAATTTAGGCGTTATAACGCTTATGTTATAACAATATAACTACATTTAAGTATATACCAGAAGGTAGAAGTCAGTAACCGAGCTGTAAATTTTACTTGTTTGTCAAGTAATCCAGTATAATGGATACTTTGTATTGTTTACTGTCACTGTAACTATCGTGTGGTATGTACGTATATTCACTTACTGTTTATAAAAAAATAGAGGCACTATAAGAGATATGTAAGGATAGACTGTATAACTACTCCTTTCCATGTTTGTTCTCAGCCCAATCGTTACACTTTTCAGTTTGACCCCATGGATGGCTGTCACACACAAACACATTCCTACAAACCCAATTCCGTCAATACACAGGCGGGCGCGCGCACGACATATTTTTATGTAAAGTGACACATTTAATAATTACGGTGGAATATTCTACAACGAATGTTAGAGACAATAGACCTTGAATACAACAATGTAATAGTGTAAATTAATAAATAGTAACGATTTTATAGAAAAAATACGGTATTTGTAACATGGAATTTTCGAGAGACAACCTTACTCTAGATCGATCTTTTAGATGAACAGATCTACTTTGGTCATCTGCCATTAAAAATGCTAATTGGCAATGCTAAATAAAGTTTCTTCGTCAAGTATTGAGTAGGGGACAACGTTGTCAATCTCTTTCCCTCTCATTGTTGCACAAAATGCAAACATTAATATTGTTACCATACCAAAAGCAGCCCAATACCAGAGAAAGTACATAAAGGAAAAAGCATGCAGCTAAAGAAGAATTAACAATTTTAAATAAATAGCACTAGAATGACTATAACGTATACGAGACAAATGACTGTGACCCAGCCCAAGTGATTGGCCCAATGACAAATGAAATGAAATAAACACATGAATTAACAAACTAAGCAAAGTAAATATTATTAAATGTACCATTAAACATGGAAAGTACAAGCCAAATTAAAGGTTGTAATATTAGATAAGTAAGCATAGAATGATAAAGAAATAAACAAACAATAAAACACACAGACCATGATACAAAGAATAATAATAACAAAAGTGAAATATAATAAATAAAATATTAATAATCAACTTAAAATGAACCAAGAGTGCATGATAGGAGTAGGGAGTAAATTACCAGTTAACATTAAGTGATAAACAATAAGGGTGATCACACCAAGGTGAATAATGTAGAGAAACAAAATATAAAGGAATAAACACTATTAACACTAAGTACGGTGAAACAATACAAAGTGCAAGTGTAAACCAAAATATAAAACGACCAATATAAGAATTCATATAAAAGTGAGAGTGAACAATTAAATGTAAAACACAAAATATAAGTAAAGACACCAAAACCAGTGATTAACACTAGAGTTTAATGGGTGAAAAGTACCAAAAAATAATAGTAACCAAAATATTGTTATTTATAGTAAGAATTGATAGTAGCTTAATAGTATATTTGTATTCAGGATAAAAATCCATTAATGTTATTAAAGATGTTATTGTTAAGAAATAATAGTTAAAAGGCTAGAACAAACTTTAAACCAGTAATATGGTATAAAGAAAAGGTAGGCACAAAAAAGAAATGAATGTTTAAATATTAAGATTATATAGCAAATGTTTATAAGTATTGTTATGATAGCATAAAGAAAAGCAGAGGAGATAATAATGTTAATATTATAGAACTGTGCAAAAGTTATAATTGTTAAAATAAGCATTAAGAGTAAGTTGTATTATGTTGAGTGGTGATGAAGCCTATGTTAAAGTTATAAATTTAAAGATAAAAGGCATTAATAGGTCGGAAAAGCTGTAATAAGTAATACAAATCAGGAATCAGTGTAAACTAGCTATAACTAAGCAATAAGAGCTTAGTAATAAGAGTAAAATTAAAATAAAAACAATGTAAAAAGGGTAGGTCAGAGTAGGCCTAAAACAATGTGAACAAAAATTCAGGAGCTTGGAGGAGCAAGGGCGAATATAAAAAAATTAATTTTTTTTTAAGGAATCCTATTTTCTGACATGTTAAGAACACGGTAATACTACTATCACATCTATATTCGCCCTTAGTATTTTGTAAATAGTATTGAAATGTATGGACTGCATAAAACCAGCCGAAAGCTTAGTGCTGTAATATTGGAGGAGTAAGGGCGAATATACTGCACGGTGCCACACGTCTGCATGATCTTTTGCTTAGGTTCGCCCTTAATCAACAAGTCTATGAAAAGTTTGGGTCAGTGTGAGTCGGTATTTTGATGTGATTAGTTTGTTCTTTCTTATACTACATACGTTATTTCTTTGTTACTCCATTAGTGTCTTATTATAATAGTACCATTACAACAGTGAGTGTGAGTGTTTTTTTTGTAAAATGGAAAGTAAAAATACGTCAAGGAAATGGCAGAAACAAACAGAAAATTGGATTGTTAATAAATGCAAGATACAACAAAATTCTGGCGCGAGTTATGTTTCAAGAAAGAAAAAAAGTGTAGTTCCTGCTCGTTCAATCGGACAGCCGTGTAAGTGTGGTCAGAAATGTTTCGAAAAAATAGGAATGAACTGTTCCCTATTGTTTGTATCGCATTGAGTGGGCGATCATTTTATGTATGTTAATCATAAATGTACATTGTTTCTATTTTTGTGTTTTAGTTTTCTTTCATTTTTTTAAAAACATACTTTCAATAATGCATAAGTTACTAATCATTATTTAATTTTAATTTCAAGGAATGTTAGATTCAAAATTTTTTACACAGTGGTATGTAATTTGCTAAGAATTTGATATTAATTCATAGTGCTAACTATAGTAGTTATCAACATTTCGAATTTTCATTCAATTAATTTAGATTTTAGAATAATCTTAAAATTTTGTTGTTTTTACATTATTATTTGTAATTAGCTGTATTATTATTTGATGATTTTTACTTAACCTTTAACCAAATTATTTGTAATTTTACTTATTGTTAATTATTTATAAATAAAAGTGTAAAATAATCGGAATCTATGTTCTATAATACTGAAATACATATTCGCCTTTTCTATTCTAGAGTATTTACAAACTTTAAACACGATTTCCCAACACCATGCTTTTCATATTCGCCCTTGCTCCTCTAAGCTCCTGAATTGTAAAATATGCACAAATAACAGTAAACAGTGAGGGAAAACATAAGTAAACATAAAATAACAAACCAAGGAACAATACAAATACAAAATAAATGCAAAAAACCACGTAATAACCAATAGACTGAGAGCTGACGGTAAAAATTCCAGCCAATAAGTAAACAGAAGAAAATTTTTGAAAATGGTAGTTCACACAGCGAGAATGGAAAAAATCATTTTGTGCCTGGGCGGAAGTTGTTCAATAATTTTTTCTACCCCACCACCGCAAAATTTTTTGAACAGCAATTCAGCCAATAAAGTAACAACTTAAAATAAATGCGAAAACTTAGTGTTTATATGGTTGAGTAAAAAAATATTTTTGTGCCTCATTAAACCTTGTTGGAATGTTTTGGCTCAATTGTTTTTTTATTTGTTTTTTTGAGCTGTTACTATACCCATCGAGTAACAGCTTCAAATCATGATTAAATTCAAGTTTATACTTTCTTTTAATGAAATATGCATTTGTGCCACGTCTAAGCCTGTCAGAAGTACCTGGCACAAAGCTTTGTATTCCTAAAAATAACATGGAATTCCCATCCGCATAGGTTCTCCTCGCAGGTATATTTCCAGCTGGTAATTTTAGAAAACTATTGTTGTTCGTCCAATTAGTGATTACGAATGCTATGCTATGCCATTGTACTGTATTTCTGAATACTCTATTTTTCAATATACCACTAAAATAAGATAGAGAGTGACGCAAAAACATGCAATTTCTAGTATCATATTATATTACATGAGTATTTGGGAATAAAATGGTAAACACTATGGGAATGGGAATAATTATCACTATTTACAAAAAGTAATAATGATTTATTACAGCATTTCACAAAACATACATATATAATATAATTAAATTCGTCTTTAACGCACTTATAATTAAATGAATTGAACTATACAGAAAATTGTAATATTATTAATTTAGTACATTTTTTCTTGCGTTAATTACTACTTTTTAAATTTTTACCCAACATCATTATAATCATCACTATCATTATCAACTTCATTAAATTCTATATCTTCGTCTGTCTCTACCAGGACAATGTCTTCAACTAAAAGAGGTGTGGGCTCACCTTCGAACCAAAGTGGTTCGATTCTGTCGTCATCGACAATCCAACCGCATTGTTCTGGTAACAGTTTGACGCAATTTACTTCTGTAGCATTTTTCCACATTGATGTTACATAAATTGTACGTTAGATCTTTTGTTTCAGTGATCTCCAGCATGGAGGAATTAGGGTTGAATCAAAGCTTTTCACTTTTTTTACAAAATATTCCGCGACCGACGTTGATGAAAATCGACTTTGAAAAATTAACAATCTGGCATCGTTTACGCTCTTACAATTTATGCCGTATAATTTGGATTTAAATTCTTGTAATATTTCCATGTTCTTCATATTATCAATTTTTGTTCAATTTTGTTTAAACAAGCAAATACATGTTGAACTTGCAGATTTTTTTCTAATTCTTTAAATGTCTTTACCTTTCCTTTCCTATAAAAACTAGCGGTGTAATCACACCCTGTGCATGCGTTAAAACCGGGCAAAGCACGACACAAAAGATCACCAAGTGTTTCAGCTAATTTTGTACAATTTATAAAATTTATTACGTTAGGCTTTGATCCTATCGTGCTTAAATATATTTCTAATGTCGGTAATTTATGTATATTTCCAAGTACAATAACAAGGATGTCGGTGTCAGACGCTTTAATCATGACCTTTTTATTATTTTCCAGTTTACTCAAATGATAAATGATTCGGGTATCAGCTTCTTCATGGTGACAATCGTAATTTTGTTCAACTGTTTTTAAAACAGTATTATCCATAATTCGATATAAGAAACATTGATCTCTATTTGTAATATAAACTTTTTTATTGCGCAAAAATGGTACCACATTATTATAACACCAATATTCTGATAAAAAAGAAATTAATGCTTCTTTGAATTTAATATTTTTTAAAGCCTTATAAAAATCATTGGGCCTCTTTCGTGATGGTCCAAGTATTGTATAAGGAGTACTAATTTCATTACGATTGAGCCTTTCTATTTCCTTAATCGAGGGGATGCAATATTGATAAAAAATGATATGAATTTCGGATGCGGTTGTATTACAAATTTTTGACAATATTACTTCTGCTATTTTATCAAACGTTTGAGGAACTGATGGACCTAAATGGTATAAAAAGTAAAACCCATCAATTATATCAACATCTATTCGAGTTGGTGGTAAATTCTCGTTAGAAGAGCGTAATATTTTTGTAAGTGCTGATTTATCTGTTTTGTGCATTTCCCCAGTACATTGGCATAAAGCAGGTGGTGCTGGTGATAATGGATATGATAAACGTTGCGCCATATCAATTTTTTCTTCTAAGACAATTGCCAGCAATTGGCCAAAAATATCACGCTCCATTTTAATTAAGACGTTTTTACTACCATCAGTAATTTTTTTGCATTTTTCTCAGACATTCCGACGCAAAATTCTTAATGACATTCTTTTTTATTGATGCTTCAAATCTATCGCGATCATTATTGCAAGCTATTATAAAATTTTCTTTCTGTTCTTCGCCTAATTTATATACATTCAGTAGAAAACAAGCAGTCTCCTTAGACGCAGCCCGACCGGTGACAATATTAAATAACCTATTATTATCTATTCTTTCATCAAATTAATTTATATTTTTATTTATCTTATCGATTATGTTTTCTAAGCATTTTTGGTCTTTATTTATTCTATGCGGGTCTAATTCTTTGACGGTATCATTTTCTTCGGTTATTTTCAAGTTTTATAAGACTGTGGATATAAGTTTTGTTCGTATGCTATGACTCAACGCCCAACGTTGCCTGGTGGTAATGGAATTGGTGAAATGGCTTATACCTGTTAGAGAATTAGCTGCATCGGCATTGATTGTTTGTTCTAGAGTTAAATCAACTGGTCGCTCATACTCTTTCGAGACATGCGACTAAAAATAAATAAAAATAATAATAATAATAACAATAACAATAGTTTTCTAAAATTACCAGCTGGAAATATACCTGCAAGGAGAACCTATGCGGATGGGAATTCCATGTTATTTTTAGAAATACAAAGCTTTGTGCCAGGTACTTCTGACAGGCTTAGACGTGGCACAAATGCATATTTCATTAAAAGAAAGTATAAACTTGAATTTAATCATGATTTGAAGTTGTTACTCGATGGGTATAGTAACAGCTCAAAAAAGCAAATAAAAAACAATTGTGCCAAAACATTCCAACAAGATTTAATGAGGCACAAAAATATTTTTTTACTCAACTATATAAACACTAAGTTTTCGCAGTAATTTTAAGTTGTTACTTTATTGACTGAATTCCTGTTCAAAAAATTTTGCGGGGGTGGGGTAGAAAAAATTATTGAACAACTTCCGCCCAGGCACAAAATGATTTTTTCCATTCTCGCTGTGTGAACTACCATCTACAAAACATTTTCTTCTGTTTACTTATTGGCTGGAATTTTTACGGTCAGCTATTGGACTACAAATTAAGTAAAAAGAATAATAATAGCCAAATGTTAGAACAGGCCAGAAATAACAGAAAACAATCATGTTTGATGTCTAAGTAAACTACATCAGAAAAGCTATTCAATGATAATATTAATAATCATATTGGTAATAAGACAAGAAAAATATCTTAATTAGAAAATATTTATTCATTTTGAGCAAAAACCCAAGCTTTATAACAATGAGTACAAAATGCTTTCAAGCAATAGATTAGGAATGATTTACCTTACTGAAATTAATGTTTAAATAGAGTAGGAATCTGGTTACCATAACAACGAAACTATATTAGGGAAAAACCGTTATAAACAAATAAAAAGTCCATTTTTAGCATCAGAAGAGGGCAGTTGACAAAATTGTCGATCCATAAAATTTAGAAAAATAAACCAAACAGATGAATTGAAACCAATATTAACGAACGGAAATGAAAAGACAAAATTAACAGAACCTTTTAGCAAGATAAATCCAAATTAATTGAGAGTTATAAGAAATAAAACAAATATAAGAGAAGGACGACTCGAACACCAGAACTTATGAAAATAATCCATCAAACATCGATGAACTTGTAATGTATAATATTAAATTAATTTACTACACCCACAAGACGGATCACAACACTTAAAAGAATTAATGCACAATATCCAAAACTTGGTTCAAACACTATAAACACTGAAGAACTATTAAAATATTCAATAATCATTATTAAAAAATTACTCAAATTCATTATTAACACTCTGGGAAATAAGAAAATATTTATACACGATCTTTAACTTAACCTATGTTTGGAAAGTGAACTCACTATTGTTTTAAATTCTAAGAAAACTGTTGTAAAGGAAGATCATAATATTTAATTAACTTGATGTCAATGATTGTACTTTCAAAAATCATTTTGTTATCTTTTTGCCGTAAGCCAAATAACTTTTTGACTGAATAAACTGTGAAAAAATTAATGTTAATACAGACGCCAGCTTCAGTCAACGACCCAATCAGCATATCCAACCCCTGAGTTGTAATTTCTTTATAGCCGGAGCATAAAAAGCAAAAAAGTCATATATTTTTATAATTTCATGTTTTAGTAATTATTAAAAGCAAAACCGACAATTAATAAATCAATACTTACTTTAATACCTGTTCATTATTTCAATTATTAATCTGTATGTGTTTACTTCATTAATATAGCACCGTAAAAATTTTTCTTCCAGAATTACAGGTTGGTAAGATTGTCGCGGGAAAGCAGATTTTGAATTTCTCCGACAACAAGCGGCGAGAGATACGGTTACATTAAGTGAAGGAATTATAAAAATTTTTTAATTGTTTTGAACAAACAATTTGGCGCCTAGAAACGGGAAAATCACAATTACGTGGAACAGGAAACAGCTATGGGCGAGGCCAAAAATACGACGCAAGCAGATCGTTACGAAATTACGACGCAACTAGGAAATTGAACAAACTATAACAATTTATTTTTATAAATTGACGACAACAACGTGAGACTTTAAGATCATACGGAGTCCAGTCGTAACAATATTCCAGACATCATTCACAGTAGACATCGAGAAACAGAAATCTGTACGTAATTCCATCAAAAATATATTACGTCACTCACCAAATCAATTGAACAATATACTATTGATTATATCCTCAGCTTGAATATTTCCAGTCTAGTTCCTCTAACTTGTAGAGTATGAGATATATGAGATAATACTACTTCGAATTTAAAATATTTCCTTTACAACTAATAAACTAATATATAACATATATGTATGTCATAATCAATTAATGTCTGCAGGTTATCGACTGATAAGAAAAGCGTGATATTTTATTGAGAGCTGTGATTGCTATGAAAGGCTAAATTTTTATTTCAACGTTTTTTGTAGTGTGTGCTCACACGCGCGCGGTAGGGATTCCTCAAATTAAGAAGAATATTTGTCAATGCACCTGAGTAGTTGATGCTAGTGCAATGACGTGTCATATTCATCGTACGTGATAGAGTACCGAAAAGCGTTTCTTCGATTGTCTATAGAAGAAGGGTATTATCATGCAAGGCATGAGGTCTAACATCTGTCTAAAGATTAAGTCATCACTATTTTGCAGTCAACTAGGCTTTACAGATGATGGCGGATAATTATAATTCGCTCGAGGCAATTAGAAAATCGAACATATTGTTGTAACATTTAGTTAATATGACTGAGAGCCTGTATAGAACTAGCCTTACTATCAAGTTTAATATGTCTTGATATATTTATTAAAATAATATATTTACTTACGACAAATTATATGCTGTAGGCTACTATGAGTTACATTCTTGTCAGTCTCATATCAAAATCTTAATTGATGTAGGTAGTATAACGTTCGTATCCTCACAAATAACGTCTACGCGACACTCGACTACAGTGACTCCAACTTCTGATAATTACACACCTAATTATGGTTTGCACTATATATTTGCACTTACAACAACTGTTTTTCAAGTCTAGGTTATAAAGTTCCTTTCAATCCAACATACAGTGATACCCGCAACTCTAATATTTCGTGCATTCTCTTATTACGAACACACATACTAAAATACCGACACATGCTTTATTACAATATGGACACATGCATCCTAACAAAGTATATTCAATATTAGTGGTCACTGTTTGCGTTTCCCGAATGGTAAAAAACAAGTCTTATGAAAATGTTGTTAATTTAAATATCTTTATATGAATGAAAACCAAAAATAAAATACTTTATAGAGTTTAACCGCTACAAAGTTACTCACCTGCCAAATTAGACTGCCACAATAATTTTACATGCTAGCTGGTAGGCTAGTGTGTTGTCGTAAGTCGTATCTGGAAACAACTTTACGACTCCTTGCCTTCAATCAACCGATCATTCATAATTTCATTCACAATGTTTATATGTAAAAACGTCATTTAATGTGTCTTGATTTAATTATTTAGTATTACGTTTTGTACATTTTTTTTATAATACTTACGAAATGCTGTATCATGTAATTCTCAAGAGTCTTTATTTTGGCGTCCATATGCAACTATAAATGTATTCTTCTGTACCTGTTTAAAATGAGTAAAGTGTCCGCTCGAGATCTTTACACAATGTTTTAGTTAATCGTGCAACATAAGGACTCACTTATTAACAATGTGATACTTTTCATGGTATTATCGAAGCATCTTCACGAAAAGTGATATTCGTCACATTTTATTTTTAATAAATGCACATCCATAATTGCGGTGTATTCAAAACAGGAACATTGAATAATTTTAACTATATTTAGTTAAATGATATTAAGTAACGTTAGCTAGTTGACTCTGCTAGTATTAAACAGAATAGGCCTATTAGTTGATTTATTTTATTTTATGTTAGTTAATTATATTTAATAATAACCTTTATATTACAATAACCATCCTAATAGTAATTATTTTTAACTAAGTTAAAAAATTAATAGCATAACTGGCAGTAAATATAAATAAAAATTATAATTACACTTTAACCTCAAAGATTTTAATACCCATAAGTTTTACTTTTGTTTTTAAAATTTATACAAAAATGATTCGTACCACATAAGGTGTAATGATAGCCCTGAGCTGGATGTACAGTATTCGTAACGCTGACAGCAAATAATATTAATTTTTTGAAATAATTCACAAACCTAGATCAATTCAACCTAGTTCAACAGTTACAACAGATAACGATTAAGCAAAGAGAAATATGAAAATTGTTTAAAAATGCTTGTTTTAAATATACATCAAATAATTGGACAGAAGTTTAAAACTTAACACAGCTTTTTTTACTAACGTTACGTTGAAATATAAACTTATTTAAAATGTTTGAAGTAAGCCTACTGGACATTTGTATTTGTACAGATAATGTACAAAACGGTATCTTAAGAACTTTATACAGTTTAGACCACATTTCAGGAACAGGAAACTATGGACCGTAGATCATTACTAAATATTATGCATACCTTATTCCAACAAACCTCATGTGTTCTTATTTATGGCCATCGAAATTAACGGTTCCAAACAAAACGGTCGCCGAAAAGTTTAAGACGTTAAACGAAATATAATTATAAACTAAGCAAATGTATCACGATAAAAGTGTATATCAGAGTTTTATAATTAGGCAACGTTAAAAGTCTCTGTATTACCACGACTGCGTTAAACAAAAATTTAATAAACGCATAATCATTTCCTATTTCTTTATCACACAATGGTAGTAATTTACTTATTTTGAAGTATAACGCGAGCGCTAACAAACGTGTGCAGTCAGGGGAAGGTGCAATAACTTGCCCCCAATCTAGTTTGTCTTATTAAACATTAGTATGTAAAACAGCGGAAAATGCACAATTTAATGGTCTTTAGTTTCGCATTTATTCACCTACACCAAACCCGTTTTGTTCTTTATTTAAATAGTCTGTTTGTCAGGGCAGCTTTTTAGATTAAAGATAAATACATGTCAATGTAATAGTTAAGATGCAGGATTTCGAATTGTGTGTATTAAGTGAGATGAAATTTAAGACTCCAAAATGCACAAGTAATATAAATTATTCAATCATTTTCAACTCGTTTATGTTAAATTAACTTATATTCTTAAATTTTATGGTATAAACTTCTTGGTAGATGTAGTTTGCATAGAAATAGTTCCTTGGACCATGAGCATATGTACAAAATACGTAATTTATACTTTCGTTCCACCTGTTTAATTTAATTTGGTTCAATTTTGTTAGTTTAATTTATTACTCAAGATAATTATTTATTTATTTATTTATTTTTAGTGCAAATACATAAATCTGAATAATTGTTACTTTCGTATGTACGGTGTGCAGTACCGGTAACTTGTTTACTATGTAGTTACATATTTGTGATTCTGCTGTTTGTAACAAATATTGTTTTGTGGTTAAACAAAACATTTTAATTTATTCTTGGGACAAACAAAACAAACAAACAATAATTTATTATTTTCCGGTCTAACCGATTGATTGATTGCCGCTAGTATTTTAGTGTCTTAAATGAATAGTATATCCAGTTTCCCTGTGCTTTTAGGCCACTGTCACATTTTGTTTCCATACTTCCATACATATACGTTAATTTCTAGAAAATCTGAATTTATACGAAACTCAAAAGTCTAGGAAAACTACAAAAACTTTGGATGTTATTCCGTTTTCCGTAACCGCTTTCCACCATATATTCTGTATGTTTTATGCCTTTCTAGTGGAGAAAGGTAGGCCTATTCTGTCCCCAAGTGGTAGCGTACATAGAAATTTTGGTTTGTAAATACGTATCTTAACGTTTCTGCATTTTTTCAATCAAAATAAGGTTATTAATCTTGTGATACTTTTTGTTTGCTTTTGCTCGACAGTGTATTTACTCATCATCATTTCTGTTCTTATTTCGCCCAGGTATTTGAACCATTTATCTGTTCCAACTGTCTTCCTTGCCAGTTACTATTCAAGATCTCTTTATTCGTTTTTTCAGTATGGACTTTGATGTTGTTCACATTCATCGACACACATATGTCTTTAATATACTTGCATGATCAATTATTGCATTCTACAGTTCTTCCTTATTCTTTGCAATTAGAGAGCACCGTCACCATAGACAAGTGTTCGCATTGGAAATGCATTAGGCTCATTGTATTCAACTTGCTGTTCATTTTTTTAAACTGTTTAAGGATCTGGTGAATGAATATTTTAAAGAACATCTCTGAGAATTTATTATTGCTTCACTCCTCTGGTCGTTTGGAATTCAATAATTTTGTCTTCTCCATTAGTGATAAAGTTTCCGCAGGTATTATGTAGCCTGAAAACTGTGTGCTGTTCTGGAGTTTTATTTCTCCTTATGTTTCATGTAAAAATTAGGAAAGATAAGACTGGATTGTTGTTAATGGAGATTCAACAGCAGTGTTGGACTTCTTCTTGCGTCACCAAAGTAGTTTCTGAATTAGGCATGCAGCTTCTCATATATGAGCCGTACAGGATATAAGGAATGTAGTGTGGTTATACTCATAAAAGGTAATACGCCATGTAGTATTACTTTATGATCCTCTCTCAGTAATCATTTTTACAAGTTGAGTTGTCCTGAGGGATAAATATTAATTTTTATTTTCAACAAGCAGATATGGTATTGCCAAGACTTATTATTCTCTTCAAGAAAAAACAGAATCATGATTAACTAATTTTGGGTTTAGGAAAAATTGCTATAAAGCGTTATTTTGTAAATAATCAACTTTAATAACCATCACATAGTTTAGAAAAGCATTATATTTTGAATCACTAAATGTAGTGTCCTTAATGGAAAGTAAAAATCAGCAACCCTGTAAAATAAAAAACTCATTTGTTTAAAACTAAATTTTTAACAACAGCTATAACTGTTAATGGTTGATTATTAATAAAAACTTTAAAAACCAATTAATGTCGATTTGAGGTTAAAACAAATATTACTTTGTATATCTTCTATTTTAGAGTGTTGATTACTCGAAATATTGTGAGAAGTCTATCAATACTATAGTTAACTGAACTAATATACTCACAGTTTCAATATCGTCTACAACTTCGCAGTATCAATATGGTTACGACGGTCTACTCGATCGTCGTAGGTACAGTGGAAACAAAATAAGTACAAGACACCAATTAAGTCACTAATCACACCTTTAATTGTTACAGTAAAACAGTTCGTAATAAACAACACAGTCTCTACAACAAATCAAATGATAATTTTTCACACGCAATAAAATGTCCACTAATATTAAAACTCAATTGCATTACAATTATACCGTCCGATTATAAAACGCATCACTTCACTAATAACTACTTGAACGTACACAGTAATAACTCGAACCGCTCTGGAAATATATCGCACTAATACTCTCGAACCGCATCGTCAAAAATTCGCCTCATACTAACTGGACGTCGTTTGAGTACCGGTATTTATAGCTAGTCGAATATCTAGACGATTCCTAATTGCGTCGTAACGTGCGTATGAACTACGTAATTAACTGCGGCCTTGACACAGTCCGCACGGCTGGCGGCATCGAGAACTTTCTCGTAGATGCGGATACAAGCACGTACACCACACGCATACACTCTGGATGTCTCTGGAACGTTCGATAAACACGTAGATTGTTCGTGATGCCGTAACACTTCCCCCTCCTTAAGCCTGTTTGTCCTGAACTGGCAAACCGTCTCCGAAGTAATACTCGACCAGGCGATCTAGGTGGATGTCCTTGCGAAGGATAATTTTCCCGTTCATCGAATTCAGTCTCGTGTGATCCGAACATCACGTTCCCAGGAATGCGAGTCTTTCGCTCAAACACTAGTTTCGCTGGAATCACTCCAATTGCGTCATGTACTGATGACCTAATTACCACTGGCTGATCCGAGTTTGTTTGGTTCTCGTCAACAACCTCTTGCGTAACCTCATCTTCAGCCACTTTACCCTCGGACGCTTCTATCAGCTCAGGAACAAGCAAGAGTTTTGTCTCGACACCCATAGTTGGCTTTCCAATCACTTATTTTGTCGTTATACTAATTTGTACTTCCTCTGCTAGTTCTTCCTCCATTTCCGCTTGCAACAGGGAGGGTTCCTCTTGACCAGATTTGTTGACTTTTTCTTTTAGCCATGCAAAGCTTTATCTTCTCTTGGCCAACCTTCAGGACATTCTCTCCTAAGTCCACAACGAATACGTAGGCATTCATAATGTCCGTGCTAAGAATCACTTCATCGACAATGTCTGCAACGAGCGTTTGGTGGCTAAACTCAAGAAGACCCAGGCGTACACGTACGTCTACCTTTCCTAGCACCTTGACGGGGCTTCCAGTCACAGTCTGTATTGTACAAGAGCTAATTAGAGGATGGCGGTTACAGACTAAGTCAGGGCGCACAATGGACACTGTTGCGCCCGTGTCAACTGTAATTGATGTTGGTTTACCATCCGCAAATCCATTAACAATAAAGTTTCCACTGATCTTATGTAGCGTGGAAACTGTGTGCTGTTCTGAGGCTTTACTTCTCCAATTGGTGGGATCAGTCTCTTCTCTCGGTATCTTCTTCTCCCAACAGTCTACCTGTAGATGACCACGTTTTCCACAGTTGTAACATTTCGGTCTTCTGTCTTTTTCAAATCGCTGCGACTCTCTTGAACTTTGAATTGTTTGTCCGACAACATTGTTTTTCTGCACCCATTGTAACGGTAATGTGATACAGGGATCTTCTGACTGCAACGTGATGGCACAAACCCATTAATGTAGCTGGACGCTGACTTGGCAGCTTCAAACTCTAGGGCGTGAACAAGAGCTTCTGAGCTATCTCGGTCTCTTGCCATTCGTAACACTTGCTGAAGTTCACAATCTCCGATGCCGTCAATAAATGTCTGCACCGCAAACCTTGTCCGGAAGTCTTCTGGTGCTTCAGGATAGGCCAATCTAATCAATCTGTCGATACTTGCTTCAAATTCTTGAAGGCTTTCCCCGGAACGTTGTCATCTTGTTCTCAACTGAGCGTAGTACACCTCTCGCAAATGTTTATCACCGTAGCGTAATTCTAGAGCTTTTATCAACTCGGCATAGATGTTCTGGCTGTCAGGTGGTACTTTCTATAGTAATTCTGCCACGGGTCCTTTTAATGCGAGAACAAGTGAGACTGCCTTGTCTTTCTCTGTCCAATTATTTGCGCATGCAGCAGCTTCAAATTGGCGGAGGTACGTCCCCCGTGACTGCTTCCGTCAAAGGTTGGAGCTTTGACATGAACTGTCCCTACTGCAGGCAAAGTGACTTTCTCTATTAACTTATTTTCTGTGTCTTTTTCTGTCTTTATCACTGGTACAGTCTGTTCAGAAATTTGTTTTGGTTGAATCTTCATGCACTGTTCAACTTCAATTTTAATTTGTTCTCTTATATTTGCCATTGTGTTTTCTACTGCAGATATTTTTGTTGACATAACTTCTTCCACAGTCAAGACAGATTTTTCTACTTTAGCTATTTTATTTGACATGGATTCTTCTACGTGAGATATTCTGGTAATCTGATTGTTGAGCTCACCTTGTAATTCACCTACGTCACCACGTAGGAGACCCAATTCTGCGGTAGTATGTTCTTGCATCTGCTTTTGTTCATGAATTAACTCTTTGATGTCACCTGCTTCACGTTTACGTTCCTCTTTTTGCCTTTCTTCTGTTTTTACCATTAGTGCTTTCTGACGTTCCTCAGCTTCTTCTCTTTCCTGCCTGCGTTTTTCATCCTGTCGTTTCTCTGCTTCTTCCTGTGTCTTCCGCAGCAGTGTTTGTAAAGTTTCCATCATCTGACTAGGATTCATGCTTACCGATTAATTACGAATCACACTCGTCTTGTACAAAGTGTCCACTGTTTCCACTGTTAACCGTTTTATCCCAGTTCTGAAACCACTGTTACGACGGTCTACTCTATCGTCGTAGGTACAGTGGAAACAAAATAAGTACAAGACACCAATTAAGTCACTAATCACACCTTTAATTGTTACAGTAAAACAGTTCGTAATAAACAACACAGTCTCTACAACAAATCAAATGATAATTTTTCACACGCAATAAAATGTCCACTAATATTAAAACTCAATTGTATTACAATTATACCGTCCGATTATAAAACGCATCACTTCACTAATAACTACTTGAACGTACACAGTAATAACTCGAACCGCTCTGGAAATATATCGCACTAATACTTTCGAACCTCATCGTCAAAAATTCGCCTCATACTAACTGAACGTCGTTTGAGTACCGGTATTTATAGCTAGTCGAATATCTAGACGATTCCTAATTGCGTCGTAACTGCGTATGAACTACGTAATTAACTGCGGCCTTGACACAGTCCGCACGGCTAGCGGCATCGAGAACTTTCTCGTAGATGCGGATACAAGCACGTACACCACACGCATACACTCTGGATGTCTCTGGAACGTTCGATAAACACGTAGATTGTTCGTGATGCCGTAACAATATGTTAAATATACACGCTGGCTTTGTTCCCGCAAGAAATAAAAGAACAACTGGATTTGTTTATATTAACCGCGACTGCAGAGTTGATAGAAACTCCGAAATGTATAATCTGTACGGATACTGCTGTTTCCATGGTAACCCTATGTGCTGGAATTCTACGTATGGCATACATTTTATGAAGAAATATGAAACTTAGCTGAAAACTTAGAGGGTAAATATCTTTAGATTCCAGATTACACAATCAAACGACAAAATCGATAGTATGATGACAATTTACTCAGTTAAAAGAATGAGACACAATTTTCAATATTAATTTTCTTTACTTATATACGAAAACAGTAGGATACCAAAACAAATTTTGTTTTATAATACGAAAGGACGGCGGAATGTTGGAAGACCTCAGGAAAGATAGTGGGACCAAGGAGTGCGCAACGCATCACAGCCTGAAGAATAAGAAAAATAAGAAGAAAAATTGTCTTTACTTTTAAGCTTAAAACGTTTTAGTGAGTAAACTTAATCGACGACAATGAGCAGACAAAAGGAGATATAGAACTTGAATATATCGTAAATGGGAGTACGTTTTGAACAATTTACCTTAAAATATTTGCTTCACATTTGTGTTCTCAGTAGCTTTAGTCAATCTATAAACATTTCCTAATCTGTAGACGGCAGAAAATGTTAACTTATTTTAAAAGAATAGCTTAATTAATATTGTTATATTTTAAATACAAATAAGATATAAATATAGATTTAGACTTAGTTTAATTGCGTCTTTACGCATACTTGAAAAATTTACATTTGATTCTTAATCAACTTCTATCCAGTGACTTTAACTACATCGACCACCTTGGCTTTAATGAGTAAAATTACAGACGTAATTATAAAACTCAGTGGCTGTATTCAGAAAGTCTAAGAAAACTCAAAGAAATATTAACCGATATGTGCGTGGTTGATTTAAGTATCTACCGTTTTTGAAATCGCCTTATCAGCCTCTCAAACATTATTCAGATAAGATAAAAACTATCCGTACACAGTCAGAAACTGGGTAAGGTAACAGTCGATCTCTCCATGCTTCCTCTCCGCCCACCGCTTCACCTGCTTGATGAGCCTTCGTCCAGCGACCTCGCACTTCTTCCTCCCAAAGTTTTCTACCAGCCCTCCATCATCTGTTTCTGTGCCTCCTATCATCGTGACCGCCTATCTCCTTCTTCCTCTGGAAGACGATCATACGCTGCCTGGCGAGAAGGTCGATAAGAATTACTCTGGCAACGACCAAGGCACCCTGCTCGGAAACCGTACGGTAGGCCGAGGCTACTCGAAGAGTAATTGAAACATGGAAAAGTAATAATTTTTATGAAATTTAAAACCCCTTTTTAGCCTATCTACACTCGTAGACGGTGGTTTGTCTTTTGTAGACTGCGGTTTGTTTTGCAATATAAATTTATTTCCCCAAAGTGTAATGATACTTATTAGAAAATGGCAACATACAACATTAGAATATATGACAACATTAAAAAAATGTTAGCCGTTTATTACTACCGTAAACGTTGGTTTGGCTTGCGTTGAAGGTGAATTGTTTTGCAGAATACATGTTTCTTCCTTGACATGCGACAATATCAATAACGATATTTATCCACATTTTCCAAAATGATTCAACAATTATTGTGACAAAATTTTCTAATAACTTTCAGCCGAGACATACACATGCAGACCTGCAGACGCGGTTTGTTCCTGTAGATCTTACGATTCAGGAAGTCACACTTACGCTCCACACGGTAGTAGTAGTAGTAGTAGTAGTAGTAGTAGTAGTAGTAGTAGTAGTAGTAGTAGTAGTAGTAGTAGTAGTTGGAGTAGTAGTAGTAGTAGTAGTAGTAGTAGTAGTAGTAGTAGTAGTAGTAGTAGTAGTAGTAGTAGTAGTAGTAGTAGTAGTAGTAGTAGTAACAGCACTAATAATATGGTATGTACTTACAACAACATCAACCACCCTGTCTACAAATTCCAGGAACTCCGACAGGACACACAAAGTCCAAGTGACACTGAGGACTAATGAAAACCCACAGCACTGATATCAACGGAGAGACCTGTGTTAAACAATCATATACGAGACTCTAGTAGAAAGTATCGCGACGAATCTGACATGAGTCGGGGTAATACAAAAAAGCAAGCAAACTATACTGAATAAGTTAACAGGATTTACTGAAAGATATAGGGTAAGAATCCAGAGAATTAGAAGTAAATTATTAAAATCCAACGTACCTAGGAATCCGAGAATTCTGCGTAGAGGTGAGGAAAAGCGAAAGGAAAAAGAGGTACAGGGAGAAGATTGGAGAATTTGATTCAAGAGAAGAAGAGAACAAACCGTAACTGTAGATACGTTATAAATATATTAGAAAAAAATTTAAAAAGTGTTATGTTCAGCATTACAAAGCAGTGTACATGGATCAGGCGTATTGATAATAATTTACTCGTCAGTTACAAATTATTTTATTGGTAATTTTTTAATAGCATGTACTTTTATTCAACAGTTTTATTCAAACAATTATTTAATTACATTATTTTAAACCATTTAACCACTGTCTGTACTGCTTTTCAACAATAATTTTCATGTAAATATATTCTGCTAATTAAGCCTATATTCTGGCCAATTTATTTAAAGATATTACCTAAATTAAGACTCTTCTCGTCGACCGAAACATTAAGTTCATTTCCTTTTCCGGAAAGGACATAACCATTTTGGTAATGGACTTTTTACATTAAACGGAACAATGTGAGAATGCCATTTCTCAAAGTACTTATGTAAATGTTACGTATAATACGTGATGAAACGTACTGCGTACGCTCTCTTGTGTCTTAAAGGAAATATAAAAGCAAAGTAATGTGGTGTAGAATAAAGCTTTTATGTTATACAGTGTTCAATATTCCTTCAATTGCATTAATTAAGTTCTGTGTATTTGTTGTTTACAGTGGCGCCACTGCCGTCTTCTGAAAGTCTAAGAAACAGTGGTTATTATTATTAGCTTTCTTTTCTGGTGACATTTGAAGTCACAGATTATAAACTATAAAACATTTTAAACTTTCTTCATAGGAATATTCTAAAACTTAGCGAAATGGTTTTATTAACTAATGATGGGAAAAAAGGTTTACGAAAGATTTAACGTCAACAATACTTCGGGCACTTACATTCAGAATCTACGTAAAGTGTCAGATAAAAGAAAACTTTCGACGCTCAGTGCGATTGCCCATACTCAACCGAACCCTCGGGTACTAACATCGTTAACGAAGTGGTATTATGGTAACGCAAACAATAACATCAACCAACCTTACTTACAAGTTCACAGGAAGTATGACAGGAGACAATGTTTGAGCGACGCTAAGGAATGACTTAATGAAATCATAGCACTAGAGTTGACTGGAGAGAAACCTGTATTAAACAAGAAATTTTTTTTTTATATTTGCTGCTATACAATTGCTGCTAATGCAGCATCAAACTCCAACCTTATTAAACTAGCATAAAACTCGTGTGTTACAAGAGAGTTGACAAGAAAAAAAACATTTTCATAATAAAACAATGTTTTCATTTGATAGGAGATTCGATACCGTACGTTATGTTATGTACCTTTTCATATTCTCAAACGACTGTATTTGACTTATGGTCCTGTTAAACAGTACAGTGCATAAACGTTAAGCGTGTTTAATGTAAAATAATTTTACCAGCACACGTGCACAGGTCTTTGTTTGTTCAATATTCGCATACGTAATGAGTAGGTATGTAATTAAAAGTAAATATTGTGCTGTAAAACATCTGTATACATTTAAAAATAACATTTTTTAACTCCCTGTTCCTTTCTTATTTTTGAAGTATTAGACCATTCAGTTCGCTGTTACTCATTAATCAACTCCTCTACTATTGCTTGTTTCTTTGAGTCTATAAACTGAGTTGTAAATTGTCCCAATATCTGATGTATAACATGGTTTCAAAGAAAACGATGAACATTAATAATTGCTCATATTAGTTTGATTTGAAAGCTCTACGCTCGCCATACTCAAATTTTTCCAGACTACAAATCATAATAGTAAACAATAATATATCGACTTAATATACAGTAGAGCATCGATTATCCGAACGTCCACTAACCGAATGATCTATTATCCGAACTCAATAAAAAGTACAATTATGTACTGTACAGTACTGTATTGGACACGAATCTTAACCGGCCTCAGTCTTCAGCAGCCAGAAAACGGGGTATCGGTTTGAAGCAGACAGTGATAGAACAATTCTTCAAAAAAGTTTAAATCCATGGTACTGTATGTTTTCTTTTATTTAATTTTTAATTAATTCTATAGTACAGTGTTTGTCATTAAACTCTAATTTTGTTTAAATTAACTTTGGTTTTTATTAATTAGGCCTAGCTCAGTTTTAATTAAATGCCTTACTAACACATTACAGTACAGTATACAGGTTGCTGTAATTATATAACTATGTTAGAAACGATTTTGTAATAAAAACCTTTGTTTCTGTAAAGAGAAATGTTTTCAATTTACGATCTATTATCCGAAATATCGATTATCCGAACACGCCATCGTCCCGAAAAGTTCGGATAATCGATGCTCTACTGTATTCCTGTATACAGCAGTGACGCTATCAAGAACGTTAACAAGATAGAATTAATTAGTAAACATGAAAACAATTTAAAATGTAAACAAATATAAAACCGCGATTTTGCGATACCATTAAAATAGTCAGCTTTTATTTCGCAATGTGTAACTAGGTACATAGGCAATATTCTATTTTTCATGTAAGTATATAACATACCGTTAAAGATATAACATTAATTGCTAAAAGTTAAATACTAAAGCCTATTAATTATAATTATTATGTAAAAATAATAATTCTTTTAAGCAATTAAAATTAGTTAACAAGTTTACTAAAAATGCAAATTTTTATTTAAGAAAACATAAAACATTTAATTATAATGTTCCAAAGACTTCATCTTAATTGACAACGCAAAGCCTGAGAAGGGTTGTAACAACATTTACTCAATTTTCTGTACTCCATATTCTTTGAAACATAACTTAAGATGCTTCTTTTTGTTATAGAAGAAAATAAAGACCCACAACTGAAATTCCGGGAAAAATATATTATGGTATACGAGTTATTTAAGACATACGAGTGTGAGGTGAACAGTTCCGGACCTGACACAGAGATAACGCCACTATGCTGATTAGTTTGATCGTGATGTGTGATTTCATCATTTGTACGCTTAATTTCGACATTTTAAGAGAATGAGTTGTTTAGTATTAGTTTGGCAGTAGGCTTATATCACATTAGCGCCTCAAACATTGTTTTAACAGTGGCCAGGTTGGAAATTCGTGGTATCACTAAGCAATTTTTTTAAAGTGTTTAACTGCAACCGATATAAAAAAAGAGCTCGATTTAACGTTGATGTACTCTTCTCCATCGAATACAACGGTTAAGAGCTGGGCTGTTGAATTAAAACGGTCAAACAAGCACAACTGACGTCATGTGTGTTGGACGTCCCATTTAACTGACTACGTTATAAAAAATAGAAAACATCCACAAAATCGTTTTCGCAGACCGTAGAATAAAAGCAAGTGAGATAGCAGAGACTGTTGGTATAGTAAGGAAACGTGTGCGCAAATACCTTACACGAACATCTAGTAATGACAAATCTGTGCTCTACACGGGTACCGCGTTTGCAGACACTTGAACAAAAACAGTGTTGAAAGACTGTTCAACCGATTGGCTGGCACTTAATACGCGCAATCCAATCAAATTTTATGTTGATTCGTAACCGTTGATGAGTCTTGGGTCCACCACAACACTCCTGAACCAACCAACAGTCAAAACAAGGGACAGCGAAAGGTGAACAATTCTAAGGATGGCAAAGACAAATCCTGCTGTTGGTAAGATTATGGCGACTGTCTTTTGGGATGCACGTGGAGTAAGTTTGAAAACTATAGTGGCGAATACTCTGTAAACCTACTACATCTTTTAAAAGACAAAATTAAGAAATAACGGACGAAATTTATCGAAAAATAATGTGCTGTTTCACCAAGACAATGCACCATCTCACACATTAGTTGTTACGATATTTGAAACGTTGAAGTTATAATTACTTCCTTACGCACCATACTCGCCCCATTTAGTCTAGAACAACTTCTAAGTTTTTACAACATACAAAATTCCTCGCTGTCAAAAGATTTACTGCCGACAATCAAGCCAACGATGCTGTAAATGGCTAATTTGTGGACCTCGACAAGTCCGCTTATCACTTTGGCATAACCACTTTAGAGCATCGTTAGCAAAAATTAATGCATAGTTAATGCATATTAAACCAAAAATTTTTGTTTTCTTATACAGGCCCGGGACTTTTTACCCTATCCTCGTACATGTGATTTCTACGCTACCCGTATTGTTTAGTATATCTACATAAACCATGAAAATAAAAATCAAACAACCAAGTACAATACAGATGACGTCAATCATACAGCGTAGAAATACTAAATGGCTTCACCAACTCAAACTGTACCTCAGCTTTCGAATGCATCAAATGAATAAAAATCATAGTAATGAAAGAAGTGACGAGATTCTAACGCAGACAAATAAGTTTTGAAACGCATAGTCATAACCAACGATGTGACGAAGTTACATCACTGTAAAATTAGTTCAAGTATATAATAGTAAAATGATAGTGTCTTCTTAAAATTGCTTGGGTACTTACGAATAACAAATATTATTTTTATATTAAATGTAATCGACAATGAATCTATCCCTGTAGTTTTGAATATCATTTACTGTGTCACTTATACAACCAGTCACGTACAGATGATTACAATGTCCACATGTGCATTCTGTGTGCTCACATGATAACACTCTACTAAATGCTGAAGTGTATTCCACTGAACATTGCTTACTGTGCTGAATATACTATAACGATTCATATAGCATCCTATCTGAGCGTTATATGAAAGTGTTAGACTGTACGAGTATAGCAGCGTAAGCAAGAGAGAGAGCGTACAATCGCAGCCATCTCACTCTAACCTCGTAAAAGCGACGTCCGCTACCGGTACGAACATGAAACTTTACTCAATTCAAATTATCAGTTCAACCTGCAATAACTTCAAAACTAATAAATATACGGCAATTCTGAAAACAGCATTGTGTTCAGCAAGTGAAGCTTTACAAGTAGCCGCAATCTCAGTAAGTATAATTAACAATTGAAGAAGTTATACGGAAGACGAACGCCAAAAGGAATAACAAGAGAATTATACTACGTAGGAATTAGGTGTTTTCACACACACACAGATAAAGACCTAAGCAACAATATTCGGTGGTCAGATCTTTGAAAACACAGTTGCAAATACCTATAGTCAATCAATTTGCAAATACAGGAAGTACGATGTTGACTAGAAATTCTCTGCCGTTTCAAACCTGTCATGGGGTGTTTGCTCGAACTGTTCGAGATTGTAGAGACTGGAAAAACGTATGATTTATTTGAACAACCAATCAGAAGCCCGTATTTAAAACAGACGCCAACTCAAACCGAGGGGTAGCGTTACTCTTCGTTCGAATCTTCAAGGCGTTAGTCGTGTATAAATTACGTGCAGAAAGTTTACATTCACGCAAAAGTGTATTTAAGTTTAAAATTCGAGAAGTAGTCCGCAGTAGAGGAACTACTACAGTTCAACAACACTCGCTGTGTAAAACAACACATTAATTAATTAAATTATTAATTTATTATTTTATAATCAGCCGTGAAGTGACCTGAGCAACAGAGAGCTACAGCATCTGTAATTGCCAGATCATCTTTCTACCGGATTGATCAACATCATTTCTTCTGGGCTAAACCATCGAAAGGAGGACCTCGACGGATTCCTATCTTCGGTCGACGCATCAAACAGTAAGAAATAGATTCATTGATTAATGAAATAAGTACTAAACAAATAATAAAAAGCAATAAACAATTTTTAAAAGACACTAAGAATCGCACACTTTGTATTTAATGTGTAAGATTAGTCATAACATAGTATAGGAGTGTAGAATGGAAAGTGAGGTGTAGTATTGGACGTGCAAATTATTGTAGACCTGTTCTTTATCACTGGTTTGGGAGATATCAATCTCTTAATTAAACCAGATAAGAGCAATAGGTCGTTTGAACGTCTTAATCTTTACTTTTCACACTCACTCGCTAATTATAAGAGTTAGGGTAGCAATAAGTCCTACAATTAACATTTTCAAAAAGTTTAAAAATAATTAAAACGTTAATTAAACATACTCAAGCAAAACTTTAAAGTGTTATTTGTAACGATTCCCCTTAAATCCACAATCACTGAACGAATCCTGAGAATTTGTGTCTCTATGCTCTGAGCTAAGCTGGAACCATGTCATTAGTATCTGGGATTTGTTCTGGCGCCCAGGTAAAGTAATCTCACGGGTAAGTAACGTTTTATCTAACATTCAAAATATTAGATAAGTGTGTTAGATAAAAGGAGTGTTGTATGAGTTTGGCGCCGCAACTAAGGGGCAAGAGTAAATCACCAAATTTATATATAGAAATAAGCTATATATGAATTTGTCGCCGCAACTTTAGGGGAACGATTAAGCACGATTAAACTCCCAAAGTTATATATAGAAGTAAGTTATATATATGAATTTGGCATGGCCAACTAATTAAGCTCGATTAAACTCGATTAAATCACCAAAGAAAGCACCAATTTAGCACAAAAGAAAGTTATATAATTTGTCGTTGCTCTTACCCAAGTGATTAGTTAAATTGTAATATTAGTTAATTAGAAACGAAGTGGAATTCAAGGTTACAAATAACTGTTAAATAATTGTTAAATTAATTTGTTAAAAATAAAAATTAAAAAATGGCTAAATCATCAGCAGTAGATATGGCAGCAATTGAGCAAATGTTTAAGCAGTTGACCACTAAAATTGAAAGTAAAATTGATGATACTAATGGTAAAATTGATAGTACAAAGAATCAATTGACCAGTGAAATTGAAAAAACTAATAGTAAACTATCTAGTGAAATAAAAGATACTAATAGTAAACTTGAAAGTAAAATAGAAGAAAATAATAAAAGTTTAGAAGAAAGTAATCAAAAATTAATAAATGATGTTAATAATAAAATAGAGCAAACTAATAAATATTTGTCTAGCGAGATGAAACAAATAAATGAAAATTTGTCTAGCCAAATAGAACAAAGTAGTAAAGAAGCTACATTTAAAATAGATGAAGAAATATCTAATTTAGCTAGTAAATTAGACAGTACTAATAATAAAATAGATGAGAGTAATATTAGGTTTGATAAACATACCGAAGAGGTTAAAACTACGTTAGAGGAATTTAGGAAACAAGTAAACACTAATTTTCGCCGTCAAGACGAAAAACTAAATAAGTTTAGAAACGAATTTCATGAAAGGTTAGAACAAAAAGTAACCCTCATTAATCAACAATTCAGCGAAGTAACAGCTGAATTAAAAACACAATCGCTTCTAAATAAAGAAGAAATCCAGAATACTAGGGAAGAGTGTACCCAACTGGGTGAGAATATTAAAGAAGTTAAGAAACAGGTAGAGAGTAAGGCTAACAGTGACAAAGTACATCAAAAGGTGGAACAGCAGTTAAAGGTAATGCGGGAAGATCTGACTAAGGCAATGAAGTCACAGCAAACCAAAGTCGTGAGGTGTGGCGGCTATAAGGAAGAACCGGAAAACCTTGCATTTTCAGGAAACCCACATGAGAATCCTGTGGAATTTCTAAAGCTGTTCGAGGCTTATGTAGCTTGTGTAAACCCACTGATGGACGACGAGGACAAGAAGGACATGTTAGGTCGATTTCTCAAGAATTGGGCAGGTACGTGGTGGAAAGTCATCTCGGACAGAGTCCAAACCTACTCAGTCTTCAAAGAAAAATTCCTGGCTCAGTACTGGAATATCCAGATACAAAGAAGGGTACGCGATCATCTGGAATTTGGTAATTATCACCCGTCAATGAATATGACAACCACAAACTATGTGCTAAATGTAATGGCACAAGCCAAGCATCTAACACCACCAGTAGAAGAGAGAGACCTAGTGTATATGCTAGCGCGTCATTTCTCAGAACGCACTAGAGTAGCAACCACTACTAGAGGAGTGGAACTCTTGAAAAGTTCATAATGGTAGTGGATGAGTGTCAAGATCTAGAGAGGGACCTGCAGCGAGTAAATAATCAGCTAAGTAACTACTCTAGAGGCAATCATCAGGAACTAACTTTCTATCCAACAAAAAGGAGAGACAATAAGCGTCCGAAAGAAAAAAGGTTTACCCCATATCCGGGTAACAAACCACAAAATCGGCCGGAATTGGAAGAGATGGGTAGAAGTAGGAGTGTAGAAACCCGACCAAATAAAGGGTATAAGGTATGTAAAACAACCATAACATCTACCGAGTCGCAACCGTCTAATAGTAAAATGAATACGGGAAACGGGAAGCCACTGCAGGTAGAAAAGAAACAAAATTAAACCTACCATTACCTGCAGTGAAACAACCAAAGAAAACAGGTAAGAAGAAAGTAACAAATAATATAAAACAAGTGAGCGATAGGGAGTTCTTGTTAAAAGAGGAGCAAGAAGTGGGTAGACACCATTATCCTGAATGTCCGGAAATAAGTTGTAAGATCAGTAATCTACTAGTAAGAGCGCTTATAGACACTGGCAGTGAAGTTACCTGTGTCAGCTCAAAGTTTGTAGATAATTGTCAGTTGCGAAATTGTCCCAGACTACCCGTAAAACATTGTAATGTAAAGGGAGCCACTGGAGCCAAAATGCAAAAGATAACTGAACAAATTTAATTACCTGTCAGTTTAAATGGTAACCAAACCCAAATTGTAGCTCTAATAGTCCCGAAACTCATTCATGATTGTATTATTGAGGTAGATACGTTACTTGAATGGAAAGCAGAAATAAATTTTAAAAGAAATACCATTACGATGGAAATTAATACTAATAAAATTAATGTAAGTATTAAAGAGTTTAAGCATTGGAACTCGGTGTCATAAAAGGGTATATAGAGAAACCTGTAGTTGACGTTAGGAGTGACCAGCACTGTATTGATGATACTCCAGAAATCAACATTGGGACTGAGTTGAACAACGAGCAACAGAACAAAATTCAGCAACTCTTTTGTGAGTATAGTGATGTGTTCAGAACAGAGCCTGGAAGAGCCAAGTTCTATGAACATCAGTTAACACTTACTGAAAACGCATCATTTGTACAAAGGACTTATCCAATACCTCTACATTATAGAGATGAAGTGGAGAAAGAGGTCCAACAGATGTTAGCGAATGGTGTTATAGAGAGAGCAAGTAGTCCCTATATAAACCCTTTAGTAGTTGTCATCAAGCCGAACGGGAGTATCCGATTATGCCTAGATGCTAGGAAACTAAATTCTTTATTAGTACCAGATTACGAGTGCGCAAGGAGTGTGGAAGAATTGTTTAAAAAATGTAATGGGGTTAAGTACATGACCAAATTGGACTTAACATCAGGATTCTGGCAAATTCCCATCCGTAAATGTGATAGACAGTGTACGGCATTTTTGTATAAAAATAAGTGCTACCAATTTAAAGTGGTACCTTTTGGCCTGAGCACCAGCTTAGCAGCAATGGTAAGGTGTTTAGACAGTGCCTTAGGTAATGAGGTAGAGACGTATACATTAGTGTTCGTAGATGATATTCTATGTGTGTCACAAACATTCGAGGAGCACTTACAACATTTAAAAAATATTTTTGAAAAATTAAGATCAGCAAACATGACGCTGAATCTAAGGAAATCAGAGTTTGGTAAGGAGGAAATTAAGTTTTTAGGTCACCGAATCTCAGTGGAAGGCATAACCACAGACCCTGAGAAGGTACAAGCCATACAAGAATTTCCAACTCCAAAGAACTGTAAGCAGCTAAAGTCATTTCTAGGTTTAGCTAACTACTATCAGAAGTTTACAAGTAAATACGCGGAAAGTACTGTTCCATTGTTGAAGTTGTTAAACAAAGGGATTAAATGGAATTGGACAAAGGACCACGATGAAGCGCTGCAACAAGTGAAAAGTCTTTTTATAAATACGGTTGTATTAAATCATCCAAGGATAGGAGAAAGATTTTAATTGCAAATAGACGCCAGCAATATTGCTATTGGAGCACACTTGTATCAGAGTGATGAGAAGGGCCAAAAAGCGGTATTAGGATTTGTAAGTCGCACACTTAAAGGGGCAGAATTAACCTATTTTACGACAGAAAAAGAGCTATTAGCGATAGTGCATAGCCTGTCAAAGTTTAGAAGTTATATTCTGGGTGCCAAACTTACTATAATCACCGACAATAATGCGTTAGTATTTTTATTAAAGTGTACATTGCTAGGTGCTCGTCTGACTCGTTGGATCTTGGCTATACAAGATTATCAATATGAAATACAGTATTGTAAAGCGAAAGACAACTTGGTAGCAGATGTACTCAGTAGAAATCCACCATCAGAAAACAACATGGAAACAGATAACATTAAATGTAGTAGCAATGATATTGGTATTTACGCGATAAAGCATCTAACAAAACCTGAAGAAGTTAGACGACTTAAGGAAATAGGTACGCATCAAAAAGACCCTATGATTAGTGTAGCTTGGAGAAGTGCAGTTACCAACTCCAAACCAGGATTTTCTATATATGGAGGTAAGCTATATAAGCTATGTTCCCATAGGAAGAAATATAGACAAAATATTGACCAATAAAGAAATAATAGTTTGTGCCAAGAAGGTAGGTGAATCAAACGTGGTCAACAATAATAATAAGAAAAGAAAAATGTATTTAAATAAATGTTAGTATTGTTGTTTAAATTACTGACGTTAATTCATCCAAAATGGTGATTAAAATATTAATGGTCATATAAATTTCCAATATGTGTATACCGTGTTAGGTTAAGTAACAAATTGTAATCTTTAGTTATAAGGTAGAGGTAAGGAAAAGTGTATTAGTGCAAGTTTTATGCGGGAAAAACAAAAGTGCAAAATTTTAATTAGGGTAAAAAGATACATTAAGAAAAAAAATTAATGATTTCTTAAAATAATCAATTTTTTTATACCTAGTGGGGGTATACATAACGGTTCATATTAGCATCCTATCTGAGCGTTATATGAAAGTGTTAGACTGTACGAGTATAGCAGCGTAAGCAAGAGAGAGAGCGTACAATCGCAGCCATCTCACTCTAACCTCGTAACAGCAACGTCCGCTACCGGTACGAACATGAAACTTTACTCAATTCAAATTATCAGTTCAACCTGCAATAACTTCAAAACTAATAAATATACGGCAATTCTGAAAACAGCATTGTGTTCAGCAAGTGAAGCTTTACAAGTAGCCGCAATCTCAGTAAGTATAATTAACAATTGAAGAAGTTATACGGAAGACGAACGCCAAAAGGAATAACAAGACCAAGGAATACTACGTAGGAATTAGGTGTTTTCACACACACACAGATAAAGACCTAAGCAACAATATTCGGTGGTCAGATCTTTGAAAACACAGTTGCAAATACCTATAGTCAATCAATTTGCAAATACAGGAAGTACGATGTTGACTAGAAATTCTCTGCCGTTTCAAACCTGTCATGGGGTGTTTGCTCGAACTGTTCGAGATTGTAGAGACTGGAAAAACGTATGATTTATTTGAACAACCAATCAGAAGCCCGTATTTAAAACAGACGCCAACTCAAACCGAGGGGTAGCGTTACTCTTCGTTCGAATCTTCAAGGCGTTAGTCGTGTATAAATTACGTGCAGAAAGTTTACATTCACGCAAAAGTGTATTTAAGTTTAAAATTCGAGAAGTAGTCCGCAGTAGAGGAACTACTACAGTTCAACAACACTCGCTGTGTAAAACAACACATTAATTAATTAAATTATTAATTTATTATTTTATAATCAGCCGTGAAGTGACCTGAGCAACAGAGAGCTACAGCATCTGTAATTGCCAGATCATCTTTCTACCGGATTGATCAACATCATTTCTTCTGGGCTAAACCATCGAAAGGAGGACCTCGACGGATTCCTATCTTCGGTCGACGCATCAAACAGTAAGAAATAGATTCATTGATTAATGAAATAAGTACTAAACAAATAATAAAAAGCAATAAACAATTTTTAAAAGACACTAAGAATCGCACACTTTGTATTTAATGTGTAAGATTAGTCATAACATAGTATAGGAGTGTAGAATGGAAAGTGAGGTGTAGTATTGGACGTGCAAATTATTGTAGACCTGTTCTTTATCACTGGTTTGGGAGATATCAATCTCTTAATTAAACCAGATAAGAGCAATAGGTCGTTTGAACGTCTTAATCTTTACTTTTCACACTCACTCGCTAATTATAAGAGTTAGGGTAGCAATAAGTCCTACAATTAACATTTTCAAAAAGTTTAAAAATAATTAAAACGTTAATTAAACATACTCAAGCAAAACTTTAAAGTGTTATTTGTAACGATTCCCCTTAAATCCACAATCACTGAACGAATCCTGAGAATTTGTGTCTCTATGCTCTGAGCTAAGCTGGAACCATGTCATTAGTATCTGGGATTTGTTCTGGCGCCCAGGTAAAGTAATCTCACGGGTAAGTAACGTTTTATCTAACATTCAAAATATTAGATAAGTGTGTTAGATAAAAGGAGCGTTGTAATACATATTAGGATGCTGCATGTAAACTATTTGTTTACCTACAGGTTTCCCATAAAGCATCGTCATGTTTAATATCACTTAAACGGATATTGAAATCCAACAAGAGTTGTTCGTCTTAACACAACCATAATGGTTTGGAAAAATATAATGAAAAACAAAATTTTCGGAAACAAAACTCAAAATTGAATCACTCTACACAATTATTTTGAACAATTATGTCGTACTAGTTTTTAATGATGCTAATATATTTTTAATCTCTATAAAAAAATAGCTTAACCAGAAACGTTACAGTATGGTCTTATGGCCACTTGCTCTTTATAGATTTGTTCTTTACGCATTTGGTAGCTTAATCATAATCTTCATCCAGCCATCTCCCCCTCGGTCTTTAAACCCATACACCTGTGACCTATACGGTTGTTTTCCAACTTGTTTTGCGAGTCGTGAACGTGACATTCTTCCTTAGTGTTCTTTCCACCGTTGGTGATAATGTTATACTCTTTTCTTTAAGTTAAAAACATGTAATTCTTCTCTTATGGCCTTATTCTTTATACGGTCATGTTTAGAACACCTTTTACCTCATTTTAAGAACGCCATTTCTGAGGCCTGCAATTTACTTTCTTGTTTCTTGGTTGTTGTCCATAATTCACAGGAACACAGGGACAATACAGGAACCCCCATAAATTTGTAAAATTTTAGTTTTGTATCTCGACGTACCTTGTTTCTAAAATTACAGTGGATTGTCCCACAGATCATCTGGAGCTTACTTAAACTAACATGAATATCATAATTCTTATTATAGACAATATCATTTCCCAAATAATTATAATGGCCCACCTGTTCTACAATTTGACCACTAATCATTATTTTTGTCCTTATTGGTTCCTTGTCTCAAAATGCCATTATCTTTGTTTTTGAAGTGCAGATTTCTATACTGTACTGTGTGCAAAGCTAATAAAGCATAAAAGTCGATTTTTGTAGTTTAATGTAGAAGTTATTGGGCCTGAAACTTTGCTGATAGCGTTATTTCTATGACACTGATACAAAGTGGCGGCAACTACTCTGATTAGTAGAAATAGTAAGGGAACGTAAACCAAAGATATTCTCTTAGAAATATTTTGAGTAGTTTCATTACGTCATATAGTGATTTGGAGTGGTTTGAAGGGAATTTCTAGAAAGGGACAAGGAACCTGAAGATCAGTTGTGGATTTGAATTTGAGCAGTGACTCTTCGTGTCACCCTATATAAACCAAAACCTAATATATTCAGGGAGATGAAGAAAAAATAAATAATAATAATACATAATACATACAGAAACAAAATTCAAATTCCTGAGGTTCTCTGCGGTGAAAAGAAGACGAGAAAGGGGTGGACAGTGGAAAGGAAGGCGGTGCATTGTGTGCGAATGAGGGCCTTCTGGCATTAGAAGAAAAGGAAATAATATTCGCGTGGTCCACGGCTGGCAGGTTTGTGTAAACAAGAAGAAGAAGAAGAAGAAGAAGAAGAAGAAGAAGAAGAAGAAGAAGAAGAAGAAGAAGAAGAAGAAGAAGAAGAATGGAGGAGGAGGAGGAAGAGGAGGAGGAGGACGACGACGACGACGAGGAGGAGGATAAAGAGGAGGAGGAGGAAGAGGGTTTAGAAGGAGGTTAAGAAGAAAAAGAATATTATTTAAGACAACGTATTTGCACACATGTGACTTATCTACCCAACGAAGGTTGGTCCGTGTGTGCGTAATATGTGTATGGGTGTGTAATGTGTGTGAGATTTAGATATTATTTCTACAAATATATGAAACAAAGTTAGTGTAACTACCTTAGTAAATGTCTGTCATAGTTTAATTCAAGCAAACATAAATTTGTCGTTCAGTAATTTAAGTGGTCGTAGACAAAAGGGCAAGGTGTAATCATTTTAATGAACTCCTTATTTATCAGAGAGTAGGGTAGAACTCTAGGCTAATATTGATTCAAATAGTTTACAGTAGTTTGTAAATTGAAGGTTTATTTTAGTTGTTTAAGCAAACAGCTTTGACCACCTCGTCTGTGTTCTACTGATTATAAAGGCTACCAAACTGCAAACTTGATCACTATCACTTGACTGTTAGTTCGACCGTCCTATAGATGCAATTTTCTGTCCGTTTATTTTAATTATTCCATAACTTTTATTTTCTCATAGTGAGGTTGTGATCATAGTTAATTAGTAATTAACAAAAATGTTTCTTTTAACAATTTCTTCATTATACTATCAGATGCTTCACTGCAACATGATTATTGTTGCTTGATTGCTACAATTTTTTAAATATGTATCACGTTAAATTTGTTATGAGTTACGTTACATCTCTACACCTAAAATGCAAGTGTATGACGTGGCAATGCAAACTGTTTGCACCATTTTACAGATTGAAAAAGGAACAGCCGTCTCAATACGAATTTAGGAAATGGTAAATGCTGCAATCACCAGTGTAGCTCGACATAAATTGTCTTGGGACAAGTAAATTGATATTTAATGTTATTAGCTTACATTGATAGAAATTGTGGCAGCGTATTACGTCACATTTTGATTAAATTTATATTCTAAAAAAATAAAATATAATAATAATGATGTTTAATAACTATCCCTGGGGTATTCATTTTTTAACGATAACCAAATTTTATGTCATCAACAGAGATCAAGAACATTAAACCAAGTTTCAGAAATTTCCCACCTTGCTTAGCTCAAACAATTCTCATTAACCATGAAGAAAGACGCTTCCTTGAATTTACGTTGTCCAATCTCACACTCTTCATCTACTATGAGCCCGGCACGCCACTCTATGCTGTTTTTCCCAAGCAGTCTCCGCCAATCGCAAGGTCATGTATTCATGTATACGTGAAATCCCAGAGGCCTGCCCGTTTCTGCGAAGTATTGTGCCGCACACTTACACGGAAGTCGGTTTATTACTTTCTTAGTATCTAATGTAGAAACACTTGGTGTGGTTCTACACAGCAAGTTGCTTATAGTATTACGGGAACTAAATGCAGTTCGTACACCGCATCTCCTTTTAACCCTCCTTACTTTCTCCGATTCCATCGGATGAACGGAACAACGGCAGTACGCCTCCCTACGTTGTGTCGTCACGAGTCTTCACACGGCCAACCCTGTAATAATCTTCTTTACGTACTGGTCATGATAACCATTCTTACTGATATCCCTACAGATGTTTCTAAGTTCTTTCCCTCAGCAAACTCTTATTTTAACAGCCCCTAATGGACGAGAATACAACGCAGTGGCGGCTCGTCAGGTGACACTGGTTCACATAAAATAACCGGTTGAATGCGTTTATTTTTACTCTAAATCATTTCCAATTGTTATTCAATTTTATTTTTAAATTTACTTAATTAGATTTTGCCTGTGCAATTAGAAGGAAAGTGACAAGCGATCCTGGTACTTTACAGGAGCTGGACGTTGCTGCGATTACGTACTAAAACACGCAAAGTAGCCTAGTAGACCATAAGGACAACTTTCTGCACTCTTGAAAACTGCCTCAGTTTGACGTTATTACGAGAGTTAGTATATGACGGTTGCCATGACAATGCATGCCCTCTACACACCACTCCTGTATACTTTTGATTAGAAAAGTCATTTTTAAGGTAAAATAATGATAATAAGAAAACCTTTTCAAGCTGTGAAAAATTTACGCATATACTGCAAGGAAATAAAGTTGCAAAAATTATGGATAACGTTTACAATCGAAACCTTAACGAAATTGGTATTCGCCTCATGGTGATTGTGTAACAGTTGTTATTTAAATACACTTTTTTGTATGCTCCAATTAATTATTAGTGTTAAATCAAGTAAGTAGAGTGAAAATGGTTTTGATGATTTAAATAACGTTACTCGTATTCTTTACAAACATGAAGATTCTTCTGAGCACGTGCGTTGTATATTGAGTTTTTCAAAACTCAGGAAAAATTTAAGTACCATAGAGGATTCTCTGAAGAAAAATTCCAAGTTGTTTAATAAGCACTTCAGTAACACTGTTCGGCTTAACATACTTTTCATGTAGTTGCATATTATTGCAGTTATTTACGTGGGTAAACAAGAATTAGCATTTTGCTTACATCACGAAGATTTATTGTCTATTCATCGCAGAAACATTAAAGAACTATTAGAAAGCTTCGTATTGATAGGTGCTGTAGACATCCGAGAAGACTGCAAAAAAAAATCTCTCCCATCTTTGCCAGCAATTCTAGGACTATTCACTGCCGGTATCAAGCCACATCTCTGAACAGTCTCCCCTATACGGGAGCTCCGCTGAATCTAGGATCGCGGCGTAAAGTCGGCCCGCATGGACAGTCGCGACCTCTCTCTAAGAGTATTCAAAATGAAATAATTGATTTGCATTTCATAATATAATCATGGCAAGAAAATAAAGTAGATTTATTTTTCTATACAAGGCGATAATTCTACAAACACTGTATACATATCTCAATGATGCATCATAATTACATACGTTATTCTAGGAGGAAAGATGTGGAAAATTTTGGGGATTTTATAATGTTAGTTCCAGTCGAACTGCCGAAACACTGTTTCATGTTGAATGAAGGTCTCTTAAACATTTTGACTACAAATCGAAACTTATTGCCCAGTGTTTTGATGGTGCAAGCACCAGGGTAATCAAATGGTCTTAAGGCGAAAATCACAGCGTCACAAGCAGTTCTTGTTCACTGTATTGTTCACTGTTCACTTCAAACGTCATCGTTTGAATTTAGTGCTACAATAGAGTTGCAACAGCATTTCAAAGTGTCCGATGATGCCTTTAATTGCAACGGATGATTGGCTAAAATGAAAAAAATACCTTTTTTTATCAAAGTCTTTGGTACACAAAATAAAAGCATAATGCATTAAAAAATAAAAAGAACTTTAATTAAATTAAAATTTAATTTCATTAAATTGAAAGAACTTTATTAATAAATAAAGTCATCTTTAGAGCCGAAGAGACTACATTGATATTGTTAATAAGAATAAACAATAAAATATCAAATGGCAAATGTTTCATTACACGAATTGAAAAACATTTCCACAAACACGCGGATGTATTCATCAGTAAATAGAACACTAATTATTTCTTTCCCTAAAAGTGACTGAAATAGACAAATACGTATATCACTTTGTCTAATTAAATTGTTGGAACTGAAGCAAAATTAGACCACTAGCTTATTATAAAATTAGTAGTAATTAAATGTTGGACTTCGAATGTACACAAGGTCTACTGTAGAATGTGGTGCATGTTGAATAAGAAAAATTAATTTAAAAGTACAGGTAGGTCTAAGCGTCTAAGGTTTGGGAATGGTTAGAAATTTTTTTAACAATTTACAAAAATTATTCAAGGTGTATATTAAACAAAGAAAAAAATATTAAATATCAGCATATTAAAAAATTTGAATATAAGAAATGATTTTACTTCCACGTTCCTTAAGGAAATGGAAGTATGGTGATGGCAAAAAAAATCGTGTTTGAGATTATTGCAGATTCTGATTGTACTACACTCAAAACATGAAAAAAAGAAATTTTTCGAAAAGTGTCTGTGTGTGTGTCTGTCAGTCTGTCTGTCTGTGTGTCTGTGTCTATCTGTCTATAGATTTTTTTTTCATGGCAAACGATAACAGCCGCAAATTCAAACAAAATCAAATAATTTTTTGCATTCAGCTCTGATTTGTAGAGTACTCAAGACCTATTGTTTTTGGTGAAGATCGGTTAAGGGGAAGGGGTAGTTTACCGGCAACGGTTTTTTTTAATCAAGGGTAATTTTTTTCTATGGCAAACGATAACAGCCGCAAATTCAAACAGAATCAACTATTCTTTCGCATACAGCCCTGAATTATAGAGTTCTGAAGACCTGTTGGTTTTGGTGAAGATCGGTTAAGGGAAAGGGGTAGTTTACCAGCAACATTTTAAGTTTTAACAAGTGTATATTCTATGGCAAACGATAACAGCCGCAAATTCAAACAGAATCAAATAATGTTTTGCATGCGCCCTGATTTGTAGAGTTCTCAGGACCTGTTATTTTTGGTAAAGAGCGGTTAAGGGAAGGGGTAGTTTACCTGCAACGTTTTATGTTTTAAAAGGGTATTTTCTATGGCAAACGATAACAGCCGCAAATTCAAACAGAATCATATAGTTATTTGCATACAGTCCTGATTTGTAGAGTACTCAAGACCTATTGTTTTTGGTAAAGATCGGTTAAAAGAAAGGGGTAGTTTACGGGCAACGTTTTTTTTATCAAGGGTAATTTTTTTTTATGGCAAACGATAACAGCCGCAAATTTAAACAGAATCAAATAATATTTTGAATACAGCCCTGAATTGTAGAGGTCTCATGAACTATTTATTTTGGTGAAGATCGGTTAAGGGAAAGGGGTAGTTTACCAGCAACATTTTATGTTTTAACAAGGGTAATTTTTTCTATGACGAACGATAACTGCCGTAAATTCAAACAGAATCAACTACTTTTTTGCATACCTTTTTGAATTATACAGAACGCAAGGTCTGTTGATCTTGTTGAAGATCGGTTAAGGGAAAGGGGTAGTTTACCTGCAACATTTTATGTTTGCAACTTATGTTTGCAGTTTATGCAACAAGGGTAATTTTTTTACGAACGATAACTGCCGTAAATTCAAAGAGAATCAAATGATTTTTTGCATGCAGCCCTGAATTGTAGAGTTCTCAATACATATTGTTGTTGGTGAAGATCGGTTAAGGGAAAGGGGTAGTTTACCAGCAACGTTTTATGTTTTAACAAGGGTATTTTCTTTTGCAAACGATAACAGCCGCAAATTCAAACAGAATCAAGTAATTATTTGCATACTGCCCTGAATTGTAGAGTTCTCAATACATATTGTTTTTGGTGAAGATCGGTTAAGGGAAAGGGGTAGTTTACCAGCCACCTTTAATGTTTTAACAAGAGTAATTGTTTCTATGACGAACGATAACTGCCGCACATTCAAACAAAATCAAATAATGTTTTGCATGTATCCCTGACTTGTAGAGGACTCAAGACTTATTGTATTTGGTGAAGATCGGTTAAGGGGAAGGGGTAGTTTACCAGCAACGTTTTTTATAAAGGGTAATTTTCTATGACGAACGATAACTGCCGCATATTCAAACAGAATCAAATAATTTTTTGCATACGTCACTGGATTGTAGAGAACTCAAGGCCTTTTCAAGTTGGTGAAGATTGGTTAAGGGGAAGGGGTAGTTTACCGGCAACCATTTACGTTTTAACAAGAGTAAAGTACTTGAAAATTCATTTAAACTTTTTCAAACAATGGTAATTGTTAAAAACAAAATAATTTTGTTGCCAGGCAATAAAATTATAATATTTTCATTTTAATGTAAATCATGTATAAGAGAAAATATATCGTGCGTGGCAGGCAAGCATATCTCAGTTATGTACTGTTTACGTTTCCATTTTATTATTATGACTACCGCAATAAAAAGGCAGGGAAGACACACACACCAAATTCGCGTTATTTCTGCAACAAGCCATTAATTTTATGCATATTTTATATATATATATATATATATATATATATATATATATATATGTGTGTGTGTGTGTGTGTGTGTGTGTGTGTGTGTGTGTGTGTACAACGTTATCGGCAACAAAGAAGTAGTTTTTGTTAAAATTCCTTCCCGGGATATTTAGCCGTAGTCCAATGTTTTCTACAAAACCAGACATTTCGGCAATGCCATCGACTTCCATCATCAGTGAAAATCGAGTGTGATAACGTGAGGTGGTATACGTTAGTAACCACAGCACTGTGGTTAAGGCTGAAGCAGCAAGTAGAAAGAAGTAGTTTCTATGGTAATATTTCATTTCGAAAATGATTTTAAATATAAATCTTAGAATATGGAAATCATGTATGGTTCTCCATACCGATATTTTACTTCCATATTCCTTAAGGAAACGGAAGTATGGTGATGGCAAAAAAAATCGTGTTCGAGATTATTGCAGATTCTGATTGTACTACACTCAAAACATGATAAAAAATCGTTTTTCGAAAAGTGTCTCTGTGTGTGTCTGTCTGTCTGTAGATTTTTTTCTATGGCAAACGATAACAGCCGCAAATTCAAACAGAATCAAATAATTTTTGCAAACAGCCCTGATTTGTAGAGTACTCACGACCTATTTTTTTGGTGAAGATCGGTTGAGGGAAAGGGGTAGTTTACCTGCAACGGTTTTTTTTTATCAAGCGTAATATTTCTTTTTTGGCAAACGATAACAGCCGCAAATTCAAACAGAATCAAATAATGTTTCGCATACAGCACTGAATTATGGGAGTTCTCAAGACCTATTGTTTTTGGTGAAGATCGGTTAAGGGAAAGGGGTAGTTTACCTGCAACGTTTTATATTTTAACTTTCTATGGTAAACGATAACAGCCGCAAATTCAAACAGAATCAATAATTTTTTGCATACACCCCTAAATTGTAGAGTTATCAAGACCTATTGTTTTTGGTGAAGATCGGTTAAGTGAAAGGGGTAGTTTACCAGCAACGTTTTATGTTTTAACAAGGGTATATTCTATGGCAAACGATAACAGCCGCAAATTCAAACAGAATCAAATAATGTTTTGCATGCGCCCTGATTTGTAGAGTTCTCAGGACCTGTTATTTTTATTAAAGAGCGGTTAAGGGAAGGGGTAGTTTACCTGCAACGTTTTATGTTTTAAAAGGGTATTTTCTATGGCAAACGATAACAGCCGCAAATTCAAACAGAATCATATAGTTATTTGCATACAGTCCTGATTTGTAGAGTACTCAAGACCTATTGTTTTTGGTAAAGATCGGTTAAAAGAAAGGGGTAGTTTACGGGCAACGTTTTTTTTATCAAGGGTAATTTTTTTTTATGGCAAACGATAACAGTCGCAAATTTAAACAGAATCAAATAATATTTTGAATACAGCCCTGAATTGTAGAGGTCTCATGAACTATTTATTTTGGTGAAGATCGGTTAAGGGAAAGGGGTAGTTTACCAGCAACATTTTATGTTTTAACAAGGGTAATTTTTTCTATGACGAACGATAACTGCCGTAAATTCAAACAGAATCAACTACTTTTTTGCATACCTTTTTGAATTATACAGAACGCAAGGTCTGTTGATTTTGTTGAAGATCGGTTAAGGGAAAGGGGTAGTTTACCTGCAACATTTTATGTTTGCAACTTATGTTTGCGGTTTATGCAACAAGGGTAATTTTTTTACGAACGATAACTGCCGTAAATTCAAAGAGAATCAAATGATTTTTTGCATGCAGCCCTGAATTGTAGAGTTCTCAATACATATTGTTGTTGGTGAAGATCGGTTAAGGGAAAGGGGTAGTTTACCAGCAACGTTTTATGTTTTAACAAGGGTATTTTCTTTTGCAAACGATAACAGCCGCAAATTCAAACAGAATCAAACAATTTTTTGCATGCATCCCTGAATTGTAGAGTTCTCAATACATATTGTTGTTGGTGAAGATCGGTTAAGGGAAAGGGGTATTTTACCGGCAACATTTTATGTTTTAAAACGTTATTTTCTATGGCAAACGATAACAGCCGCAAATTCAAACAGAATCAAGTAATTATTTGCATACTGCCCTGATTTGTAGAGTTCTCAAGACTTATTGTTTTTGGTGAAGGTCGGTAAAGGGAAAGGAGTAGTTTACCAGCCACCTTTAATGTTTTAACAAGAGTAATTGTTTCTATGACGAACGATAACTGCCGCACATTCAAACAAAATCAAATAATGTTTTGCATGTATCCCTGACTTGTAGAGGACTCAATACCTATTGATTTTGGTGAAGATCAGTTATGAGGAAGGGGTAGTTTACCAGCAACATTTTATGTGATAACAAGGTTAATTTTGTCTATGGCGAACGATAACTGCCGTAAATTCAATCATAATCAAATAATGTTTTGCATATGTCCCTATATTGTAGAGAACGAAAGGCCTGTTGATTTTGGTGAACATCCGTTACGGGGAAAGGGTAGTTTACCAGAAACATTTTTTGTTGTAACACGAGTAAAGTACTTAATTTTGATAAATAACGTATCCTGATAAGAAGATCTTAATAATCCACTGTAGAAACGTAGATGAAATATCTATAAATGAAGAGGCTAGTTGAACGGGGTGGGGGTAACTTTATATAAATGAAACTTATAGTTAAAGGCGGAGGGGATAATTTTTATATGTGTACTACGTTATCGGCAACAATATAGTAGTTTGTTGATAAAATTCCTTCCCGGGCTGTTTTGCCGTAGTCCAATGTTTTCTGCAAAACCAGACATTTCGGCAGAGGCGTCGACTGCCATCCTCAGTGAAAATCGAGTGCGATAACGTGTGGTGGTATACGTTAGTGACCACAATACTGTGGTTAAGGCTGAAGCAATAAGTGGAAAGTAGTAGTTTCTATGGAAATATTTCATTTCGTAAATGATTTTAAATATAAATCTTAGAACATGGAAGTCATGTATGGTTCTCCATACCGATATTTTACTTCCATATTCCACAAGGAAATGGAAAAAAAAATCCTCCTCCTTAAGGTGATGCCAAAAAAAATCGTGTTCGAACTTATTGCAGATTCTGATTGTACTACATTCAAAACATGAAAAACAGTCGTTTTCGAAAAGTGTGTGTGTGTGTATGTGTGTGTGTGTGTGTCTGTCTGTCTGTCTGTCTGTCTATCTGTCCGTCAGTCTGTCTGTCTGTGTGTCTATTTGTTTGTAGATTTTTTTTCTATGGCAAACGACAACAGCCGCAAATTCGAACAGAATCAAATAATTTTTGCATACAGCTCTGATTTGTAGAGTACTCACGACCTATTGTTTTTGGTGAAGATCGGTTGAGGGAAAGGGGTAGTTTACCTGCAACAGTTTTTTTTTATCAAGGGTAATTTTTTTTTTTGACAAACGATAACAGCCGCAAATTCAAACAGAATCAAATAATATTTCGCATACAGCCCTGAATTATGGAGTTCCCAAGACCTATTTTTTTTGGTGAAGATCGGTTAAGGGAAAGAGGTAGTTTACCTGCAACGTTTTATGTTTTAACAAGGGTATTTTCTATGGAAAACGATAACAGCCGCAAGTTCAAACAGAATCAAAAGATTATATGCATACAGCCCTAAATTGCAGAGTTCTCAAGACCTATTGTTTTCGGTGAAGATCGGTTAAGGGAAAGGGCTAGTTTACCTGCAGCATTTTTTTATCAAGGGTATTTTCTATGGCAAACGATAACAGCCGCAAATTCAAACAGAATCAAATAATTGTTTGCATACAGCCCTGATTTGTAGAGTACTCAAGACTTATTGTTTTTGGTGAAGATCGGTTAAGGGGAAGGGGTAGTTTACCAGCAACGTTTTTTATAAAGGGTAATTTTCTATGACGAACGATAACTGCCGCATATTCAAACAGAATCAAATAATTTGTTGCATACGTCACTGGATTGTAGAGAACTCAAGGCCTTTTCAAGTTGGTGAAGATTGGTTAAGGGGAAGGGGTAGTTTACCGGCAACCATTTACGTTTTAACAAGAGTAAAGTACTTGAAAATTCATTTAAACTTTTTCAAACAATGGTAATTGTTAAAAACAAAATAATTTTGTTGCCAGGCAATAAAATTATAATATTTTCATTTTAATGTAAATCATGTATAAGAGAAAATATATCGTGCGTGGCAGGCAAGCATATCTCAGTTATGTACTGTTTACGTTTCCATTTTATTATTATGACTACCGCAATAAAAAGGCAGGGAAGACACACACACCAAATTCGCGTTATTTCTGCAACAAGCCATTAATTTTATGCATATTTTATATATATATATATATATATGTGTGTGTGTGTGTGTGTGTGTGTGTGTGTGTGTGTGTGTACAACGTTATCGGCAACAAAGAAGTAGTTTTTGTTAAAATTCCTTCCCGGGATATTTAGGCGTAGTCCAATGTTTTCTACAAAACCAGACATTTCGGCAATGCCATCGACTTCCATCATCAGTGAAAATCGAGTGTGATAACGTGAGGTGGTATACGTTAGTAACCACAGTACTGTGGTTAAGGCTGAAGCAGCAAGTAGAAAGAAGTAGTTTCTATGGTAATATTTCATTTCGAAAATGATTTTAAATATAAATCTTAGAATATGGAAATCATGTATGGTTCTCCATACCGATATTTTACTTCCATATTCCTTAAGGAAACGGAAGTATAGTGATGGCAAAAAAAATCGTGTTCGAGATTATTGCAGATTCTGATTGTACTACACTCAAAACATGATAAAAAATCGTTTTTCGAAAAGTGTCTCTGTGTGTGTCTGTCTGTAGATTTTTTTCTATGGCAAACGATAACAGCCGCAAATTCAAACAGAATCAAATAATTTTTGCAAACAGCCCTGATTTGTAGAGTACTCACGACCTATTTTTTTGGTGAAGATCGGTTGAGGGAAAGGGGTAGTTTACCTGCAACGGTTTTTTTTTATCAAGCGTAATATTTCTTTTTTGGCAAACGATAACAGCCGCAAATTCAAACAGAATCAAATAATGTTTCGCATACAGCACTGAATTATGGGAGTTCTCAAGACCTATTGTTTTTGGTGAAGATCGGTTAAGGGAAAGGGGTAGTTTACCTGCAACGTTTTATATTTTAACTTTCTATGGTAAACGATAACAGCCGCAAATTCAAACAGAATCAAATAATTGTTTGCATACAGCCCTGATTTGTAGAGTACTCAAGACTTATTGTTTTTGGTGAAGATCGGTTAAGGGGAAGGGGTAGTTTACCAGCAACGTTTTTTATAAAGGGTAATTTTCTATGACGAACGATAACTGCCGCATATTCAAACAGAATCAAATAATTTTTTGCATACGTCACTGGATTGTAGAGAACTCAAGGCCTTTTCAAGTTGGTGAAGATTGGTTAAGGGGAAGGGGTAGTTTACCGGCAACCATTTACGTTTTAACAAGAGTAAAGTACTTGAAAATTCATTTAAACTTTTTCAAACAATGGTAATTGTTAAAAACAAAATAATTTTGTTTCCAGGCAATAAAATTATAATATTTTCATTTTAATGTAAATCATGTATAAGAGAAAATATATCGTGCGTGGCAGGCAAGCATATCTCAGTTATGTACTGTTTACGTTTCCATTTTATTATTATGACTACCGCAATAAAAAGGCAGGGAAGACACACACACCAAATTCGCGTTATTTCTGCAACAAGCCATTAATTTTATGCATATTTTATATATAGATATATATATATATATGTGTGTGTGTGTGTGTGTGTGTGTACAACGTTATCGGCAACAAAGAAGTAGTTTTTGTTAAAATTCCTTCCCGGGATATTTAGCCGTAGTCCAATGTTTTCTACAAAACCAGACATTTCGGCAATGCCATCGACTTCCATCATCAGTGAAAATCGAGTGTGATAACGTGAGGTGGTATACGTTAGTAACCACAGTACTGTGGTTAAGGCTGAAGCAGCAAGTAGAAAGAAGTAGTTTCTATGGTAATATTTCATTTCGAAAATGATTTTAAATATAAATCTTAGAATATGGAAATCATGTATGGTTCTCCATACCGATATTTTACTTCCATATTCCTTAAGGAAACGGAAGTATAGTGATGGCAAAAAAAATCGTGTTCGAGATTATTGCAGATTCTGATTGTACTACACTCAAAACATGATAAAAAATCGTTTTTCGAAAAGTGTCTCTGTGTGTGTCTGTCTGTAGATTTTTTTCTATGGCAAACGATAACAGCCGCAAATTCAAACAGAATCAAATAATTTTTGCAAACAGCCCTGATTTGTAGAGTACTCACGACCTATTTTTTTGGTGAAGATCGGTTGAGGGAAAGGGGTAGTTTACCTGCAACGGTTTTTTTTTATCAAGCGTAATATTTCTTTTTTGGCAAACGATAACAGCCGCAAATTCAAACAGAATCAAATAATGTTTCGCATACAGCACTGAATTATGGGAGTTCTCAAGACCTATTGTTTTTGGTGAAGATCGGTTAAGGGAAAGGGGTAGTTTACCTGCAACGTTTTATATTTTAACTTTCTATGGTAAACGATAACAGCCGCAAATTCAAACAGAATCAAATAATTTTTTGCATACACCCCTAAATTGTAGAGTTATCAAGACCTATTGTTTTTGGTGAAGATCGGTTAAGTGAAAGGGGTAGTTTACCAGCAACGTTTTATGTTTTAACAAGGGTATTTTGTATGGCAAACGATAACAGCCGCAAATTCAAACAGAATTAAATAATTTTTTGCATGCAACTCTGAATTGTAGAGTTTTCAAGACCTATTGTTTTTGGTGAAGATCGGTTAAGGGGAAGGGGTAGTTTACCTGCAACCTTTTACGTTTTAACAAGAGTAAAGTACTTGAAAATTCATTTAAACTTTTTCGAACAATAATAATTGTTAAAAATAAAATAATTTTGTTGCCAGGCGATAAAATTATAATTTTTTCATTTTAATGTAAATCATGTATGAGAGAAAATATATCGATCGTGGCCGGCAAGCATATCTCAGTTATGTACTGTTTACGTTTCCATTTTATTATTATGACTACCGCATTAAAAAGGCAGGGAAGACACACACACACACACACACACACACACACACACACACACACACACACACACACACCAAATTCGTGTTATTTCTGGCCTCATTCATGTTTATTTTCTTACATTTGCACGCTTTTTAAATGGAAAGTGCCGAAACCCATACCAACATAACGCGTGCAAGCCGAAAAAGTGTCCAGCGTGGGTAGCGATTTGCTTCCTGTGGATCGCTGGGCAGTGTAACTGCACGTGTTTACAGAGGAACGATTCATAGACAGACTTTTCGTCTTTAGGGAATGAACCCTCTGCAAGATGCTGAGGGTCCATGAGTGACTTCGAAGCGCTCCTTCTTTTCCGCGTGTTTGTTCTGTGAAACGTACACTGTAGATTCGCAGCTTTACTCTAAGCAACGCTCAATAGGAAATGTTGAAAATTTTTGTCCACGGTGTTCCCTCATACATACTAAACCTGCTCTGATGTTTTAATTACGGACATCATAATATTAAAACTTTGGAAACTTGAGCACTACTTAATGGAGATCAATCATTAACTTATACAAGCCATTAATTTTATGCATTTTTTTTATATATATGTGTACAACGTGTTGTATAACTGTAATGTTTTAATGTGATCTAAAGGTACTAGAAAATAATTGCCTTATTCGTCTAAAGTCTAGTACTACTACAGAACGTTTCTCCGTAATAGAAGTCTTTCTAGTACTATATAATTATTTGATAGGCAAATTAAATAAGTTCTTGGGGTCAAAGGTCTGTCAACTTTCAACTGAATTATTTCCCCTTTAGTACATTATTATCTGAATTTACATATTCTTACTTCAATTTGAAATTGAAATAACTATTCATACAACTCGTAAAATCTCGTCTTTGTAATGATAAATATAAACGTTTCCTATTGGTTAGAATCAGGCTTTATTGTTAAGCTACAATTTTCACAAATAATATATGCTGTTGCATAAAGAAGATAGTGTTACATACTGTCGTCGTTACATCACTAGTCTATACAAAGGTGTTTACAAAGTTTGTATGTACAAATTGATAACAGCAGGAACCTATGATTATTAAACTGTATTCTTTAATAGAATACGCGTTACTTTTTGGAGGACATGAGCTAATATGACCTGATAGGTCTATGAACCCTTCCATTTTGCACACAGTAATTTACGCTAATTTCATCACTTGGTTCAGTGTAAATGTCTACAAAAATCACTTAATTATGCAATAAATGAAAAAAACATGTTATTGGGTATGTCACTTATCAATACGAAGTGGCAAATAATCTAACATTATTTTCAAGTATATAAATTTCACTTGATATCGGCGACCAATCTTCTCACCTTTTACTCACGGTGTCTCTTAATATTCTGATAGGCATCATGCCATTCCACGATACTTAGGTTTCTATTGCCTGTTTAGAGTTTTAATTTCAGTCATTTTGGCGTGTAACTTTTGTTCAAAATAAGCGGAACTTTACTTAAGCGGAAGTAAAATCAAAAAATTGTGAACAGCAACTGTACCACTGATTTGATACTACAGTAGACACGTTGTAAGCCATAATGTTCTGTTAATAACAAATGTAAAAAGAAGTAAGGTTTGCGATTGTGTTTATATATATATATATATATATATATATATATATATATATATATTACAACGCTCCTTTTGATCTAACACACTTATCTAATATTTTGAATGTTAGATAAAACGTTACTTACCCGTGAGATTACTTTACCTGGGCGCCAGAACAAATCCCAGATACTAATGACACGGTTCCAGCTTAACTCAGAGCATAGAGACACAAATTCTCAGGATTCGTTCAGTGATTGTGGATTCAAGGAGAATCGTTACAAATAACACTTTAAAGTTTTTCTTGAGTATGTTTAATTAACGTTTTAATTATTTTTAAATTTCTTGAAAATGTTAATTGTAGGACTTATTGCTACCCTAACTCTTATAATTAGCGAGTGAGTGTGAAAAGTAAAGATTAAGACGTTCAAACGACCTATTGCTCTTATCTGGTTTAATTAAGAGATTGATATCTCCCAAACCAGTGATAAAGAACAGGTCTGCAATAATTTGCACGTCCAATACTACACCTCACTTTCCATTCTACACTCCTATACTATGTTATAGCTAATCTTACACATTAAATACAAAGTGTGCGGTTCTTAGTGTCTTTTAAAAATTGTTTATTGCTTTTTATTATTTGTTTAGTACTTATTTCATTGATCAATGAATGTATTTCTTACTGTTTGATGCGTCGACCGAATATAGGAATCCGTAGAGGTCCTCTTTTGATGGTTTAGCACTGAAGAAATGATGTTGATCAATCCGGTAGAAAGATGCTCTGGCAATTACAGAAGTTGTAGCTTTCTGTTGCTCAGGTCACTTCACGGCTGATTATAAATTAATTAATTAATAATTTATTTAATTAATGTGTTGTTTTACACAGCGAGTATTGTTGAACTGTAGTAGTTCCTCTACTGCGGACTACTTCTCGAATTTTATATTTAAATACACTTTTGCGTGAATGTAAAATTTCTGCACGTAATTTATATACGACTAGCGCCTTGAAGATTCGAACGAAGAGTAACACTATCCCTCGGTTTGAATTGGCGTCTGTTTTAAATACGGGCTTCTGATTGGTTGTTCAAATAAGTCATACGTTTTTCCAGTCTCGACAATCTCGAACAGGTCGAGCAAACACTCCATGACAGGTTTGAAACGGCAGAGAATTTCTAGTCAACATCGTACTTCCTGTATTTGCAAATTGATTGATTATAGGTATTTGCAACTGTGTTTTCAAAGATCTGACCACCGAATATTGTTGCTTATGTCTTTATCTGTGTGTGTGTGTGTGTGAAAACACCTAATTCCTACGTAGTATAATTCTCTTGTTATTCCTTTTGGCGTTCGTCTTCCGTATAACTTCTTCAATTGTTTATTATACTTACTGAGATTGCGGCTACTTGTAAAGCTTCACTTGCTGAACACAATACTGTTTTCAGAATTGCCGTATATTTATTAGTTTTGAAGTTATTGCAGGTTGAACTGATAATTTGAATTGAGTAAAGTTTCATGTTCGTACCGGTAGCGGGCGTCGCTTTTACGAGGTTAGAGTGAGATGGCTGCGATTGTACGCTCTCTCTCTTGCTTACGCTGCTATACTCGTACAGTCTAACACTTTCATATAACGCTCAGATAGGACGCTAATATGAATCGTTATAATAAATAAATATATATATATATATATACATTATAACAATTCATATTAGCGTCCTAACTGAGCGTTATATGAAGTGTTTGACGGGGGGGAGTATAGCAGCGTAAGCAAGAGAGAGAGCTATAATCGCAGCCATCTCACTGTAACCTCGTCATAGCGACATCTGATAGTGGTACGAACATAAAATTTTACTCAATAAAAATTATCAGTTCAACCTCTGATAACTTAAAAACTAGTAAATATACGGCAATTCTGAAAACAGCATTGTATTCAGCAAGTGAAACTTTATAAGTAGCCGCAATCTCAGTTAATATAATTAACAATTGAAGAAGTTATACGGAAAACTTACGACAAAAGGAATAACGAGAGAATTATGCTACGTAGGAACTAGGTGTTTTCACACACACACAGATAAAGGCCTAAACAACAATATTCTGTGGTCAGATCTTTGAAAACACGTTTGCAAATACCTGTAATCAATCGATTTGCAAACACAGGAAGTACGATTTTAACTAGAAATTCTCTGCAGTTTGAAACTTGTCACGGGGTGTTTTGTCGACCTGTTCGATATTGTCGAAACTGGAAAAACGCATGATTTATTTGAACAACCAATCAGCATCCAGTATTTAAAACTGACGCCAACTCAAAGCGAGGGGTAGCATCACTCTTCGATCGGATCTTCAATGCGCTAGACGTGTATAAATTACGTACAGAAATTTTCAATCACGCAAAAGTGTAATTTCAGCATCAAATTCGAGAAGTAGTCCGCAGTATAGATGAACTAATACCGTTCAACAACTCTCGCTGCGTAAAACAACGATAATTAATTAAATAATTAATTAATTAATCATCAGCCGTGAAGGACCTGTGCGACACAAGGCTACAGCATCTGTAATTGCCAGGCATCTTCTACAGCATTGATCAACATCAATTCTTCTGTGCAAAACCATCAAAAGGAGGACCTCTACGGATTCCTATCTTCGGTCAACGCATCAAACAGTAAGAAATAGATTCATTGATCAATGAAATAAGCACTAAACAAATAATAAAACAATAAACAATTTTTAAAAGACACTAAGAACTGCACACTTTGTATTTTAACTATAAGATTAGCTCTAACATAGTATAGGAGTGTTGAATGTAAAGTGAGGTGTAGTATTGGACGTGAAAATTATTGTAGACCTGTTCTTTAGCACTGGTTTGGGAGATAGCAATCTCTTAATTAAATCAGATAAGAACAATATGTCGTTTGAACGTCTTAATCTTGACGTTTCACACTCACTCAGTAATTATAAGTGTTAGGTTAGAAATAAGTCCTACCATTAGAAATTTTTTAAGTTTTAAAAACCATAATTAAAACGTTAATTAAAATACTCAAGCAAATATTAAAGTGTTATTTGTAACGATTCCCCTTGAAAACCACAATCACTGAACGAATCCTGAGAAAGGTGTCTCCATGCGCTGAGCTAAGCTGAAACCGTGTCATTTGTATCTGGAATTTGTTCTGGCGCCCAGGTAAAGTAATATCACGGGTAAGTAACATTTTATCTAACATTACAAATATTAGATAATTGTGTTAGATGAAAGGGAGCGTCGTATATATATATATATATATATATATATATATATATTTCAATCACTTTCTGCTACAGTCCGTTTCTTGATGTATATAATACTATAATACTTATAACTATTTTACCTCAAGATGTATTTTTTCCTTTAGGGACATGTTTCGGGAGATCCTGTTCTCCCATCATCAACCTTCGCCATCTTGCTTCTTAGATGGAGAACAAGATGGCGAAGGTTGAAGATGGGAGAACAGGATCTCCCGAAACATGTCCCTAAAGGAAAAAATACATCTTGAGGTAAAATAGTTATAAGTATTATAGTAATATATATATATATATATATATATATATATATATATAGCTGCCCTGAAAACTACGTAGTTTCCGTAAATATATGGTGATGCAGTTGGGAGTGAAAACTGTAATATGTGAAAAACTACTGAAGAAGATTGAAAGTGTTGTAATTGCAGTGTTATGTTAATGAGGATTTTGAGATGTTAACGGACTGACTCAGTAACAAATGAAGTTGTTATGGTAGTATTTATGAAATTGTCTGAAATAGTCTCCTTCTACTAGTCCTTGTAGTTGTTCTTCTCCTTTGTGTTTTTCTTGTCCAAAGTAAAGAATTGACACACAGCATTATAGACTAGGTTTTGCTGTACAATGTGGCAGAAGTAGAGGATATAAAGCGCAGAAGATAATGATTGTATGAAGCATGGTGCTGCAGACACGGCATAAGGAATTAATGCGGTTGTAAAATGTTCAAAGAGAAAACACAATTTCGGTCGGCCAGTTTACACCAGTCAGCTGACTGATGACAAAAGTCTTACAAAACACGTTACAACCCGTCCGACATAGCACGATTTCTTTTCCTACTGAATCTCTACATTATCTCTTACGTTTCAGAACACTGAATTAGTGATAGCATTATAATTGTAATTAGCTTAGTATTTTAAATTAGAAATGACGTAATAGTTATCACACTCTGTCTCAGTATTAAGAACATTTGTTACTTTGATACATGATCTGCAGGACTCGTCCACTATCTTGAACGGAAGATATTTATTTAAAATAATGGAATTAAAATTAAAATTTTTGAACAATATGAATAAATCTATTGTAAATAAGATTTTTACCGTTAGTCGAGTACCACCATCAGGAGAAGACCATGTATCATTTTTTATGTTTTTATGTTTACAATTTTCTAGGATAAAATTTACACTTCGCCTGAAAAACAAATAATATGAGGCAAAGGAGGAGAAAAGACAGAAATAACGTAAATTAATCTGTACTCAGTTTGTCATCTTTATATAACGTATTTGCTTTACTTTTATTGAATAAAATATGTTTTTTAAAGTTTGTCATTTTCCATTGTTACTTTCCAAATAAAGTTACCTGGGGTAGCGACGTTCATTAAATTTTTAGAGACAGCCTATGGAAACGTTTTCGCGGTTTCAATTCAATTGGTTTTGAAGTCAGTGCCAGTAGTCAGTACAACTTTCAAATTTCCATAGCAACACACTTGTCGGATTTCTACAACAGCTGTAAAAACTAAATTCGTCACAAACAGTGTTTCAAACACTCAGTTGGAGAGAATGGTATCTGTTAGTATCAAGCGTAAATCACAAAGGCTTGAAACTGTAACAAAGACTAGTGAGATGATTCGTAAAGATTGAAAATACGTCGTGTGCTTAGCTCTACATCGGCCTCACCCACATAAAAGTACTTTGTGGTACTTCTTGAATCTCAAAATTGCCAACGTGTCTAGTTGGCAAAATCAACTTAGTTGTTTTGTATATAAAATAAAAAGGATGACTGCTGTAAACAGATATTTCTAGTGAAACAATTATTCACACTTGTTTTAATTCCCAGTGCTAAAAATGCTATCTGAATAGCAGGGTGCAAATTAAAATTCTAATTATTAATTTGTTGTAAAAATTCAGATTTTACCACATTGTGGTGTGACACTCCTATTATAGAGTCAGAAATGCGTCAGTGGTACGTTATAATGGAATATTCTCTGCATTAGTGAAGCAAGAAATATGTATGTTCGCGGACTAAAAACACAGAATTTAATAATTCTCTAGACATGTCTACTTACATGAGCCCATATCAGCCCCACGGGTCTCTGTCGGTTTAGTAAATGTTTTATTTAAAAGAGTGTTCAGAAGCAATTATATTTCATAAACCTATCAATTTAAAAGTAGGCCTATATTTATTTAATGTTTTGAGGACTCTAGTCTTCCGACGTCGACCAGGAGTATTGCTAGACTATATGTTTGGCTCTCACCTGCGTTCTACTTAACATCTACTTAAGTTAACATCCACATACGTTCTACTTAATGTGCTTTGCATTTTGTATCTAACCGTTTCCGTTGCCTTAGCCTAGTAGAGTAGTGCAAGGACGTCATCGTACAAGCACTTCTCAAACGACGTTTCTTTATTCTCAAAGATTCCATTGACGGATATAGTAAAATGCGTCCCGAACAATGGGGATCCCTGCAGTATGCCGATTTCCAGCTCGTGTGGAGCCTGTAATGACTCCCCCATCCGAACACAGAAAGTCCTGTTTCTGAGAAAGCTGGAGATGAATTTTGCCAGGTTACATCTGAACCGGCAATCATGTAGGTGTTTTATGATGTCGTATCTACTTCTTTTCTCAGATGCTTTTTCGAAGTCAAATAGTCGAATAATACACTAACCATGTGTTGCCTCCAATTAAACTGTTTGGGCTGCGTTCTCCAGAAACACCAATTGATTTGTATAGGAATGGGCTTTCCGATACCTACACTGGTGTGCGGTCAGTGGCTGTGTTTTTCAAGACATCAGATAAGTCGTCCTTTCTAATCAGCACATCAACGTCACTGGACGATAACTCCCTGCTTTTAGGGGTTCATTTCCCGTCTTGAGAAGTGGGATGATGATGGCTTCTTCATAAAGCTTAGGGTAGTCCCCTTGCATCCTTATGGTGTTAAAATTGTTAATAGTGTCCCGCTGCAGATCGCCGGTAATTTGAACTGTCATTCCTTATCGTAAAACGCACGTTGTAAAGCCTCTGACCTGTCTAATCGAATAATTCACCTGCGGATATTCTGTTATCCAGCGGCTGATCCAGCGCAAACGGTGATTTTTTTTTACCAGTAAGGGACTCATGTTCACGAAGTCACTCTTTCTCTCTAGATAGTTAACAGAGCACTGGTAAGAGGGTTTTGTCAAGGTTGTGTCTACCGCTTAAAACCACACCGTAAACCACGGTGGGAGCGACTGTGCCAATTGGTGGATGGCTCTACTGTAAACACAGATTTCTAGAAAACAATTGTTCACACTTGTTTAAATTTCCAGTGCTATTAACGCTAACTCAATCTGACACTGCTGCTACACTGGCAGTCGATGTTAGAAATTTTTTAACATAAAGGAAATAGTAATGCTTTCTTCTACTCACACTCCGAGAGAGGCTTTCTTCTGGACGAGGGTTTTAAAGGAATCCCTAAACACCAGATGTAGTTTGCTCGGGTACCGGGGAAATAAACAGACCACCGCGGAAGAGCCCTCGTGTGCCGAAGCTAGATAATAGATCTTGGTGCCCTGAAGTCATCGTTTGCGACTCACTAACGTAAAGCATATTGACACGGTCGGTCCCACCGTGGGTTACGGCGTGCTTTTACGCGGTACACACAACCTTGACAAAACTTTCATGCCCAGCTAAAGAGTAACGGTATATAGGCTCGGACGTTGAATTGGTTTTATGGGGAGGGTGTCAAAAAATAAGATGACGATTAAGATTATAATTAAAATTAAATGTTATTTGCCAATCGAAATTCATTATGTGCTGAAAAACAGTTATGTAAATAGTATTTTATACGAGTAAATGCTTATAAAGGAGAGTTTAATAGTATTGTAAACTGAGCAACTAATTAAGAGTAAATACTCAATAGGTTACACCATATGCATTATAATGTTGATAGTTGTCCTTGAATAACTTCGGAAGAGTTTGTATTAATTAAGCGTTCTACATACGGAGTACCAACGATTGCATACACATGAAATAGTTACGTAATTTTGAGTTAATCACATTACCTGTTGCACATTTCAAAAACAATTAAAACGTGAAGTTGTTGGATAACATAAAAGTTATATACTTGTGTGTTTGTGTGCGGTGTCTGTCTGTATCTGTGCGTGTGTTTTGCTCTTAATTATAAATGAGTAGATTTTATGGTTGAAGTGGTTTTATTATAGTTGAAGGCAATTGTAAACTAAAAACATAACAACATAAATCAATATTTTTCGAGACAAAACCATGTAATACTTCTTTAGAGAAAAATAATTTTCATTTCCAGTTGTTAACAAAAAAATATTTGACATGGAAAATAATTCATAAATTTAGAACCAGCGCTTACAAAACTACAGAACTTTAAGCAAAACCAAAATAACATCTCCTTGATGTTATAATTGATATTTTTGTCAGTGGTTTCTTTTCATGCCTATCCTACCATTCCTTTTTTGGATTTAAACATTATCCTAGACTGGTGGTTTGAAAACGGAAAAAGCGTGGAATAAAAATCTGAAATGGAAAGTTCAATAAAGCATTTCAAAAGGAATCCGATCTGGTTAATATACAGACGATGGTTATTTAAAATCTGATTGTATTGTATCATAGTCTATGAATGTTAAAGACCAATGTTTATGTAACGTTTCTGAATGTTTATGTAACGTTACTAACAAGACGCATTTCTTCCTTGAGCTTCCATATGTCAATCACATCATCGTATAGTCATCGCCAGTGCTGTCAATTTGAAGTTAGGAGACATAGTTGTCTTCTTAGGTATGTTGTTCTGTTCGTTGGTAATAGTAGAATTTTTACAATTCCTAATCCTTGGAGTTCTAATGCGGTCAAGTTTTGAGGATAAATGTCTTCAGAGCGTGACTCAAACGTAGAGTTTTAACAATTGTGTTGGTAGGCTTAGTACGACTGATATGAAATTCTATGGTTATTTAATTGATGTCTGAGGCTTTCACGGCCGGCGTCATTGTTATAATTTTGTCTTGCCTTGGCTGTAAAGCCATGGTCTAAAGTTGTTGGTTGCAGACGTTTGTCTTTGCCTTGGCTGTAAGGCCCCGTGGTCTAAAGTTGTTGGTTGCAGACGTTTGTCTTGCCTTGGATGTAAGGCCGTGGTCTAAAGTTGTTGGTTGCAGACGTTTGTCTTTGCCTTGGCTGTAAGGCCCCGTGGTCTAAAGTTGTTGGTTGCAGACATTTGTCTTGCCTTGGATGTAAGGCCCCGTGGTCTAAAGTTGTTGGTTGCAGACGTTTGTCTTTGCCTTGGCTGTAAGGCCCCGTGGTCTAAAGTTGTTGGTTGCAGACAATTGTCTTGCCTTGGATGTAAGGCCCCGTGGTCTAAAGTTGTTGGTTGCACACGTTTGTCTTGCCTTGGCTGTAAAGCCATGGTCTAAAGTTGTTGGTTGCAGACGTTTGTCTTTGCCTTGGCTGTAAGGCCCCGTGGTCTAAAGTTGTTGGTTGCAGACGTTTGTCTTGCCTTGGATGTAAGCCGTGGTCTAAAGTTGTTGGTTGCAGACGTTTGTCTTTGCCTTGGCTGTAAGGCCCCGTGGTCTAAAGTTGTTGGTTGCAGACGTTTGTCTTGCCTTGGATGTAAGGCCCCGTGGTCTAAAGTTGTTGGTTGCAGACGATTGTCTTGCCTTGGATGTAAGGCCGTGGTCTAAAGTTGTTGGTTGCAGACATTTGTCTTGCCTTGGCTGTAAAGCCATGGTCTAAAGTTGTTGGTTGCAGACGTTTGTCTTGCCTTGGCTGTAAGGCCCCGTGGTCTAACGTTGTTGGTTGCAGACGTTTGTCTTGCCTTGGATGTAAGGCCGTGGTCTAAAGTTGTTGGTTGCAGACGTTTGTCTTGCCTTGGCTGTAAAGCCATGGTCTAAAGTTGTTGGTTGCAGACGTTTGTCTTCGCCTTGGCTGTAAGGCCCCGTGGTCTAAAGTTGTTGGTTGCAGACGTTTGTCTTGCCTTGGATATAAGGCCGTGGTCTAAAGTTGTTGGTTGCAGACGTTTGTCTTGCCTTGGATGTAAGGCCGTGGTCTAAAGTTGTTGGTTGCAGACATTTGTCTTGCCTTGGCTGTAAGGCCCCGTGGTCTAAAGTTGTTGGTTGCAGACGTTTGTCTTGCCTTGGATGTAAGGCCGTGGTCTAAAGTTGTTGGTTGCAGACGTTTGTCTTGCCTTGGATGTAAGGCCGTGGTCTAAAGTTGTTGGTTGCAGACGTTTGTCTTTGCCTTGGCTGTAAGGCCCCGTGGTCTAAAGTTGCTGGTTGCAGACGTTTGTCTTGCCTTGGATGTAAGGCCGTGGTCTAAAGTTGTTGGTTGCAGACATTTGTCTTTCCTTGGCTGTAAGGCCCCGTGGTCTAAAGTTGTTGGTTGCAGACGTTTGTCTTGCCTTGGATGTAAGGCCGTGGTCTAAAGTTGTTGGTTGCAGACATTTGTCTTGCCTTGGCTGTAAGGCCGTGGTCTAAAGTTGTTGGTTGCAGACGTTTGTCTTACCTTGGCTGTAAGGCTGTGGTCTAAAGTTGTTGGTTGCAGACGTTTGTCTTGCCTTGGATGTAAGGCCGTGGTCTAAAGTTGTTGGTTGCACACGTTTGTCTTGCCTTGGATGTAAGGCCGTGGTCTAAAGTTGTTGGTTGCAGACGTTTGTCTTGCCTTGGCTATAAGGCCCCGTGGTCTAAAGTTGTTGGTTGCAGACGTTTGTCTTGCCTTGGATGTAAGGCCGTGGTCTAAAGTTGTTGGTTGCAGACGTTTGTCTTGCCTTGGATGTAAGGCCGTGGTCTAAAGTTGTTGGTTGCAGACATTTGTCTTGCCTTGGATGTAAGGCCGTGGTCTAAAGTTTTTGGTTGCAGACGTTTGTCTTGCCTTGGATGTAAGGCCGTGGTCTAAAGTTGTTGGTTGCACACGTTTGTCTTGCCTTGGATGTAAGGCCGTGGTCTAAAGTTGTTGGTTGCAGACATTTGTCTTGCCTTGGCTGTAAGGCCCCGTGGTCTAAAGTTGTTGGTTGCAGACGTTTGTCTTGCCTTGGATGTAAGGCCGTGGTCTAAAGTTGTTGGTTGCAGACATTTGTCTTGCCTTGGCTGTAAGGCCGTGGTCTAAAGTTGTTGGTTGCAGACGTTTGTCTTGCCTTGGCTGTAAGGCTGTGGTCTAAAGTTGTTGGTTGCAGACGTTTGTCTTGCCTTGGATGTAAGGCCGTGGTCTAAAGTTGTTGGTTGCACACGTTTGTCTTGCCTTGGCTGTAAGGCCCCGTGGTCTAAAGTTGTTGGTTGCAGACGTTTGTCTTGCCTTGGCTATAAGGCCCCGTGGTCTAAAGTTGTTGGTTGCAGACGTTTGTCTTGCCTTGGATGTAAGGTCGTGGTCTAAAGTTGTTGGTTGCAGACGTTTGTCTTGCCTTGGCTGTAAAGCCATGGTCTAAAGTTGTTGGTTGCAGACGTTTGTCTTTGCCTTGGCTGTAAGGCCCCGTGGTCTAAAGTTGTTGGTTGCAGACGTTTGTCTTGCCTTGGATGTAAGGCCGTGGTCTAAAGTTGTTGGTTGCAGACGTTTGTCTTGCCTTGGATGTAAGGCCGTGGTCTAAAGTTGTTGGTTGCAGACATTTGTCTTGCCTTGGCTGTAAGGCCCCGTGGTCTAAAGTTGTTGGTTGCAGACGTTTGTCTTGCCTTGGATGTAAGGCCGTGGTCTAAAGTTGTTGGTTGCAGACATTTGTCTTGCCTTGGCTGTAAGGCCGTGGTCTAAAATTGTTGGTTGCAGACGTTTGTCTTTCCTTGGCTGTAAGGCTGTGGTCTAAAGTTGTTGGTTGCAGACGTTTGTCTTGCCTTGGATGTAAGGCCGTGGTCTAAAGTTGTTGGTTGCACACGTTTGTCTTGCCTTGGATGTAAGGCCGTGGTCTAAAGTTGTTGGTTGCAGACGTTTGTCTTGCCTTGGCTATAAGGCCCCGTGGTCTAAAGTTGTTGGTTGCAGACGTTTGTCTTGCCTTGGCTGTATGCCCCGTGGTCTAAAGTTGTTGGTTGCAGACGTTTGTCTTGCCTTGGATGTAAGGCCGTGGTCTAAAGTTGTTGGTTGCAGACGTTTGTCTTGCCTTGGCTGTAAGGCCCCGTGGTCTAAAGTTATTGGTTGCAGACGTTTGTCTTGCCTTGGCTGTAAGGCCCCGTGGTCTAAAGTTGTTGGTTGCAGACGTTTGTCTTGCCTTGGCTGTAAGGCCCCGTGGTTTAAAGTTGTTGGTTGCAGACGTTTGTCTTGCCTTGGCTGTAAGGCCCCGTGGTTTAAATTTGTTGGTTGCAGACGTTTGTCTTGCCTTGGCTGTAAGGCCGTGGTCTAAAGTTGTTGGTTGCAGACGTTTGTCTTGCCTTGGCTGTAAGGCCGTGGTCTAAAGTTATTGGTTGCAGACGTTTCGGCCATCTTCAGTGCATAAAGTTGTAGCGAAAGATTGTGACACTGACCAAGTTATCGCAGTCAGTAAGCATTAATTTGTTATTAATTTCGTCATTAATTAATGTTTTATTTATGTTGTGTAGACGTATGTAGGTATTTTTAAATGCCCATTGTAGTGTCTTTGTAAGGCTTAAATTGTATACGTTACGATATTAATTTTTAAAAACTTGTGTTTTGTACTTTCACATATTTTGGTAAATTGAATGTATTAATGATTGGGTTTTATGAACAATCAGAATGTAATGTACTTTTATTTACTTATCGGGCAACCTTTATTTATATTAAACAATTTTACGATTTATCAAGATGCTTCGGATAGCGTGTTATCCGTGTGTATTATCAAGATATTATTATAGTGTATAATAACTATAGTAACTGTAGTTGACCTACATTTTAATATCGCATTCAAAAGTTACTGTGAAGCTGTAATTAAACGAGTAGGCACTTAACAATGAACAGTTACCCAGGGAATCCGCTGATGTGGTGGTCTAGTACAGAGTTTAATAAGGAGTCGTAAGTTTTTAAAATGTTAATACAATACTTCAAAGTAATGAACTTAGAATAGAAATTTAAATGCAACATGTACGTGAATGCACACATACACACACACACACGCACACAACTTCCGTATTGACTCAAATTGAAATATATTAAAATAAATACCGTGAGTAAGCCTATTTTTTCATTAATGTTGGAGTTTATTCATAGACACGTTGGAGTTTTTGAGAAAGATGACCGGAACTAAACGAGAAAGGAAAAGTGAGCCGTCTTTATTATTATTATTATTATATCTGTAATTGTCTTTTATTCCTATTATTATTACTGTTATTATCTTCAATAAATTTTAAAAATAAAACTAATATCGTAGATTTGAAAAATAAAAGAGTAAACAATACTGAATTTAAATATATTTGTATTTGCTATGGTTAGAAAAAACATGAACGTAATATATTTAAACGTATAAAGAGATATGTCGCTTGAACGTTATAATCTTTGTTGTGTTAGAGTACCTTCTAAATCTCACTTTTCATAGCAGAAGCCAAGAATACTAGAATGGTATGATGTGCAGACTACTTGAATAACATTTTTTGTTGTTAGATACGATATGTCTCTACCTCCTGATACGCAGACTTCATGCGTTGCGTTTTAAGCAGTTTCAGTATTTATGATCTACTTGAACTTGAACAGACAAAATTTGTAATAGACACAAGTAAGGAAAAGGGATGTATAACCTTTCAGTACAATGTACGAGGAAATAATATTCAAATTCAGTCCTTTGTAAGTCAGTGACGCAGGAAAGAAGCTTATATAATTCCTTGCGACGGTATGAAAGGTGTATTTACGTATACGAGGTATAATTATTTTTCAAAGGAGATATTCACACACAGTAAATGTACTATGTTATACGTGAATACTAATTCACCTAAAGAAAGTAATAAAGTTTTATCCGGTTTTCCGTTTGAGCAACATGCTAATATTCCTTGTCAATGGATTTATTTTAACACACACACACACACACATACAATCACAAATAAATTACTTATACTTCATTTCCTTCCCGTATAGAAATTTGGCGTTTTTGAATGAAGTAAATCTAATGTTAAGGATTTACATTTTCTATGGAAACTTGTTGGACGCTTATTTATATACCCTTCAGCAGCCATGTTTGCTCGTCGTCTTGTTGTTGACGGGCAGACTGTTTGGCTTTAATTAAATGTCCCTCTATTAACTGTGAATGTACTTGACTTGAACACTAGTATAGACCTAACTGTATATTTTTCTTATAAATTAAAAATATAGGTATGCATAACATAAATCAACTTCATATATGTACACGAAACACTAGTTAGTCCTGTAACCCCTCTTTCAACTTTTAGACTTTATTAAAAAAAAAACTTTTTTTTTTTTTTTTTTTTTTTGAAAGAGGGGCCACTGGTTATTTAAAACTAGGCCAGAGCCTAGGGAAGCCTAAACTGAGCTGGGTCCAGTATGACGGGACTTGCAATTAAACTCATTGCTTAGAAACAATAACAATTTTATTTAACTAACATGCAAGTATCCTTTCATCAAATTAAATTACATGTAGACATCAGCATAATAATAACTCCTTACATGTAGACATCAGCACAATAATACCTCCCAAATATAAATAACTATAACATCAATCAATATGCACACATAATTACACACAAATAAATAGTTACATAAATACACATGGCGGACACATATCGATATGCACACACACATATATATATATATACTACACACATGTTCACCTGGCAGGCAGCTCAGAAACATTTAACCATGCCACCGAAGAATAGCATCTTCAGTATCAGTGACCTAGATCCCCATCCCAAAACACTGTAACAGGGTAAGGTACCCAGCCTACATAAACCTTCATAAACCAAACCATAAACCAGTCCAGTTATGACTGCTTGCAACCAAAGAAATTATCACAAAATTTCAAAATTTTAGAAAAGCTCCCCCAGATAGGACTGCGCCATGGCCAGGTCAACATGGCCGCACGGCCGTACGAAGGTATAACAGAATGTATGAATAGCAGTAAGAATCAATAGTGTACTCATATTAACAACTGCACCAGTAGTACACTGGCTATGGCAGTAAAAGAACTGAATGAAATTTCACTTATATTGAAATGTTACTGAGTTAATATAATTTTATAAAACATATAAAATATGGTTTATGAGTGAACCAATAGTGTGCTCATATTAACAATTTAACTAGTAGTACACTGGCTATGGCAGTAAAAGAATTGAATGAAATTTCACTTATATTGAAATGTTACTGAGTCAATATAATTTTATAAAACATATAAAATATGGTTTATGATTGAACCAATAGTGTGCTCATATTAACAATTTAACTAGTAGTACACTGGCTATGGCAGTAAAAGAACTGAATGAAATTTCACTTATATTGAAATGTTACTGAGTTAATATAATTTTATAAAACATATAAAATATGGTTTATGATTGAACCAATAGTGTGCTCATATTAACAATTTAACTAGTAGTACACTGGCTATGGCAGTAAAAGAACTGAATGAAATTTCACTTATATTGAAATGTTACTGAGTCAATATAATTTTATAAAATATATATATAAAGACCGTTTTAATTTTAAAAAAACTTTATAACATCAGCCCCTAATAAAACACGTTTGAATTGTTTCTACAGTGTTGGCTTGGCCACAGGCGAGGCCATGCGCACCACCAGATCCAGCAACCTAAAACATGCTATAGACCTGTACTAACGGCACCAGCGGGTGGCGTCCACAGGTTACAGCACCACCCCAAACCTTTAAATCTACAAAAAAAACGAAACCCATATAGCTATGAATACCCTTAATCAATGTAAGCATAATTCACCCCCTACAAATCAGTAAACTTAAGTCACCCCCACTTTTACCCTTAAAGAAAATTTCTTAGCAAAATTCGGTAGCGCATGACCACGTCCGGGCTCACACTTACTAAGGGGGCATAAGCCTTAATAAAATATACTGACAAAATTTAAAAGCACTCATTGTCTCGCTGGACTTGTGTCCCAACAACTTTAATTGGAGAAGTTCCAGGAAGAGAATACGGTGTTCTACATTGTAGAGGCCAAAATATAGATAAATGGTTAAATGTCACCTGAGAAATCCGGCACAAAACCTGGTGTATTGTCCATTTCTTCCTCCCGACGGCACAGACGGAGAATTACTGGTGTAATGTCATTGGTGGCAGACGTTCGGCCACCCGCTGGAGTGGATCGAGATCGTCTTAGGTCGGGAACCCGAAGAGTCGCTTAGTCGATTATCTAGTCATGAAGGTTAATAGCAGAGAACGAAATCAAACTGATGGCCGCCGGGAGAAATTGGTTTCGTGTTTCGTGTTCGGCTGCCTGACGATAACTGAACTCCGTAGTCACAAGAAAAATATCTCTATCACTCCCGCCTAGAGCGCGCACGGATCGCGAACGAGGCATGCAGATAACGGCTCATACATCGCTCAAATAATTAAATCACAAACCCCCGCAATGACCGTCACATAATTAACTAGGAAAATGGCCGAGTATTCCAAAACTCGGCACACCCCCACTCCAAAAGGGCAACATGGTTGCCCCAATTGGAACTCAGTGGTACCCTGCAGTGTACCATCCTTATATATCATACTCAAGTTGTTATCGGTTTTCCCATCAGTCATGGCTCCCAGGAGAACAGGTGCACCCCACAACTGCGTCCATTCCCCATGCGACCCTACAACGATCAACAAACAATTCCATTACTATAAATAACGAAACAACAGCCATAACTTCTCCATTTTAACTTTTAGAACAAAACAGGGGAACTTACAATCTCGAGGCCACAACCTACTCACTTCCCTCACTTTCGGCAAGTCTTTCTAACTCCTTATTGATAGTTTTCTTTTTTTTTTTTTTTTTTTTTGGGGCGGGGTAGGAAAATCGGGAAGATGAAACGGGGCAAGGATCATTTGGCGGTCAATAGTTAGGACTAAGGGTAAGGGCATGGTTCCCTCCAAAAAGGAGAATGACGGGAGAAAACCAAGGCTCGCGTGGGCAGGGGCGCAACCCTGAAGTAGACAACACCACTGGGAGTGTGGTGAACATCTACCCGCTACCCGTTTATTTTATTTTATTTATTTTTTTTTTTTGAAAGAGGGGCCACTAGTTATTTAAAACTAGGCCAGAGCCTAGGGAAGCCAAAACTGCGCTGGGTCCAGTATGACGGGACTTGCAATTAAACTCATTGCTTAGCAACAATAACAATTTTATTTAGCTATTTCAAATAACATGCAAGCATCCTTTCATCAAATTAAATTACATTTAGACATCAGCATAATAATACCTCCTTACATGTAGACATCAGCATAATAATACCTCCCCAAATATAAATAACTATAACATCAATCAGTATGCACACATAATTACACACACAAATAAATAGTTACATAAATACACATGGCGGACACATATCGATATGCACACATATATATATACCACACACATGTTCACCTGGCAGGCAGCTCAGAAACATTTAACCATGCCACCGAAGAATAGCAGCCGGGAGAAATTGGAACTGTTTCGTGTTCGGCTGCCTGACGAATACTGAACTCCGTAGTCACAAGAAAAATATCTCTATCACTCCCGCCTAGAGCGCGCACGGATCGCGAACGAGGCATGCAGATAACGGCTCATACATCGCTCAAATAATTAAATCACAAACCCCCGCAATGACCGTCACATAATTAACTAGGAAAATGGCCGAGTATTCCAAAACTCGGCACACCCCCACTCCAAAAGGGCAACATGGTTGCCCCAATTGGAACTCAGTGGTACCCTGCAGTGTACCATCCTTATATACCATACTCAAGTTGTTATCGGTTTTCCCATCAGTCATGGCTCCCAGGAGAACAGGTGCACCTCACAACTGCGTCCATTCCCCATGCGACCCTACAACGATCAACAAACAATTCCATTACTATAAATAACGAAACAACAGCCATAAATTCTCCATTTTAACTTTTAGAACAAAACAGGGGAACTTACAGTCTCGAGGACCACAATCTACTTGTGCACTCTCGGCAAGTCTCTCTCCTTATGGATAGGTTTTTTTTTTTTTTTTTTTTTTTTTTTTTAGGGCAGGGAAATGGGGAAGATGAAAAGGGCAAGGATCATTAAAGGGTCCATAGCTAGGAGTAAGGGTGAGGACATGGCTCCCTCCGGAAATAAGGATGAATGGAGGAAACCAAGGCTCGCGTGGGCAGGGACGCAACCCTGAAATAGATGAACACCACTGGGAGTGTGGGGAACATCTACCCGCTACCCGTTAACCGTTTCTTCTCACTTTTCTGTGACGGACTTTAGTGACTCGTTCCTTTCGTACACCACTCTCTGAGAGATTATTTGGTGTTGAGCTGTACTGACTTGTTTCCTCGGAATCAGGATCAAGGCAACTTTCCTCACTACTTTCACTCCGCTTTGGATTATGCTCGTCGTCTAACTCCTCTGCTACAATTTCTTCCCTTTCTACAATTTCCACTTCTTCGTCCACATAATCCAAATCAACATCCTGACACTGCACCTCCTCAGCATCTTCCAGTTGCTCCTCTGATCCATCTTCAACCGCATCTTCCCTCAGCTCCTCACCAATTTCTTCATCACATTGGTCACCAGTTGCTTCACAAGCTTCTTCTCCAATCTCCTTGACATCCTCCTTTTCATCAACACGTTCATCATCAACATCATCGCCATCACGTCCACTACCACCATTCGAACACTGCACATCTTCATCCTCGAGTTGCTCATCTGTTCCACCTGGAACTTCTTTCCGTTCTTCGGAATCCTCAACACTACTTACAGAAGGCGTCTGCACATCTTCACACACTACATCATTCTCACTCACACACTCCACAACGCTGCCACCAAATTTCTCCTCAACTTCTACCTCATCTCCTTCCACCACACTTGCAGCATGGACATCCCCTTGTCCATCCGCAACCTCAGAAACACTTGCAGCCTGGACATCCCTGTGTCCATCCGCAAACTCAGACTCTTCAGTCTCTCTAACACCCACAACTATACTTCCCTGTGCAGCATCTGCAGACCGCTCTTCTGCCTCTTCCTTCGATTCCTCTCCTTCACCACTCTCAGCAACTACAACGTTCTCAACATTTTCCACCCTGGAATCCAGCTGTCCAGGTTCATGTGCAATGACTAAATTAATTTCTACTGGTGATGGTAAAGCGACACTCTCGAGTGACTTCTCACATCCCTGTGTAGACGATGATGATGTTACAGGATCTGGATCCCTCACGAACCGAGATGGAGATACCGGAACAAATTCTGCGGCCTCTGGATTCAACCATGACGTCCTCACTGACGCAGTATTAACAGACGTTTTCTTGTCGTCTTGTATTAATCCACTGAAGTTATTCCGCTTTTCTTCTTTCTCTTCACCTGCTTCATCCACAACTCTATTATGCACTGGTACTTCCTCTGGAACCTTTAAAGTTTCCTTACTCTCCAAATAGGAATAACTTTCTACCGGCTCCCTACTTGCCGCTGTTTGTTTACTAACATGATTTCTTCTTCCCCTGTTAATTTCATACTTCTTTGTTTTGTGTGCTGTAGCTGTTGTTACTGTCTTCTCACTTGCCACCCCCCTGTAGCCTCCATTACTTCCGGAATATTCAGTTTTTCTGACTGTCTCTTGGGTTCTCCTCCAACCACCATGTTTGTCTTCTTTGGCTCTTCCTAATGAACCACTGGAGTATTGGACATCTTTAGCAGCTCTTCCCCAGGACTCGTCATTCGCCTGGACAGTCCTGGCATGCGCACACCACCGGTCCAGGTCCGCAAAAGAACGTGGAGGCTCTGCAAAAACCAGCCGGGATCTCTCTTGGGGATTCAGACCCTCTCGTATTACCCGCATGACTTCCGTCTCGGGCAACCCCAGTCTTAATATACGGGCAGCTTTCCTTACATCGTGCACGAAGTCTCCTAACGCCTCTCCGTAGGCCTGTAGACGATAGAATAATTTAAACTTCAACTGGTCTTGTCGTCGACGGGGTATGAAGAAGTCCAACACCTCCACATGGAAAGCATCAACACTGTCACCCCGACGCAGAGCCTTGGTGACCAGATCAGCCAACGTACTCCGGCAATACGGGTATATAAGAGACAAGACCTCCCCATCGGACACCCCCGGGAAATCTGCCACCTGCAGAACCAGGTCCAAGAAAACCAGCAGCTGGTCCTCATCAAATCCATTCACAACCGGAAATTTTTGGAGAACGCCTGTAAGAGGGTGGGGCAATTCCTGATAGCATACCGCCGCCAGAATTGCACAATTCAACAAAACAAACAATCATAAAACAAATCCCCACTAAACACCTAACACAAACATAACCTACAACACATATTAACAAGAATCGGAAAAACTCAAGTACTGTCCTTCCTTTGAGTAGACCCCCGGGTTCCCTAGCGCTGCGAAAACTCGACCCACTGCAGAACCAATTCTCCGTCAGCCGCCAGACTCAAAGAAGAAACGACATCAGACACTAACACTAACATACAATCCACACCACCGAACAACTACCACAACATACAACAATTCAACAAGACATTTATTATAACTTCCATGACTAAGTCGGGTCAATGACAGTACCGACTTCCGGTCAGGCCATACCGCATCCCGTTAACCTCTCGCGCTATTACTTCATAACTATTTATATAACAGACAGCCATTCCCCCGGCAACCCCCCCGCGCTCTCCGGTAAGGTCCAATCTCAACAATAATAAAACTCCCAACTAAAACGCATGCCACGTGGCGGCACCAGGTTTATAATTGAAATCCCATAGCATCTACCAATTATTTTCATTTTCAAATATTGCTGATGTTTGATGTTCTTTCCAAACTATTTCCGAGCTTGCAAGCCCCGTCACACCACAGGACCCAAGGGTTCGACCAAAGAATCAACCGCGCTCTGCTACCATTTGTAACCCCTCTTTCAACTTTTAGACTTTATTAAAAAAAAAACCTTTTTTTTTTTTTTATTTTTTTATTTTTTTTTTTTTTTTTTTTTTGAAAGAGGGGCCACTGGTTATTTAAAACTAGGCCAGAGCCTAGGGAAGCCTAAACTGAGCTGGGTCCAGTATGACGGGACTTGCAATTAAACTCATTGCTTAGAAACAATAACAATTTTATTTAACTAACATGCAAGTATCCTTTCATCAAATTAAATTACATGTAGACATCAGCATAATAATAACTCCTTACATGTAGACATCAGCACAATAATACCTCCCAAATATAAATAACTATAACATCAATCAATATGCACACATAATTACACACAAATAAATAGTTACATAAAAACACATGGCGGACACATATCGATATGCACACACACATATATATATATATATATATATACTACACACATGTTCACCTGGCAGGCAGCTCAGAAACATTTAACCATACCACCGAAGAATAGCATCTTCAGTATCAGTGACCTAGATCCCCATCCCAAAACACTGTAACAGGGTAAGGTACCCAGCCTACATAAACCTTCATAAACCAAACCATAAACCAGTCCAGTTATGACTGCTTGCAACCAAAGAAATTATCACAAAATTTCAAAATTTTAGAAAAGCTCCCCCAGATAGGACTGCGCCATGGCCAGGTCAACATGGCCGCACGGCCGTACGAAGGTATAACAGAATGTATGAATAGCAGTAAGAATCAATAGTGTACTCATATTAACAACTGCACCAGTAGTACACTGGCTATGGCAGTAAAAGAACTGAATGAAATTTCACTTATATTGAAATGTTACTGAGTTAATATAATTTTATAAAACATATAAAATATGGTTTATGAGTGAACCAATAGTGTGCTCATATTAACAATTTAACTAGTAGTACACTGGCTATGGCAGTAAAAGAATTGAATGAAATTTCACTTATATTGAAATGTTACTGAGTCAATATAATTTTATAAAACATATAAAATATGGTTTATGATTGAACCAATAGTGTGCTCATATTAACAATTTAACTAGTAGTACACTGGCTATGGCAGTAAAAGAACTGAATGAAATTTCACTTATATTGAAATGTTACTGAATTAATATAATTTTATAAAACATATAAAATATGGTTTATAATTGAACCTATAGTGTGCTCATATTAACAATGTAACTAGTAGTACACTGGCTATGGCAGTAAAAGAACTGAATGAAATTTCACTTATATTGAAATGTTACTGAGTCAATATAATTTTATAAAATATATATATAAAGACCGTTTTAATTTTAAAAAAACTTTATAACATCAGCCCCTAATAAAACACGTTTGAGTTGTTTCTACAGTGTTGGCTTGGCCACAGGCGAGGCCATGCGCACCACCAGATCCAGCAACCTAAAACATGCTATAGACCTGTACTAACGGCACCAGCGGGTGGCGTCCACAGGTTACAGCACCACCCCAAACCTTTAAATCTACAAAAAAAACGAAACCCATATAGCTATGAATACCCTTAATCAATGTAAGCATAATTCACCCCCTACAAATCAGTAAACTTAAGTCACCCCCACTTTTACCCTTAAAGAAAATTTCTTAGCAAAATTCGGTAGCGCATGACCACGTCCGGGCTCACACTTACTAAGGGGGCATAAGCCTTAATAAAATATACTGACAAAATTTAAAAGCACTCATTGTCTCGCTGGACTTGTGTCCCAACAACTTTAATTGGAGAAGTTCCAGGAAGAGAATACGGTGTTCTACATTGTAGAGGCCAAAATATAGATAAATGGTTAAATGTCACCTGAGAAATCCGGCACAAAACCTGGTGTATTGTCCATTTCTTCCTCCCGACGGCACAGACGGAGAATTACTGGTGTAATGTCATTGGTGGCAGACGTTCGGCCACCCGCTGGAGTGGATCGAGATCGTCTTAGGTCGGGAACCCGAAGAGTCGCTTAGTCGATTATCTAGTCATGAAGGTTAATAGCAGAGAACGAAATCAAACTGATGGCCGCCGGGAGAAATTGGTTTCGTGTTTCGTGTTCGGCTGCCTGACGATAACTGAACTCCGTAGTCACAAGAAAAATATCTCTATCACTCCCGCCTAGAGCGCGCACGGATCGCGAACGAGGCATGCAGATAACGGCTCATACATCGCTCAAATAATTAAATCACAAACCCCCGCAATGACCGTCACATAATTAACTAGGAAAATGGCCGAGTATTCCAAAACTCGGCACAGTCCACTCTTTGTGGCATCCAACTATCCAACGAATGATAGTTTTCTAGCGCTTTCTTTGATAGGACATTGTTGGGACACGTCAGTAAAATTATTTTTCTGGCTGTTTCGTTAAAATTATTTTTAGCGGATCTTCTGTTCTGCTCCTCCTCCGATAGATCAGTTGGCAGAGGAGCAGAAAGGAAGATCAGCTGAAGACGACTGCCGCAGTTGCAGTCAAAACGTGTGATCTATAACAAGAGGAACACGTTCCAACCACCAGGAAAATAACTTTATTAAAGTTATATTCGGTTGTAAAAGCGTTAATTAAATATATTCTCCTGTAACTCTCAACAGTGGCTGCTGTAATTTTTTGTCAGTATCTAATTTCATAATTTTGGCAGAGTATAGCCTCTTCCAGTTACAGCTCTATTTTTGATGATTTAATTCTTATTTCAATCCACCTGTTGAAATCGTGTTTTTTATTTATGCAATAACGTGAGTAGATTATAATGTGCTATAAAGTGGTAGTGTTTTATGTTAGGCCTCTTCTTAAATTCCACCAATTAAAAGATGCATAACTGGAATCTGGTTTTACAAACTTAGTAAACATATTGACTCAAGCATTGTTACTGTAAACAGTGCGTTATAGGTTTATGTAGTAGAACTTTTGTGTCCTGAGTATGATTTCCAATAAAATTTCTGGTAAGTGTTGCCGTTGTTGTCAGTAGTGTCAAACTGATATATGTTTTATCCTTGTTTGGTTTTAGACCAACTGTTATTTTTTCGGTTGCACACATGAATAGTCTCCAGACACACTTCTGCAAGCCCAATCTCCCAACAATATACAAAGCAGACATAAATAGATTATCTCACATCCTGTTATTCAGTGATTAAAATAGGCCATAGCAAATAATTTTAATAAGCATCGTAATACATTTTGGAATGAACGAAATAAAAGTTTCTATACTTTTCAAAGAAAGTATAAACTAATTTTCAAAAGTTTATTTTCATTGCAAATTAAAAAAATAATTTTAAAAATGATAAAAAAACGTTTCCCCCCGGGCAGGGAGTGTTGACAGGTAGACGCGACACCATTACTATTCCTAACGCTCCCAACAATAACAACAAACCCCTGTGACAATTCTCAAAGCACGAACAATTAGGTCGTTCAACCCCAACAATATACGACGAATAAACGCAAAGAAAAATATGAGTTATCTTGAAATGTCTATTGTAAAATTCCATCAAATTGTTTTGACAGAATTGATAAATTCATAAATAGTTTCTTACTCTCGTCACGTTTAAGTGTGCGTTATCCAAAATGCAAAGTTACAAGTATTATAAAATAAATGAATACATGTTTCTGACCATGTATCCAACGCAACTATAAAGTGTTAAACACCGGCCAGGTCGTAGGATTTTTGTGTGCATTGCGTTAAGTATATGTGGTTGCCAATAAACGTATTTTTTAATAAGAGGAGTGAGACGTTGATAACATGAAATAATTAATTAAAACATATTAAAATAATCAATCAACAATTTATTAATATTGCAAAAAAGTACTTGAATATTAAAACTTGAAATTACAAAATTTCAAAATATTATCTTTTATAAGTTAACAGTCTGCAAAACATAACATACCATTGCTATTCAGCACACATTAAAAAAACATCTAATCTCAAATGTCTTAACATATGTGATGAACTAATTATAAAATTACTTTGTATTGCATGGGTATCTGATTTTGACTCATTTTTAAAAATAGCAACTCAGTTATGAAATAATATTAACTTTACGAAAATAAAATTTAATTGCTTCTATTAAAACATGATTAATAAAAAAATAACATTTACTTTAAGAATATTTTTTATTTTTAATTGCACACGCAATTTTTAAAATTGAACAGAAGAAAATTATTATTTTTAACAACAATTTACCATTACGTCTTTTACATTAAATATTTACATTTAAGTCTTTAAGTCTTTGCTATCTCATATTCAGTTTTTTTAATGAGTTCTTTGCACAAAAATGTAATTGCTCATTTGTCACCTGCGTACTGTCGAATTTACCGTTGCGTGTGTACGTGTGTGTGCCTCCTGAATGATGACAATGACGATGATGATGATGTTGATGCGTTCTCGGTACTCTATGGCTTGTGGATGATGACCCGGTGTTCCTCCATCAATCGTGGTGTATTGCAGATGATGGTAATGTTGTTTATATCGATCGGCAGACCGGCAGAGTGACGTCGTGTGAAGATATCTTGAGTCTGACTTCGCCCAAAATTGCCGGAGGTATTTATAATAGACGGAAAACTGACATGTCAGATATTGTTTCACATAGGCCAGTATGTTTTTTTCTCTAAACAACCAGCTCTTATCTTGCTTTCTCTGCGTAACTGTCAGTCACACGTTTGCTGTATCTTGCAACACATGTATAACACTTTTTCATTGTGCATCTTTCTCGTAATCCACCGTACTTGTAAAGTGATACACACCAGTGCTGGTGCTATTTTTGTATAAACTTTAAGGATAATTTAATTACGGATTTTTTTTTCTAAATCCTTGTTGATCGGCGCGATTCAGCAGCTACCGGCGATGATACAATGACGTTGATACACATCAGCACACTAACGCATCAGACTCCATGAAACTGTAATTTATTTGCATTTTTAGTAGTACTTAGCTTTTGTGAATGTAGTAAACTGGTATCAAAGTGCAATCACAGTCTAGAAACCTGTTTTGCTTTTGGTCATCATTTTGTCTAGTTGGAGTTTTATGCTTTATGAGCCTTTAAAGTAATTGTTATAGCTTACGAATTACGGTAAAATAGTCTAGAATTTTATAAAAAATGATTTTCTACGGAAACGTTGCTGTGACTATAGACATGTTACGATAAGTACAAAGAATTTACGTGAAACATTATTGAGTCGTATTGCGACGTATACTGCAGAATTCTGGGTAGTATACAAAACTACGAGCGACACAGATTTTGCCAACGAAGAAATGAAGAGAACTGACTCAAAGATGTAATGTAAGAAACAAAGATGTAATAACTTTGGTAGTGAAAATAGACGATTGTACGCAGATGTGAGTATAAAGAGGAGAGTATAAAGAGAATAGAAATACAGGAAACAATACATAGTTTAATTCAAGAAAGAAAGTCTAAAGCAGTTATAGGAACTATACATGTATAACACAAACAATTTACAACTTATCATTGATTAGCATAATGTCTAAAGCAGTTATAGGAACTATACCTGTATAACACAAACAATTTACAACTTATCATTAATTAGCATAATGATACGTTGCAAACAAATCTACGTTGCTTGCGGAGCAATAATTTATTTTAAATTCTGAAGATACTGTTAATCACTTCTTAACGATAGAAAATAATTTCAGACAATAGTTTTGATTAGAGTTATGTGCTTATTTCATTTCAAACAATTGGCAAATTGTTACGACAAATTGTAATTTTTATGAAAGTCGTCTTCTCTGTTACACATTGCAATCATTCTATTTAAAGAGGTTATCAAAATTAAAACGTTATATACTTTCTAAAAACCTGTTTCCGTAGATGTCTTCATCATTTCTAAAAATCCTTTCACCTTTAGAAACGTAGCTTTAATTTCATTCTCTTTCCGGAAATAACGTATCCATTTCAGTAATGGACTTTTAACATTAAATGAACAATGCTATTTCTCAGAGTACTTATGTAAATGTTACGTTTAGTACCTGGTAAGATATAATGGTACGCTTTCTTGTGTCTTACACAAGAAACAAAAAAGCTGAGTAACTTTGATTAGAATGAAGTTTTACTTTATATAAAATTCAACATTCTTTCAATTCATTAATTAACTTCTGTCAATTTCTTGCTTTATTCAAACAGACGTTTCGTTTGTTTATATTGTATATGAGTGTGTGTTAGTAATATTAATAAAAGCTTTGGTTAAACTTTTTACTCCTTATATTCATCTGGATATGTGGAATATCCTGAGAAACGCATGTTGTAATATCAATGTGTTGGCTATTTTATTTTCAGTTGGATAAAATTAATCTTAAAGACCTTTACATTAAAATATAATATTTTGTAACTAAATAACTATTAATTTTTCAGTTCAACTAACAAGCGAGATGTTCAACTAAAATTGATATGTAGCTTCTGTTTATTTTATAATGAAAAATGTTGTAGTTTCAATAGTTAGGTAAAATAAATGAGTAATCTCATTCTTTCTTTCCATTAAAAGTTTTATTTGAATTTCTTTAGATTCAGAAATGTTAATGTTATTGTAGAAATTATAACCGTATAAATTATATCGGTTGCAACAATAATTTCGTTAATTAAATAACTGCACTTAATGTTTAATGGTGATTTCTAACGCTTCCTATATAAGTCAAGACAACTGAATTTTTATATTTTATACCGTGAAAATTTAAGATTTCCCCTTTTATTAGAGTTTACGGTATTTGTTTTATGGGTACAGACAAGAATTAGGAGACATAAGTTAGTAGGTCAATTTAGTCAACTTAACAGACAAAATTTAGTTAACGTAAAGATAACGGCTAGATTCAACCATTTTAATGAACTCTGGGCAGAGTGTAGTGTGGGACTCTAATATTGATTCAGTGATTAACAGTAGTTTCTTAGTTGATGGTTTAGGCTGATTGTTTAAACAAACAATGTTAATCGCCTCCTCGTTGTTCGAGTGATTACAGTCTCAGTAAAGGCTTTCAAACTAAGGAATTTATCCCTACCATTGGGCCAGGATTGTTATTACAAGTGTCTTAATTTGTGATTAATTGTAACAACCTTGAAATTATTTAATGCTTATTCTTTCTATAGAAAATTTTACAAACTTTGTAATTTTTTCGCCTTTTAATTGACGTTGATATTTTAAGATTTTAATCAGTTTTGTTTCCTGATAATGAGTGTGTTGCACAAGATTTAATAATTTGAGTTATTAATAAACTATTGTCCAGATTTTCTTGAAATTCCTACTCCAAGGTACTTCCAAACTATTAATTTTTTAGCATACAACAGGTGGTCATTTTTTTCTTTATTTCTTTTCATGTTCTGTTTAAAATAAAAACCCTCTTAGAATTACAGTGTGCCGTGAAGTTGTCAACGTGTGTAATCTGTGCTGTTTTGAAAAAGGTGACGACGGTAGAAGACGGTTGTTGCTTCATGTCTACGTTGACTATCTTCAGAGAATAGGTTCTGGACTTTTGTTTCTAATATTATAACGTCTCTTCTTTAGATAGTTTCTGTACCCTGTTATTTAGTGTTTAACTGTATAATGCTTCTTATATACAACATCTATTCTTTGTTTGCTAGAACTAGTTAAACGATGTCAGAGTAAAGTTTTGCACGCGACACTTTACTTCTTTTCATTGACAATACAGAGTCATAAAATTATTAGCGAGGGCTAATCTAGTGTGTAGCTTGGAAACGTTCCGCTCACATGTCATGAAATTATTAATGCTAAATGCTCCAAACTGATATTTGGAGTTTGTACAGATCTCACTGCAGAGAGGATATTAACGTATTACCTCACATGTTGTTTACAATGCGTATTATTACAAGATACTAACACCTAGTAGTAATGATATTTACCCTTTGTACGATAATGTCTTTTAATGAATGCTCAACGTCAATTCAATCATGTGAAACTAAGATAGTTGAAAGGTAGTACTATTTACTCTTGCCACTAATACTACTCCAGAGGTCACATTTCTTAGCTGTATGTTAAACGTGTTAGTCAAATTAATGCACATGTTTGTTTTTATATGAGTACAACAAACACGTCTAAATGTTTATGTTTACTAGAAAAATCGTAACTTTATCTACTGTGGTCAATATCGTAAATGATATAAAATTATTTATTATCACGTAGACAGTAATGATTGTCCTACACTGGAGGAAATGCCATTACCATTCCAAACTCTAACAATAAATAACAAATCTCACTGACAACTCTCAAAGCATAATCAGTTAAGTAATGTAACGCCACATAGTTCTATGGAAAAAATTAAGGATGTGAAGTATTCACGAGTTATTTCTTAATAGTAACATAATTTTAAAAAAATGCAACGATAATAAAGCAATAACAATAAAAGTTTACTGCATCAACATAAAAAAGTGTACTGCATCCAAAATCTAAAATAAATTAAAGTAAATTAAACTAAATTTTAATCACAATTTTACTAATAAGTAATTTTGTATGTACTGTATGATACTATTTTCTTTAAAACTAGTTATAAAAGTAACAGTTTAAACACTACATTAATTACTTTTGAAAAGTACAGCTTACTCTTCAAGAAACGTTTGCTTAGAGACAATAAGTAGTAGTTTATAATTTATAAGTTTCTGTTCTATCATTGTTAGAGTTCTATTAGTCTTATAAACCCACGTACGTCTTGTAAGACCGTAAGAGATTAATGTCGCTATAACTCTGCTTCATCCACTACACCTTACCATTTGTATTGCAGTACTAAATGATTGGTCACAAAAACATTTACCAGACTATATAATGATCAGAATATTCAACAAACTTCCGTATCTTAAAATCACGAAATGTTAAATTTTTACATACCGATGTGAATATCAGAAACGATATCAACTTATTTGCGATCACATGTTGAATCAAATACGCAACCAATGTGATTGAAAACCAGTATGCACTATTCATGAGTACGTTTTGAGTACTTGCATATTTCGGAAAATTTATGTTTTTATTGGTAATTAAGTCACTCTCACATATCATGTAGTGAAAAAATCAAAGTGTTCTATCAGTGAGTATGGGAAGAGGAAGATCCTTACAAAGCAGTATCAGATGGTTCAACGAGAGATGATCTGAGCTCTAATTTCCATTTGCACATTGACGTCAATTTACTCATAATTTACCCCATATTACCTTCTTTAAATGGACTATAAAGAATGTTTTTAGTTCATGTTTATGTTTGAAAATTAAGTACGATATCTGTAGTTATGCTACAGGGAACGTAGTTACTGAGGTAATAAAAATTATATTAATTTCATTGGCGCAATGTTACACTTTCAAATTAGACGTGTATGTAAGGTAGATGACAGAGTAAACAAAACTTCTTTCCCAACAGAATCTGCAGATTAGGAAATTAAAAGTCTTCTTCTAAAAATAATGCTGCTTACGCAAATAGTCGAGTCACAAACATTTACCTTGGAATTATCTGTACTAGAATTAGTTTCGTATCTTCTACATAGTTATTAGATAACATTAAGAAACAGTTTTGGTTGCTCTCTCTAAGGCGGGGGGGGTTCGATCCTTATCAGTAACTGTGAAATAAAAAACAAATATACCCTGCAATCGACAGACCTTTCAATTTTAAAAGAAAGTTTGCGTCGACTTTTCCAAAAAAGCCAATAGTTTTTGCATTATTGGGATTACAATTTGTAATTTTTAATTACTTCGCAATTGGGAAGATGTTATTCTAATAGTAAAATAAGTTAGCATGATAGCCACTGAGTTTGGGTTGTGCACCACTGCTTTTCGCTCCCGTCATACGTTAGGAAAATCGTTAACCCTTACAGAACCTCTGGACGCTGTGTTCAATACAAAACATATTATTTATAGGAGCCCATGTGAGTGTGGTTGTAAAAACGTGTGGGAATGGGATTCGGTTAATGAGCATAGTTTGAATGTCCAGAGAGGCAACACTTCTCGATCAAGGCTGGCTGAGCATGTGTGGGGGGGGGAACATAAGGTTTTATGGCAGGAAGCAAAAATTATTGCTAAAGAAAAGAAATGGTTTGAACGATAATTTAAGGAAGCTGCTTTTTATTTTTTGCTTTTATTGTTACAAAGAATAATTGCATTAGTCACGTTAGCAGCGAAATTCCGAACATCTGGTTTTCGTTCCATTTGTAAAGCACATTATTTGTTGGGTGGCCTTAGCGGTTTGCGCATAGGCGGTGTTTGCCGTCTACTTTCACTTTTGTATGAAAGTGTTGGGCCCGTTGCAACTTTGTCCGAGTGTTTTGTTGAACTTGGTGTGTAAGTGTTTGTACGCATTTTGCTTGTGTTTTGGAAGTGGTGTGTATTTCTTCATAGTAAGTATTCATTAGGATTATTTTATCGTTTGATTATATATTATGTAAAGATGTGTTATTACTATTTTGTTGACTCTGTATCACAAGTTGATAAAGTATTATTTATTTCTTTACATGTATTAGTATATAATTAACCTTAAGACGGCTGACCGAAACACCGCATTTATATATTTCTCTGTAATAGCAAACGTCCGTCAGTTGAATTTAAACTCAAGAAAATCACTTTTATTTATTAAAATCCCCATGACACAGAAGGACAAGCAAGAACAATCTGGTATACTAAATTATGCCTTTCCTGTATTAGACTTTAGACATTCATACGCCTAGTATTTTTGAAGATAGTTATACATTTTAAATAATTTGACCACCCTTGATAGGGGATCATACGTCTATCAAAACAATTTTAGTTTAATATGGTTTTGACTACGTCGTCTTTAACCAATTTCGCTAACAATGCAATTCGATTTTGTTTTGGACAGATAATAGCATAAATTAGCAATGTCCTTGTTGCTCAATACGTTGTTAAGCGTCTATAGTACGAAATTTTTTCTGGCGCTTTTTGTCTTATGATATTAAACATAATACCAAATACAACCATACATTATTGATTACAAATTGTTTTAACAAGATCAAGATAATGAAAAAAATAAGAAAAACAATTAATTTTGACACAGAAGTACTGAATTACTGTTGTTATTAGTTTATGAAAACATATTATGATTTTGGTTTCAAAGGAGTATGTCAAGTCACAAAATTATTTTAAATCTGAAAGCAGACCAACAGCCTGACCTCATAACGATAAACGTAGTCAATCTACAAGAAATATCAGTGAACAGTGTTTAACGTAAGTAAATTACGAAATGTATTTACGGATGTGTAAAGTAAACGAATCACTTTTCAAAAATGTTTGAGGTATAGAATAAATAAATCTCTATAAAGGAAATCTATTTATTTTTTTCAAGAAAAATTAGGAAGTGTTTGTGAAATTTTATCCATATATAAAAGCAACTGTAAATAACATTTAAAAATCAATTGTATATTTTCAGCGCCCTTTGATTTTAAATAAAATAAAAACATCTTTAAATGTTTAGAGATACAGAGATTAAAATTTTTCGAATAACTATAATTGGTAAAAACAACAAATATAATTAAAAATTTGTTCATGTCGAAATCGGACATTGTAAAATCCTCTGTAACTTACTTGTCGTTACTTACTAACGTATGTATGTTACTTACTAACTTAATAGTATAACTGTGAAATTTGTAAAGGTACTAATGGATAAAATAATCACAGTCTCTATTTTTGAGTTGTAGCAAGAAAACAGAAAAATATATTACAAACTCTTAGTATAACAAAGTATAACATAAAAAAGTCATCGGATTTAATATGCACTAAGAACATTTAAATAATAAGTAACGGCTTGTTAGATTACCCGAGTAATAAAAAGCACTTGTTATTTAATATCAATTTGTCTTGAATCTCTTACTACAAAACTGCTATTGTGTAGTAGTCTCTCTAACGTTACATACGTTTGAGAGGCAAATCCAATAATTTTTATAATCAATATGTCGTTAACCTTTCAACTGTATTCATCATGTTTCAGAACATTCAAGATATCATACGTTTACTCGTAAACTTGGTCATTATAATGGGCAATTTGAACGTTTCCTATCGGTTGCATTCAACCTTTATGATTGAATATGGTTGAAATACGCTAACAGCCTCAACAATAAAACCTAGATTTATATACAGGAGATGTAACAAAATGTTGTTGCTATAATCACTAGCATTTATAAAATCGTTTACAAAAATTGCTTATACAAACTGCCATCAATACAAACTAATTATTATCAAACTTTATTCTTCAATAGTTGTGACATCTTACTTTGTGACACACAAAGACTTATATGATGCTAACAGATCGCTGAACCGTACCTTTTGTCACAGAGTGATTTGAGCAAATGTATTCATTCGGTTCTGTGAAAACATCGTTAGGACGTATATAACTATATATTATTATTATTATATATTGTTGTGTAATAATGAAAGGCATATTTTGCGAAAGTAATTCATAACCACTTGTTTGCAGTGTATCATTTCTTAATGTGATGGGACAAACAATCTAACATTACTCGCAAATTTATCACCCATGTTTTACATCAAAGATCAATCTTGTCAGCTTACATTTATTCACAGTATCTCTAAATACATTAGTAATAGCTTTGCAGATTTAATTTCCAGCATCGGTTAAATTGGCTACACTATTGGGAGGTTTCGTGTGTGCCGATAGGCGTTTCAAGTAGATGTCACCCGAACAACGCCATCGGTTTACTGCTACAAGAAGTGAACGTTTTTCAGTGAAGGACTACAAAGTATTGTCAACTTCTACTATTGTTTTACTTATGATGTGAATACTGATGTCTTAACAGTTATCTGAAGTAGTTCTTTATATGAAAATAAAATTGCATTAATCGTCAAAAGAGAGATTAACCTATAATTTGATTCTGTATATATATTATTATTTATTGAATAAACGCTGTAGACAGTCAACATAAAATATCAAGTAACTGACGTGAAGAGCAAGGACGAAACATTTGTAGAAAGAGAAAAGTCATTTATGTAAAATAATTATCCTGAATTGTAAACGTTGAAAACACTGTATTCTCAAACCATGGCGTTAAAGGTAATAAAAAATTTGTATATATATTATAGTGTGACACACACACACACACAAAACATACAAAACACGTGTCTTTACTATACATGTCTGGATATTATGCATCAGTATGAGAAAAAAGTTTGTAAACACATATGTCCCCAAAAGTTTTAATTTCCATCTGGCTACCATTTTGTGTTTTTTTTTTTTAAGAAAACTTTATATCTCAAGAAGCGGTAGAGATACTTTAATGAAATTTGGTACATGCATTTAAATTAATGATATTTAATAAATTAATAAATCACGGTTATTTAATAATCTCCAATTTTAAAGTGGCGGTCACTTTACATTTTGATCACTTACAGCTTTGTAAATTTTAATTTTATCGAATGTTGATTTATCAAATAAAGTTTTAAATATTGTATTGTAAAAATAATGACGTTTTTATTGTTCAAATTTGGTAACAGATAACCGAATTATCGTGGAAAAGTGCCTTCGCATAAATTCTGACTACTTGAATTTTTGTGCCGAACTTCTTCCGTATAAACAAATTTATTAATAGTGTGAAGATTTAATTGATAATAAAATATTTAATAATAAAAAAAAAATTAAAAAGCAATTAAGTATTTTTAAATCGCACTATTAAACCTAATGCTCCTGTACTAACTCAGAATAAGTATGAGATGTAAATGGAAAAATCTAACTAAACAATTAATAAAAAAAATCGAATTGTAAAAAGCTATTAATATCACAGTTAACCCTTTTGTAAGTCATCATGCGTTGACCTGTTTAATTCCGGACTCAACGTGCTTAGCGAACCGTCTGTAACTTAGAAATGTATAAAAATCGTAATGTTTGTAATTAGTAATTTGAAGGCACGAGTAGTAGTTAAAATAATTCCCGTAAATTAAGTAAGTATAATTAATTTGTTTCTTCTTGTAATAATAATGTCAATTTAAATAAAAATAGGAACTATATTATCGCGGAGTACTCGCTCCGTTTCGTTGTAATGTGCCAGTCGAATCAAGAAAAGAGTTACTATGCAGCCGTCAGACAGTGCACACCTACGAGCGAGAGCTCTTCAGAAATCAGTTGATTAAATTTAAATGTAACTGTTAGCTACCACTACAAAACGTGGGGAGCAAGTTTTTAATATATAAAATGTAGAAAGGTTTTGTTAAGAAATGTAATAAGTTAAAAAACAAATTAACAACACGTAAGCAAGATGACGTCTCTACTCAAGATGTAAACTCCAGTACAACTCTACGTGTGAATATGTGACCTGCATAAACTGCACATATGGACGTATACGACCCCTACGACGCTGACCAGGACCTACGTGGATCTACCCCAACTTTAACCAGCATTACTTCAATCTCCTCAGTGAACCAGCTATCAAGTATTCGCCGAGGACACGACCCAGATGACGACGCCGACTACCAGAATTCCCAAGTGTGACACCCCAGGACGAGGACAGCACAACTTATTGTAAAGGTGACTCGATAGCTTGACTATCGAGAGTTAATTACATTTGAGACATAACTTACAGATGAAAGAGACTTTTCCAAGACTATAATTTTCTTTAAACAATAAATGAAACTAAATAGATGTATACTGTAATATTGAAAATCATACGTTGTAACGTTAATATGTAAATGTTAATTATAATCCCTTTAGTAAATAATACCATTCTTCAAATGGTAAATGTAATCTTGCAAGCTCCTAGATGAGCATAGTAATACTCAGACGTCTTTACAATATTTAAAGTAAACTCGGATCCGGGGTTAAAAGTTCATGATCAATATGATCCCTAGTTTTCCAGAAAACCCTTTTGAATATTTTAGTATAAATAATTATGTTATGGGATCTTTTCATATCATTTGTTAATAAAGAGAAATCATCTTATTACACATTGAAGTGAGTGCATAAATCAGTGAAATACCTTCCCTTGTGTCCTAATAATTAGCTTAATTATTATTGTTAATTGTGTTGAGTTTAATTTCAGTTCGTTACAACGTAGGCAGCCCGTATAATTGGCTAGTGTCAATTATGATGGGTTCCCTGGATTTGTAACGTGGCCAAGACGTTACAATAGTTATTACTCTTTTTAAAATTATCTCATTAATAGTATTGTAACAAAGTTAAGGATTGGTTCTTAAAGTGAAATTAATAACTTTAAAAAATTTAAAGGCACAAGTGTGATGAGGTAATTATAACCCAGTAATTATTATTATGCACATTAGTAATTCCATTTCATGTACAACTTGCTTTAACAATAAACATGTCAGATACTAAATAAGCGCGGTGTAATTGCAATTTTGTGTATAAAAGTAAACAAAATCCCCGTCTCCATTCATAGTCAAAATTCTCAAGGGTTGTATTCTTTTTGGACGGTACGGTTTTAATCGTTGGCTTTGTAAAATCGAGAGTACTGTTGTGCGATCCACACATTCAAACATGTCAAACATAGCAGCACCACTGTGCTGCGGTAGTGGGATTGAGTCAAGTTCACGACTTGTTCTACCTGCCTACCCCTATCACTAGGGATACATAACACAGCGGTCTTGTCTGGCAGGCCTCATCTAGATAACACACTTACACTATACAAAACGGCCTCTCCACAGTATAGCTCGCTACTGCACGTGCTTACTAAAGGGATGTTTTGTCTCTGGCAGTAGTGGAGCGTGAGTTGTACGCCGGCAAGTGAGCTCAACAGGCCGCAGGCCTAATGCTCAAGGGAGAAGAGAAAGTAGCAAAAAGTAAGATAACTATAAATACCATATTACGTGGATAAGGTAACAATAGAATAATAGAATAACCAATAGAATAACCAAGTTATTGAAAGGTAATAAAAAACTAGTAATAAAAGTTACTGAAACATTTTTGTTGAGTCGCGTTTCGTATGTTAAATTGTCTGAACACATAATGTTTTATCGGACGTTGTTCGATGTAACAAATTTATGATTAACCAAAGGTACTCTGCAACTATATAACAGGGTAATGGTTTCAGAACCAAAATATCAATGGAAAAGGAGGAGAAGATGAAGAAGACGACGACGACGATTTCAAATAAATGTTTATTTCAACAAAGGCTTTCACGGTCCGTATCTGACTGGGAAACAATTACAAAAGTGACGCCAAACATTTTGTCTAAAATAATGCAATTACATTCCAACTGATATAAAACTCTTACGTTACTTGTGATTGCTAATCTAGCCTCACCATGATATGGCGATTGTCTGGCTCATTATTTAGAGTCTTCACTTGAAATACTTTCGTCCATTATTAACAAATATAGTTTTTTGAACTTATAATTAACACAATTTTTAAATAAATTTATACATTATTTAACTTACATTAACACTTGGCTATCATATCTCATAGAGATTATGCTTTCCAATTCCTTTTATGTACTCTACATAGTATTTACCTATAATTATTCACAAAACATATAGTTTATGCCTAGGCTTCAGTAGGCCTATGACACCACTAATTAGATTCACTTATCATATAGTTGATAGTTGACTATAAACAAATTCTATTATGTCACAATTACTCTCAGATGACCATTACAACTTCTAGTAACCTTAGTTTTTTGTCATTACACAGTTATTTCATTGATTTTAGTCTTTATAATCACCTATAGTTCTGTACTACTAGGTGTTACAATAATTACCTTTATTATAAATTACATAGTCGTTTGTAAGTCATTATTATTGACATAAATGATCATTGTAGTTACTCTAAAGTTTTACAATGTTTTGGTTTACATTAGAATATTCACATTTGCTGGTAATTCAGTAATACTTCTTGCATCTAGTGCTGTCTGACAAGTATATTTTATTTACATTATTATGACTTAATTCAATGATAATTATCATTGGTTTATACCACATTAGTTATATTGCATATTATTTTTTATACTGAGATCAATTTCCTTCTCTTTTTATTAGTATTTGTAAGGTTTTTTTAGTGTGCTTATTGGGTAACATCTATGCTGTTCATTTCAGTCTGTTAGTTTATATTAAACACAATACATATCACCTTTTGGTACCTAATCTTGGTCATAGTATGGCCCTTATATTATCTAGTTTCATTATAGTATAAGGTACTAGGGTTTTATAACATTTTTAACAATGATTTTAGTCATAAGTGAAAATGCTCATTGAGTTAGGTTATGTGGTTCCCCTACTCTGATTTACAACAATGGGATTACTTTGGGTTTTGCTCTATACCTTTCACTCAATTATTTTAATCTACTAATAGTGTTAATAACCATTTATTATTTTGGTATTTATGGTTTAGTTTCTTTTATATTATGTTTACAATTTTACTGGTGATTATCAGTTTTCCTGATATCCCTTGATTATATCACTTTCATTAATAGCAGATAAGATACAATCTTATTGTTATCTCTTATATAATAATAAATCATACTCATACAAGTTTTAATTTCACTCTCCAGATCATTAGCTATTACATTTTTATTTTAAATTAGAGTTATGGTCATATTAAAGTCACCTAAAATAGTCTGTCAATGGTTTTATGTCATTACTAGTCCTTACCTCTGGGATTCTCTTGTTTTATTTTATTTATTTCTCAGTTATACCTATTTTGGCATAGAGTGTTGGAGATATTTTATCTCTTCCTTTGTTTATCTTTTATTTTGAATTTTTCTTCATAATGCCATTTCACTTATTTTCATTTTCATTATCTATGTTCTTTGTTTATTCACTTACCTAATCTATTGGGTCATTGGGTTAATCACATTTAATATATTTTCTTCTTCGTCTTGTTTTCATTACTAGAGATCATTCATTGTTTGTTGTTTTATTAGTTAGTCTTTAATTCTTGAAACGTATGTAATATTTGGTACATAATTACTTATGTTTGGTGGTTCATGTGTCTGCTAACGATTATATTATGTTTAACATTGTGTTCAAAAGTATGGTGACGATATGTAACGTTACAATATATAATCACACACAGAATTATCACTGTTGCACACCACTATAGAAAAATTATTCCGGGTTATTTCCGATCTGACGCTGAGCTGAGAAGCTTGAAAGCGCTAATCGGAATAATTTTTCTATAGTGGTGAGCAACAGTGATAATTCTGTTTGTGATTATAACCACTGACACAAATTTCTTAATTAAACTTCTAATATATAATCGTTATCACACTCTATACTTCAGTATTGAAATGATTTGTTACATTGTTAAAAACAAAAGCACTGAAGACTTAATAAATTTTAAAGTACACTTACGATTCGGCAAATTTTAAAGAATGTTACAGAAAGCTGTTGAAGATTAACAAATTTAAATTTTGTTGATCTTTAATATTACAACAGGTGTTTTCATATATTAAATTTTATAACGGGTGAGAAATTTAGGGGCACGATTTATTCATATATTAAATGAAAGTTTGCGACTTTAGGGGCACCATTGGCTAAAAGTAGAGTAAAAAGTTCCAGACATTTTACAGTATAGTGGGGCGTCAAACTTAAAGGGTTGTCTCTTCCAACAGGATAATTTTTACAATAGAAATACAATGCTTCTTAATTTTTAAACTTTTCATTTGTATAAGTATACAAAACACATAATCAATCAAATAAGTTGAAAACAAAAAACATGAAATATAAGAAATGATATATGGTCGTAACACAACTGCTCGTGATGTTACTCGACTAACGGTAAGAATTTAACATAGAACAACCTCACTCATGTCGTTGAACAATTTTAAATTTTAATTAGATTTTAATTAAAATAAACGTCTTCTTTCAAGAAAATGGGTGAGTTCTGCAGTTTATGGAGCTTTATATTTTCTTCTCGTGTTGTATTTCTGGGTTAATGTATGGTAAGCATTTTTTACGGCCTATTTGATACTCACAAACGCTCCAAATGCTATAAGAAAGGAATTGAATAAGTGTAATTTTTATTTTAATACACATTCTGAGAGCAGCAGTATCGTGACTGATAACAATTATTTTGCGAAAGTTAATTATTGAAGTAGAAGAGTTGTTTCCCATAAGACACGTAAATTCCGCAAAGCTACAAAACATTACTCAGCCTTAATGTTTCTTGTGTAAGGAATAAGACGACTTATTCAGAACGTTAGAATTACTTAAATACGAAATATAACTTTCCTATGGTGATGACTTTTCTTCCGATTAACGTCTAGCAATCTTTACTGAAGTGATTATGGAATGATTACAATATTGTAGTAGAATTGTAACCACTTGAATGTTACCAGGTGTCATAGTGGGTGGAATGTTGAAACCAGGAACTGTAAATACTCTTTGAAAGCTTTAATTATCATTAAGACGACCTCTTGTAATCGTCACTCAAATTGATAATTTAGTACATTGTGTCGACATTGTTTACTAGACTTTTGAGTATCTCGATTGTTAGTAACTTAGTTAAACATATAAATTAATTGTCAGATGTGATAAAGTTTGTGAAATAGGAAAAATACCAGGTCTCTGCATAGTCAGTAAATTAAAATGTTAATTGTATTAAAATTATGTAATAACATATTAGAAAACCCTTTATCAATTAATCACCCCTAAGGTTAGTGACATGTAAAGTACGGTAAAGGTACCAATCGAAACTGAATTTTCGATGAAAATATGCGTAACAACTTGCCTCCGTATAGCAGAAACTCTTAAATATACTAGGGCTTCAGGACCGTTCTGAATCTGTTATGGTTACATTTTCGTTTCCCACTAGACTGTAAAATTTCTGGAAATTTTTACTTTACTTTTAGCCAATGGTGCCCTAAAGCCGCAAACTTTCATTTCCATTAAGTATAAAATTTCTTTTACTTTCTTACCCAACAAGAAATTTAAAAAAGTGTTTATTTTTGACAAGTTTGTCATAAAAGTTTGAAATTTACAAAATTGCATACTAAATTAAAATGTTTGTTAAAATAGTCTTTAACATGCCGCACAATTTTTCGCATTTGTAAAAATTTAAATCGTTTACATTTTTGCCTTCTGCTGTCTATAATTGGTGGAACCAATCTGGAAAACAAAGGCTGTGGGTAAAAGTGTAGACACGCGTGCTATATCGGTATGCCTTCAAAAGCTATCGTGGGACATCTTCACAACAGACAGATAGATAGATAGTCAAATAGCTAGAAAACTGCCTAATGCCAGCCTTTGCTCATTCTAAAAGCAAGACTTTAAAATAGAATACCGGAAACTACGTCTGCATACATTTTTTTTTTTAATAACTAAGTAATATTAGGAGAAAACGAACAATATATCGTAATAAATATTTAGATGAAGGCTTTCCGTTGATAGTTTAAACAATTATGTATTTAGTAATATTAGGACTAAAATTAAGTAGGAATAGGTCCAAAATTACGAAATTATATAATTGATACAAAATAAATAATATAAAAGACAATAAAATGAATGCATAAAACTTTACAAAACTAAAGACAGTTCTGCACAAAGTTGTGTATTAATCTAATAATATACTCTGTTTCCATATTTTTTTCTGTTAAATTCACATACTTAACCCAGAAAAGCATCAGCATAGTTTTAGTTTATACCGTGCCAATCTCGTTGTAATTCACTGTCAGCAATACAACTAAAGAAACTGAGATGTAATTATTTGTCATGTATAATCTACTAGGCACACAATAATCCACTTGAACATCAGGACAAACGAACCAATGTGTAAGAAACTAGCCCGAATTACACTAGCAAAGAATTCAATGCAGATAGTTCAGAGAGGTAGGTACCATGCAATCAGAATAAATTAAAATTTAAGTAATAATATATTTGTTTTTAATGTAATATTTATTTCCTAATAACATAATGTTACAGAGTTTACGAAGACACTGTAGTAAAAATACTACTAAAAACGTTTATAATCCACGTCACATAATCTTCACGCATTATTAGATTTTTATAAGAAAAATTCGTTTGTATAACGTTTTATGTGTGGAGGATGCACAGTATTATACTACGCACAAGATGTGATTAAAATTCGTTCCTTTGTGATTCACTTTTACCTAATGTAATTCACGGTTCTTTGAAATCTCACACTGTTAGTTTGATGATAAAGAATGTTACCTAATAATGTTTCTCATCTGATTTACTTAATATTCTGTAATAGTTGAAGATTTTAAATTGCAAATTGTCAATAAAAAAACTTTATAATGAGAATATTTAGTCAGGATGGTCATGTTATAATGCCATGAGACTACAATATCACAAAAGTGTAGTGTAAATATTTATTATCTAGTAAATAAAATTTATTATTTGTTAATGAAAATCAAACATGCCGCCTTATGATTTTGTTTGAATTCTACTTCCTCTATGAATGCAATAACGTCATAGTTATAATAGTAGTGATAATAAAAATTTACTAGTTATAGCTTTTTTTGACAACGCAATGAAATGTCTGTGCCTAGATAAAGTGGAACGGGGAAAAGCGCTCCCTTTTGTAAGGAATGCTGCTTCTTACATGGTGCATTTGACAAACCTTACACCTACATTCGTTGTATTCCAAAATAGTGCGCTTGCCCTTCACAGAGTGTCTGAAGAAGTTCGAGAGCAGTATCCTGAAATAGCAACATTGAGGGAAGCTACATTCACACCACAGACAACGAAAATTATCTTATTACTTTTCCTCTTCTTTTTTTCTCTCTTCTTCTTCTTCTTACCATTATTAGTAGTAGTAGTATAAATAGTGGCAGCAGCAGCAGCAGCAGCAGCAGCAGCAGTAGTAGTAGTAGTAGTAGTAGTAGTAGTAGTAGTAGTAGTAGTAGTAGTACTAGTAGTAGGAGTAGTAGTAGTAGTAGTAGTAGTAGTAGTAGTAGTAGTAGTAGTAGTACTGCATGTGGGTTTTATGTATGTGAAAAAGCTGAGGTGACCGTTTTTCTTCTTCTGAAAAGGTCAAGGAAAAGAATGCTGTTGTCTGTCTCCTTTTCCATTTTCCATAGTGAATTGTAGTTTTGAGTGTATGCTGTTTATACTTACAAGAACTGTGTTAATGTATCCTTTCCGAGTGGCCAGATTACGAAGCAGTCGTAGACGTATCTAATCCACAAGTTAGGTTTTAGCTGTGCTGTGCTTATTGCCTTTTTCTCATGGTTTTCCATGAAGGGGTTTGTGATGATCGGCTATAACGGTAAGCCCGTTGGTCCTCCTTCTATTTGCCTGTAGAAGTAGTTGTTGCATGTAATATAGGTGGAGGTCAGACAGTGCTTTGTCAGTTCCATGACATCCTGACGCAGTTTATAAAAGCAACCAGGATATCGGAACAAGAGATGGTGAAGTCCGAAATTCGTTCTTCTAAAGTAAACAAGATTTTTATATTTAAAAATCATTTTTCTTAGGTAATGGTTTGGAAGTATTTTGCAATAAAAGCGGCTAGAATTTCTGTGAGAGAACTTATAGCCCTTACTGTCAGTCGAAGTGGGATGTTGCTTTGCGAGTTTTAGGCCGTCCGTATAATTTTGGTATGCAAGAAGACTTATTGCAAGGAATAAGGCGTTTTTTGTTTCTTTCTCCAGTGGTGCATTGAGGATGAGTAGTTGTGTCTTGATCTCTAAGTGTGCTTTGGGGTCTCGTGTTGTTTCTGCGTAGGTTTTGTCTGTAGATAAGTGTTCTATGTTGGAATAATAGTCGTGTGTGGACGTGGTGACGGTGGGCTTTCTTTGTCAGCTGACAGTATTATCTCTTTGTCCTTATTATCTCTTTGTCCTTATTATCTCTGAGTACTCTTGGGCTCTTTATTTCCTGACCTGTAACATTTGTTTTGGTGGTGTGGCGTGTCTCAGTACTCTCGGTATCTCTTCTGTTTCGGTCTCCTCCAGTAGAATGAGAGTTGCTTCCACTTGGTATATGGTATCTTGACAGGGTGACTGCAAAGTTGAATCCGTTTGGATGGGCTTTTCCTGCGTCTGCGTCCAGTTGTATGTCCGCTAACTTGTGAATAATTTTTTTTCCCCCTTATATTGAGTTGTGCTGGTGATTTCTTCCCTAACAATTTTATAACTTTCATTATGTGTTGCTATCGTGTGGTGTCCCCTTGTTGTCTTGCCGATTTTGAAGTAAGAGAGTCAATTATTTGGAAGTGTTTTGTTAGTTAGTATAGCGCCAAAATTGAGGTGTATTGTTAGTAGACGTCTGCTAAATAGCATAGATGTTTAATAGATGCTTTCGCTAGAGCGTTTCCGGCTTTCTGTAAAGATATTCTTGCTTCTATGCTGTTGTTGTGATGTGTAACTCTGAGTTTCTTCTGTTGTCCCTGCATCGGAGCAGAAACTGCTGAGTATTTTTCTTCCTGCAACGTAACTTCTCAAATGTTTTAGTCGCTATATCTATTTTCTCCACATAAAGGTTTCTAATGGTCGTCCAAGATATTTCACAGTAAATATCTGTTGTAGCACGTTTCTGAGTACATTTGTGTATGGAATTTTTATATTTGCCGACGTTTCGTTTCAAAATCTCTACAGAGATCTCAGAATATTTTCAAGGCTTACTTAGCTGATTTAGCCACGGATAGAATTTTATATCTTATTTTTCTTGGAGTTGTTATCGTGGAAAGGTTCGAGCGTGGGGGGTAGTGTGTTGTGGCCGTTTATTGTGTGTTATTTTGCGAACTGTCAGTTAAGAAAATTTATGCTGTCGCTAATTTAGTATTGTCTATAACCGCTGCCTCCACTTTCCGGCAGGTATCGATCGCCTCTCTGTACTGCCTGATTTTCTTATTGTTTGTTCGTACAAGATTTTTGTATTTCTGAAATCAAAAGTGTATACTGTTTCTTTTGTGTGTTTCGTCACGGATGTGTTGTCTTCTTGTTTTCCTACTGATAGTTCGTGTTTACGTTGACGGATATTTCTCCCAGACTAACCGATATAAAATCGGTCCCACTTTTTGCACGGTATTTGGTATACATCTTGCTCTCTAAGTGTATACGTTTCTTTTTTTCTCTAAGTGAAGGCGTTGATTTTTTCGTGCCTGTTGAATGTTGTCCTGATGTGATGTTTCTCAAGTATTCTCCCTATTCCATCTGTTTTACCCTTTATGTATGGCAATGTCAATGTGTCGATGTACTCATTTGTTTCTTTCTCCGGTTGCATATTTTTGTCTTCGTTTGTTTGATAGCTCTGTTTCAATCAACTGAGGTGTATTTATACAAAATCAGCATCGCCTTTGAGTTATTCAGCTCTCGTTTCCTATGTTCCTTGTTTGCTAGGTTTAGGGCTCTGTGTGTGTCTTCACTACAGATTGTAACTGCGCCGCTGGTGATGGGACTGTATGTACAGTTCCTATGGGACTAGGTAAGTATCTGTATATGCCTATAGGTTTGTGTATGTGGAAAAGCTGAGGTGACCATCTTTCTTCTTTATGGAAAGATCAAGAAATGGAATCTTGTTGTCTGGCTCTATCTAATGCACTTGTACATACTTCTGAGTGTGTGTGTGTGTGTGTGTGTGTGTGTGCGTGCGTGCGCATGTTTGAGTTTATTTAAATAATATTTGATCGTCTGTTAATATAATGCAAGAACTGTTTGAGTTAAATTTATCTATTCATTCAAAATTTCAATTGTAATATTTATTAAATTAAGATGAATTATATAGGGAAACCTTTTTTGTCTTTGTTGATTTAAGCTAATGATAATGGTAAGTTCCGAAACATATATACCAAATAAACAATAAAAAACTATATAAAACACATGTTTCTACAAATAATACCGCGACAAGCTTTGGTGTACAGGATATTGGGAAGAACTTTTGGTAAACCAAACATGAGATCGTAAAACCAGAAAAGACAACTGAAGACAACTGTGTGAGATCGTCCCTGTTACTGAGACAACTGAAGACGAATAAGAAGGGGAGGAATAAAATCAAATACAAGTAAGAGAAATGTAATTAAAAACATAAACATATAAGTCTTAAACTCTCATTAAAGTTTTGTAGAAGTTTAACATATTTGAGACATACAATGCCAAGTCTTCAGAATATAATTAACAAGGATGAGAGAAGATCAAAAAGCACAAATAGTATGAATTAATCTGTACTCACTTAGTAAATCCTTTATATCACGTATGCTTTACTTTTATTACACATAGTATATATGTGTATTTATATACACAAGTACATATTGTTTAAAGTCTGTCATATACCTTTATTTATGTCTAAATAAAGTTATCTGATTTATGAACGTTAATTAAATTTCTAGAGGCTTTTGTTGTAAACATTTTTGCCCTTTAGATTAACTAGTTTTGCAATCAGTACCAATAGTTAATTCAATTTTGAAATATCCCTAGCAATATACTTGTTATATTCCTACAACTGACAAAACGAAATTGATCATATATATATATATATTACAATATTTACAATATTCTAAACATTCAACTTGAGACAATGTTACTCGTATTATCACCTTAAGTGTTTGTGTTTACATTATGAAATACATCTGTTACACTTAAAACAAGTAAAACTATTGTTTCCTTATTTATTTAATGCCTCCCAGATAAAACACATTACTGTAATGATAACTCAGTACGTATGATGTCAAACGGGAGCGCTCTTCGTCAGCACACAGCACTGGAAACGTTTAGATAAACAAACAGTTCACATGTTGAATGCTAATATATACACAACACAGTAGGCAATGTTGAGTGGAGTTCAGTATATTGTACTGTCAGCTTTTGAGTTCATATTGTGGATACTGCAACCGGCAGCAATGGACGTGATACGTGTGACCCAGTTGTGAGCAACGAATTCCCTGGTAACCAATTTATTTATTTCACCGTTTAAAGACTACGATCCATGTGATCTCCGTTATATTGAGGAGAAAATTAAAAAGAAAATTATATGTCGGTACAAAAGTTTTAAGCTTGCACAAATATTTGTGGTCTCATCAAAATGCTATCCACGTTTACAAAAATAAAATTTTAAGGTGGTGCTCATGGTCATGGTCATCGTCGTTGTTATGATCATCACCATAATCACGATAATTATTTTAACCATTACCATGAACATTACACATGTTAAGCTATTTATTGGCTTTGTAGCCGCTTGATGTGCTGAGTCCAATACTTTTTTGTTAGAGTTTATTTACGTCTGTTCCGTTAAATAGGCCTAAGCTATTACTATAATTAACTGTAAAAATTATCGAGGAGGTATCAATTTTGTTTCTCTTGAACTCTTATGTTTTGTTTTGTTTTTTGCAAAAGGATGATGTGAGCGTGAGTAGTCAATGCCCTGAAACTAGAAGTTTGTTGCCCGGCAGTAAAGAGGATACTGTAGGCTGGGACTTGAAGAAATGGATTTACTTCTAATCACAAAAAACAGCCAATAGTAATTGACATCTATCTTAGATTTTCTTACTATAAATATAAATGTATGTGAAAATAGTATTATCTAAGGGCCTTTATTATTCTTAATCATATTAATATTCTTCCTCACCGTCTAGATGTTTCACTTTCTTCCCTCTTACTCACAAACACACGTCCGCGCAGATATTACAAATACAATACAAAACAATATGCACTATAAATAAAATTGTTTAGATATAAGCGTACACATCGGATTATGAAACAAGCCAATGTACATGTATGTCAGGTAGTAGGCGCCAAAGTGTCCCACAGGGCTGTGTATTTACCTCTGTGTCAGCGCTAACACTGTCCCCAACACCCACAGCTCTGATGCGTGTCTACACGTATAGCTGCGGGCATTTTGTTACGTCAGTATTAAGATCACAGGATAATACACTGCACTCAGCGGACGGTACAGTTGTTATGAAGTACAGTTTATTTAGATATGTAAATTTAAAACAGTGCTCTTAAAACAAATCATCATCGTACAAATACAAAATCATCAATATTAATAATTTTTTTTTACAAAGAGTATGCTCGTGTGCCTGTGATTCTGCCTGCTGTGGGTGTACCAAAGTTCATGTGTGTTAACATTTGTATCCGTTATGGTTTCGTTTTCCAAGAAATAATTGTCAACGTGTATTGATATTGTTAGATTTGTACTTATTGTAAATGAGTATGAGTATTGTATGCTCAATTAGTCTCAGCAATATTCTGAGTTGTATGTTTAATAATATTTTATTTATAAATGAGAATACACTTCTGTTGCTGCTCCGAATCATTCAATTTTTATTCCTTAATTCTCTTGTTATAATTTTTTTTCTTCTATTAATTAATAACAAATTTTCCTTTTTTAAGGTTCCTGCTCCAACTTGCTCTTGGATGCATGAAAAAAATTTTATCTCAGGGTTATAACCAAATTAACAATCGTCTTCAGTAAAATTATAAATTCATACAACAAGTTTTACGTTAATAACATACATGAAAAAAAAAAATGTTAATGTGTAGTAATTAATTGTTGTTTGTGTATGATTGTTTGGATGTGAGTTCTTGTGATTATACAAAAAGAAATCAATTCTGATAATTTTACAAACTTAATATTACACATTACAAATATAAAACTAATAAAACAATTAAAATAATTAATAATTAGACATTAGTAATACAATTGACAAGAGAAAAAGAAAAATAATAATTGTCTATTATATAGCTCTCATAGTTCATGAATTCTCAACATGGCGCCCTGCTGTCCCCTTTCAGTAACAGTTAAATAAAGCAAGGGACGCCATTTTCCTTGAGTTGTATACACACTACTGAATGTTTAATAAAAATTATATGAGTTCTACACTTTTGTTTGTTCAAAATAAGTTTGTGTCACTCACTTTGTATATCATAGATTATGTTTATAAATGTAGTCGCACTAAATGTGTTCGTTATTTAGTTTGTATTGAAGTGTTGTGTAAAACGTTGATAGTTGTCAAGATGGCTTTAGTATTAAAACGGTCTCACCAAATTCAAAGATGTAGTACTCCATTTTAGGACATTATTTTCAGCTTTCCTTCTTCAGGTTGGGCGAGTATAAATTGTTCGTTAGTTTACTGATATTTCCTATAACTTTACTTGTCTTTTTACTATAATTTTCTTCTCTAATATTTTTTAAATTGGCAACTGATTTAGTTTGTTCTTTTGGCATTGAACGCCCACACTAGAAGATAAAACTTTCTTCCTTGTAAAACCAGCTTTCGATTCATTTATAAGAGGTCTTGGTTTGTTTGGTGTATTTTTCGGTCTCAGGACTGTTGTATCCGCCACCAGTAATTATAAGTTTTTAATATAACCTTACTTTTCCTGATTATTTTTAAATAATCCCGTTTATGTTTTTATTTCACTTAATTTTATATTGCCACTCACACTAATGAAGTTGATTTTATTGTTATATGGTCACTTTATATAAAATACGTGCCATTCTCACCTTCTGCCCATACTAGGTTCATAACACTTTATATTTTTATCATTGTTTACACTGTGTCATTTGCACTGTTTCATTATTATTATTATTTATCACTTTTCTATTCACTTATCTCACCTTGTATGTTTTTCGAATAAACACAATTATGAAAATAATTACCTTGTCTTTACCATAACACTATATATGAGCTAATTACAAATCCAGTCTTAGGTTAAAGACTTTTAGGCTTGTGTTATACAAATGATTTTGCTTAACTCTAAATACATTTTTTACTTACATACTACAACATTATTAGTTACAATATTATAACAAAATATACAAAATCATTTCCCTAATCTATTGGGTAATTAGTATGACAAAGTCACAGTCCAGTCTAGTCTTTTATTATGTCTGTTTGTAAAGTTATTTACTATGTTTGTTTACAAAGCTAATTCCTGTTTTAAATTTATTCATGCATCTGTAAAATACTTATTTTTTATTCATGGTTTATTGCTTTAGTTGTTATAATTCTTCCTTATGTAATTATTTTTGATTGTTCTCATTTGATTACTCATTCTTTATTGCATTCCTCATTCAGTTCCATAGGTAGTATTTATCTATTTGATTAGTTTTACTATAAATTTTGATGATTAAATTGAGTTTCCTTTTTTGTATTATCTCGTGATGCTACATATTGCCTCAAATGATTATTTCTGAAAGCAAATTTATATGGTTGAGGAAATGATCATTTATATTGACTAAGTTTCTTCATAATATTTCTTCAATAAAGCCTGGTTATATGTTCCTTTAGTCTTCTTAGTAATGGGATCCATTATCTCATAAGTATTATTTGATGTATCTTTGATAATGTTGTATGGTCCAGTATAAAGTAGTAACAGTTTCTTTGTAATTCCTTCCATGGTACTGGGTAATCTGGGTCTCTATTCCTAAGTAACACCTTCTCTCCTAATTGATATTTTATGACGTTCTGTTGTTTTTGTTTTGGTATTTATTCTTTTTCTTTTCTGTCTTTTCGATTATTTTGTTATAAAATCTTACAGTATCAAACTTGTATTCAAGGTTTTCGGGAAAATTGAACATTTCTTTAATTTCTCGGGGTGGTGGTTTTTCATACATGACTGCGTATGGGGTAGTTTCTATTGACTGGTGATATGCCAAATTTAGAAAACTTTCTGCTGCTGACAGGTACCCACTCCACTTTCTTTGTTGTTGGTCAAAGCAGTACGTTCTAAGTATTCTTCCAACCTCCCTGAGTACTCTCTCAGCTGGATTGCTACTTGGATGGTAAACTGAGGCTTAATATGTTTTTATTCCGTGGTTTAAATAGGTATTTTTCCACTTTCTCAATTTGAATTGCGTACAGTGGTCAGTAATAATGGATTTCGGTGTTCCTAATTCTGGTATGTACTGATTAATGATTACATCAATTATCTTATTGGTGGTTGTGCGAGTAATGGGATACAATTTTGTAAGTTTTGTAAAATGATCGAACATTATTATGATCAATTTATATCTGTGTCGTCCTCCACTGCGAGGAAATGGTCCGCATATATCCAGGAATACATTTTCTAATTTGTGTTTTGATGTTATGGTTATCATTACTCCTTCTTTTTTCTCATTGTTACATTTTACTAATTGGCAAATATGACAAGTTTGGATATAGCTTCGGACACTTTTATTGATATCTTTAATGTACACATGTTCTTCCAACGCTTTTATTACCTTTAGTGCTCCCATGTGACCATATCGAATGTGGTAGTCCAACTCTTTTTCAATGGTTCTGGGTATTATTAATTTCCACTTATTCTGGCTGAATTTAGTTTTTACAAATAATATGTCGTCATGTATACAGTAAAATTGTACTATATTGTCATCTTGCTCAGTTAATTTTTGTCTGATTTTAATTAATTTTGCATCCGTCTTTTGTTGTTGTTTAATTTCTCTAACAATGTTCTCCAATCAGATCTATTCTTTATTATATGGTATATCTTTGCTACTTCTTCTTTTTCTCCTTCAAAAGTCTGGTTTTCTAAGTTAATTCGAGATAGTCCGTCGGCTGGGATATTTTCCTTTCCTGGTATGTATTCCCAATTTATATTGTACTCCTGTAATGCTAATACCCATCTGGTTAACCTACCATGGCTTAAATTACACGTTTTTTAGAAATGATGTTGATTTATGGTCAGACCTGACCGTCATTGGGTATCTTAAGATGTACGTTCTAAACTTATTGCACGCAAATACCACACTCAGTAACTCCTTTTCGGTGACATTGTAGTTTCGTTCGCAGCTGTTCAGTACCCTACTGGAAAACTAATAACCATGTGGTTTCCTTCTTCATCCTCCTGATATAATTCCGCTCCAAGACTTACATTACTAGCGTCACAGTTTAAATAGAAAGGTTTACTAAAATCAGGATGGTGTAACATAACGAACACTAAACATTTATCTTTAATTAATTGCAATATTATATCCTGTTCATGTCCCCATGTCCATTTGTCGTTTGATGATAACTGATGTTGGAATTTCGCCGTTAATTCTGAATAATTCCGTTGAAATTTACGATAGTAATTGCATATTCCAAGAAATGATTGCAATTGTCTTCTATTCTTGGGTGTAGGAAACTGCTGAATTGCATTTACTTTGTCTGGTGATGGAGAGATACCGGATTCTGATAAAATAAAGCTTAAAAATTGGACTTCATTTGCGATAAATTTAGATTTGTCAAGTTTCAGAGTGATTTTATTTTCAGATAGCTTTTGTAGCACACACAATTATACTATTCCGACGCGAAACACACAAGACAAGTAAACTCACAAGTATATATTCACAAGTAAACTTAAATATTCATTGCAATATTCATGAGAGGCTGGCACTAGGAGTGCTGTCTGCTTTTTTTTCTGTGACGGCGCCCTCGTCCGATAGATTGTTGTTGTTGCGCGCGCGCGCTTGTGTTTCTGTGTGTTGCGTAGTATGTGATTTAATTTATTAGTTTGTGACTAATAAATAATGTGTGTGATTTAAATTATGTATCTACTTTTAGATGTTGTTTTCATGGGTTTTGTGTGTTTATATATTTCAAGTTGTTCTGAGTGTATCTAGTTTTCGGCCTTTCGTGTGTTCGTGTAGAATTTCCATGTTTGTGCGTGTGTGGTCTGTGAATGAATGACACAGTTTGCAAAAGTGGAGTCCTTCATGTAATGCTTTCATCCGTTCAGTGTACATTTGTTTTGTGTGGCTTATGTAGAATGTGTTACATTTTGATCAGTTTAATTTGGGAATGCCGGAAAAATTAAATTTTGTTATTTGATTGTGTATGTTTTTTGACAGTGTGCATTCTGTTTTTTGTGGTTCTGTAAGCAATGTTTTTTTTAAATATGGGGCTATATTTGAGTGTGTCTGTTGATGTATGTGAGTATTATGAATTTGTTGTTTTCTGTCTCTGTCTGTTACATTGATAAACCCAATATAATTTATTTTTTTATAGAAATAAATAAGAAATTTTTTCCAGATATTAAAAGTTATCGAACCCAGTAGAAATAAAATAATCAATAATAAATTACCAAAGAGAGGTTATACGAACCATTGAATTCAAATGGTATTCGACATAAACCACTAATTAATATTGTAATGAACACTTATTATGTGACAAACCATAATTGTTTGAACTACTAGAGTGCTACATAAGACGGATAATCATCATTGACAAACATTAAATGAATTATTCTTTGTTATACTGATGTAACCTTTTTTGAGATTTTAGATTAAGCCGATACCCGATATTTTGGGATATTATAATATTTTATTATAATCCAGTATGCCTGAAGTTGTGTTCATATTGACAATAGTCAATTTAATAACCATGTTCATTATAGTATAAACGTTCAATGTTAATTTTATTTTTAAATGTTTGAATTAGTATGCCTAGAGGCAATCCAATGTTGATCACAGTCAATGTTACGACTGTAGGTTCATAATTTTGAAACCGTTTCAGGTAAAAATTTTATTGTAAAGATTAGTTCGTTATGAGTAAAGCAAGTTAACGTTGACCATAGTCGACTATATATTTTATTCAATGGTAATGACTTATAAAACCACTTAATATGTTTATTGTTTATGATAATTAACTCCGTCTACTAAATGTTAAACAGTAGCGCCGACATTTTTTCTTGTTTTTGTATTTTGCAGGCCCAAAGGAACCACTGAAGAACTGTAAACATAATGAACCAAGGTTCTCGAATTATATTGAAAATATGATGTTCAATAATTTAAATAATGTTCAAAGCCCTGAGATTAAGAGCAATTTTAAAACAGTAAAGTCAATGACTGAGTAGGCAAACTGCCTTTATTAAATTTTAAAAGTAACGATTGCATATTATCAAGATTGTTAATAAAAATTAAATTTCATAACAGAAAAAAAGAGTTGACGACTTTTTATTACTTAGACAGTACAGTCAATACTTTCAGCAATACTTTCACAGGTGGCATCGTAGAACACTGACCCGATTATTTACGAATTGGTCGACCGCCGAGAACTTCAAATACAGTAAGTAAATAACTTGTGTTTGTTTTAGCAGAAACAGAATCTGCGGCGATCTACGAATAACCACGAACTCCTGCGAGAGAACCAACCACAATTCGTCGACAACCTTTTTCACTACAGACTTTTCCAATTTTACAAATTAAACAATACAAAATAATTAAATTTGTAGAAACGGAATTTGTAACTATGCAATACTAACGTAAATGCTTCGAATGTTCCAGCGAGTTGTGTAGCAGTATCCACGGTTTGCTCTAAATAGCAAGAAATGTTGGAAATCGTCCTCGATTACCGTTATAGAATATGCATGTGTTTACATGCCATGAGCGTCCAATTACAAGAAATATCCCGAAATATATTATTAAATAACGAACATTTTCTGGCTAATTTGACTTACAACAACAAAAATTTGCATTTGTTATTATCATTATCATCTTTATTGTACTAACATTATTTCCTTTAATTTCTTTTCATTTCCTACTGTATCTGCTTCCACGTAGAACGTATTTAGTTTCGTGTATATCTAGTAAAAGGTGTAAGAAATAGGCCTGCTTGTGTACAGAATTAGTCTAAGAAATAATATGCAACATAGCAGCAGAAAGAATTCTCTAAACGAGTGTAGTGTTTTCCCACATTTATTTAGATTCTGTAAGCTAGTACAATAGAACTGAGTGTTTTGTTTAAAAAAATTACAACAGGAACTTCTTCGACTTAACGAATTCTATGGAAGCGTGGTTCTGCGGAAGTAAAGCGTGACAAATAAAAAAAGGAAAAATTCAACTCTGACTAAATTTAAAAGGCAATGATATAAGCTATTTATTGTTTATCTGAACTCTAAATAAACTAATTGACTCTAATCAAAGGTAGGTTCTTCATAGACACGTTAGAACGTCTGAGAAACACACACATAACTAGACGGGAAAGTAAAAGTTATGTTGTTTTTAATAAGTCTTAATAAATCAAACGTCATAACTAACGGCATAGATTTGGAAAATAATAGAGTAAACAATACTAAAATACTATGTATATTTGAAATGGTTATAAAAAAAAGTAGAAACTGGTATAGTGTGCTTACTACATGAGTCAGATTTATTGTTGTTTGATACGATGTGTCTTCACCTCTTTCTACAGTAGACCTCATACGTTACTTTTCAAGCGATTCGAATATATTTAATCCACATGACTGGCCTAGACAAAACGTGTAATATATACTAGTAAGAAAAGTCAATACATAATCTTTCAGTAGAATGTGCGAGGAAATAATATTAAAATTCAGTCCTTTGTGAGTCAGTGAGACATTAAAGAAGCTTACATAATCCTGTATGGAATTATAGAATGAGTACTCCCGTTATACGAGGGATAATTATTTTTCAAAGGCAGTATTCACATGCAGTAAACATATTAAATTATGCGTGAAAACTAATACATCTAAAGACTTTAATAAGGTTTCATCCGCTTTTCCGAATAATCTATAGACTAATATTCTTTGTCAATGGATTTTCTTTACGCACAACACATGCACTACTTTTACTTCATTTTCTTCACGTATAAAATTCACGATGTTTTCAAATGAAGTAATACTAAAGATAAGTCTTTACAGTTTTTTTAAAAACACGATTTGACAATTATTTGTATAGGCCTACCCTTTGTTATCCATGCTTCCTCGTCTCTTTTTTGATGGGCACAGACGGCACAGTGGGGCCAAAAACCTAAAAGCTGGCCAAAAGTCGAAAAATAAAGTTACTATTTAGGTCGTTTGAATTATAAGGGTGGTTAGAGTAATAGTCCAAGATTCAGCGTGTACAGGTGAATGGTCGAAAAAACGATCACCAACCCTGAAAAAAACTATTGTAAAGAGACCTTCTTGCGAGGAGCACGTTCAGCACGCATTGGTGAGTCGACACTGTGTCTCTGTTAAAAGCCCTAAGAAACTCGAAAAATCATCCGATATTAATTCTGCAAAATGGAGTCATTAGTTAAAAATAAGTAGATATCACATACGTTTCGTGAAAGTTAACTAAAAATAGGCAATGTGGTATTTGCAAATGTTTGGCGCGTAAAAAGAATTACATTGTTTATGCAGAAAACATGTTTTTCATAATAAAAAAGTAATACAGTATAATCAAGCAGAGTTGGATGGAAAAACCTATTTTAGTGTGAAGCGTATACTGTTTACTAACGAACAAAACTAATTACTAGTAGCTTAAAGTAGCACATTACATATATAACGTTAATTTGTTTAACGCTGTGTTAGTCGTGTGGCACCAACTACATAAGAAGGCTCCCGTGAAAAGCAATTTCACTTGCTATGTCTTTTGAAATATAAAGGTTTTTGCAGTAAAATATTTATATTATCTTTCAACAACAACCACAGAACTTATAAAATTAAATTTATATTCTGCAATCTTCACGAAAAAGTAAACTCTAGTGAAGCATATCGTTTACGTATGTACGTAGAAAAGAAATAGAACGTCTCGACTGGCTTAAATCGTGGCGATAGGAAGATTACGTAGGAAGAACCCCCCCACTAGTTTTAGGCGCTCACAAATCGTAGCAGGTGCATGGGAATTTTCATGAGGCAAGTGTAGTCGAACGTGCGCAATCGGAGGCTCTATAGCGCGCGTCTATCGGAGGCTTATTAGACAAAGCGCAAAATTTATTTTCCAAAACCGCCTTTAATTTGTTAATGAAACGCTTTCTTCGGAAAATCCCCAAACGTACAAAATGTGTAAGAGTAAAAAAATTAACAATTTCTTATTAATAATTTTTTCAAAACACACATGCTTTTTGAATTAGTTGATGAAAGAACGAACATTGTAATTAAGGATTTTGCGAAAATCAGTAAGATATTTTGGTCAAAAACTCGAGTTTTTTTGTTGGAAAATATTGTATGGAATATCTGAATTCATTTGATATTGAAAAATTCTGTTTCATTTTTTTAATCACAATTTATTTGCATAGATTAGGCCTAGTAAAATTTAAAACGATAAAAATGTAATTTTTTTCAACATTTATATTCCTTGGACGTAATACAATATACATTTCTCAAGTATTTTTTAATACTTTTTAAAATAAATATTTAATCAAAATTAATGCTGAATAAATCATTTAATTATGGTATTTTATATAAATATTTCAATAGTTAGCAGCATTTTTGTTATAGTAATTTTCTTAATTAACTTAGAATATTTTGACCAATCATTTTTTCTAAAGTAAACCATCGTATTCCTTCATACAATAATACTTTTTCTTGTTCTTTACTATTACTTTTATTTTGGAATAGGCTACTTATCTAACTCGCGTAATTCTATGTTCAATTACAATATTAATTATTAAACAATAATTATGTATTCTCCCTTAAAAAATTAACTATCTTAATTTTTAATATTTAATAATTAATTTTAAATATATTAGCATTATTAATCAATATCTGTATATATTCTGTGCCTCAAAGAGTTCATTTTTAAAATGACAGTGACATTATATATTTTTAATTAATCACCTTGAAAATATTTGACCAACATTTCTTTCTTGACTGTGCTTTTCTAAAACAATTTTTTAATCATATCATTTTTTCATTTGCGAATTTAAGTCGTAATCAGCGATAATCAGAAACGACAAAATTTGATTTTATTAATATTAAATTTTTTTAACTTTTCCGGCCGCCAGAATAGCAGAATACATTAACTTGGAAGACGTACTTTCGCGTATGTTAGTACAGTCAGACCCATTTGCTTGGAGTCTGCGAAATATTCCTAACAAAAAAAAAAAATTCCGATGATTTTACTGACGATGAAGAGTAGCGTAAAATTATAAATATTTTTAAAATGACATTTTATATTTGTAATTTTTAATCATTCAAAATAAATATTTTTTACATTGCTTTGAATGTTTTGAATATCTAGTATTTAGTGACCCCAAAAACCAATAAACAATTCATTTTTTCCAATTTTGTCCGCCATGTTGGAACCGCCATTTTATTTTTTGAAACTTGAACTTCAGATTCGTAATCAGCGACCTTAAAAACCTATAAACAAACCTTTTAGTGGGAAAATATGATATTTTACTATTTTTGTCCGCCATATTGGATCCGCCATTTTGTTTTTTTGAAATTTGGTTTTCAGATTCGGAATTAGCGACCCAAAAAACCTATAAGTACCAAATTCTAGATTGATTTATAAATGCCTTCACATTTTGGCCAGATTTTTGACAGACGGTTGGAACTAACTACATGTCTCTACAGTAAGCGTGAATTCATCTTAGGCTTAACTATATATTCTTTTCTAAGAGAGCAAATATGTCTGAAAGTAAACAATAAATCATCTTCATATAAGTACACTTGTACTTTTCAAGTACTAGCGGGTTCACTGATGCCCATTCCGGTTATCCAGCGGATGATTGTTTTCTAGCGCGTTCAATGATATGACACTATTAGTAAAATATAGGCTTATTCTCTTGCAGCTCTCAACAAAGACTTGTGTCAACTTCTGATTTAATAATTTTGACGTTTGATTTGTAAGATTTATGAAAAACAACATGCCTTATTCTTTCCCGTCTACTTATGTGTGTATTTCTCAGACGTTCTAACGTGTCTATAAGTACCTACACTTGATTAGAGTCAATTAGTTTACTTAGAAGTCAGATAAACAATAAATGGCTATATCATTGCCTTTTAAATTTAGTCAATGTTGAATTTTTCCTTTTTTTTATTGTCACGCTTTACTTCCGCAGAAACATGCTTCCATAGAATTTGTTACGTCGAAGAAGTTCCTGTTGAAATTTTTTAAACAAAACACTCAGTTCTATTGTACTAGCTTTCAGAATCTAAATAAATGTGGGAAAACACTCTACAGAATCTACACTCGTTTAGAGAATTCTTTCTGCTGCTATGTTGCATATTATTTCTTAGACTAATTCTGTATACAAGCAGGCCTATGTCTTACACTTTTTAGTAGATATACACGAAGCTAAGTACGTTCTACGTGGAAGCAGATAAATTATATAAAAATAGTTGCGTCAGTTATATGCACAGTACCATATATGTATGTTTAATTCTTACTTTAAGCCGGCTGTTGAATTCTTTACTATTCAATTATTCAATTACGTAATTAGAACCACGGTGGCATGGGATTATATTACGGTCCTCTTGAACTTCATTTAAAAGAGACTTACGTGGAATCTGGTTTTATAAGCTTAATAAATCTGCTGACACAACTATTGTTATTATAAACGTTTCGTTATATATAACTGTACTTAAGCAGTAGAATCGTTTTGTACTGTATTATGTCCGATAAAACTATTTTTGTAAACTTTATCATTGTTTCTAGGAGTGTCATCAAACATATATGTATTTTTCTAGTTTGCCCTTAAACTGTTATTTTTCAGTTTGAACTCAGAATCTGCAAAAACACTTCTGCAAACCCGATTCCTCTACATATATTCATATATATACACACGCAGGCGCATATACACTCACAAACACAATACACGCATACACACACAAGTATATTACCGCACATACTGTTACTAAACAATTAAAATAGACAGCTTAAATAAATTTACGTGAAACTGAAATTTGAATTTAGACAGCATCGTTATGAATATAGAAGTAGTTAGTCTATTAGTTAATAAATAGTATTGATTTTACATAAGTTAACACGTATTTGGAACATGTAAGTAGTGAGAGACAACTAAAGCCTATGTTTTTACGTTAGTTACTGAATCTAAATTAATCGTCATCTACTGCGTAACAGAGGTAATTGCAAGTACATTTTTTCTGTCACGTAGCGACTAGTCGGGGGCATTGTTACCAAGCTCTCTCATCCCCCTCCCTCTCACTCTTTTCCCCCTTCCTTGTACAGAGTCAATCATTAATATTCCTGACAGGACTCTAATAGACATCGGCAAACAACAAATCTGTTGATAATTCCTCCAAAATTATTCCACGTCACTAACTATATCAAGTGAACAGCTCTTGCAATATTCTGAACTAGAGTATATTAAATATTCTTATTTATTGTAAAAGATGAGTCAATACAACTTTAATACAATATGTCCTTTACACCAGATGCATAATGTATCTTACATGTAGTAAGTTTATAGGATGCTGATGAACGATACCAAAGTTGTAGTTAGTCAGTGACCATGTTTCGCGTTAAAAGTATATTATATTTTTATTTCGACCTCGGTTTTTAATACTTACAGGTTTGCTTCTTTCTAAAATTATTTACAGAATATGAAAAAGTTATTCTCACACATTAACCAAAATAAAGGAAGAAAACGCGAAGGAAAAGAAAGGAAAGTTAATTATATATGAAACTCTTTTGTTTTCTATTAATTTTTGTGATGCATTTGAAAGGGTAGGTTATGAACTTCTGCTTATTCATGTTTCTCCAATTACTTGTATAAGCGCTAAGTTATACCAACGTTATGACGATACAATAAAATTAAGCCGTTGCTACCTTGACGTCAACGATGCTTAATAGATGTGGTAAATAAATCGAAGCGATGGTAATGTTAACTCAACACTTTAACATAACAGTGGAGTGAAGATAATAGGAGACATGAAGTTTCCTTACACAGATTTATTGAATTTACCAATCCTGTGTTGCTTTGTTTCGAATCCCGTTCACAGTTACATACACAGTTTTTAGTCATGATATTATTACGGTGACGCTTCGTAGAGTACCGTACGTGTTAGTATGTAGCGTGCTACTGACTCGCCAGTTAGGTGTGTAGCGTATATAATTAAAATACCGCGTCAGTGTACTGTTGAAATCTTTATTGCGAAGTTGGAAGTATGGTATTTCCTGCTCTCCACTTATGAGAGAGATGACCGTGATTGTCATTATGAAAAAAAGGAAACCTATAATTCTACGGTGTTGTATTAGTAAAGACTTATATATATATATATATTTATTGGCGACAGTGTTAATTAAGTAATATATATTGTTTGTTATTTCACTGTCTGTTGGTCAAAGGTGTCGTATACTCCTGTCATTTTTTTTTTCTCGGCCATCTAAGGACTACATGCCAATTTCAATTCTTTACTCTTTGTTCTTTTATTTTTCTCCAATATTCTTTCATCTTTTCACTCTGTCTCTTCTTCCTGACTTCAGTCAACTTGAACCTGCGTTTTCTCTCTCCTTCCCTGGACTCCTTGCATTTTTAATACTCGTGTCTTTGTTTTTTGGAAACATTTATTATAACTGTGAGTTACGAATTTCCTGCAATTCGATTATTTTATACCACTGTTTTAAAGTGACGAATCCTGACGATTTAAATATAGACATGTTTATATATGTAAAGACGTAATTTTTCAAATAACCCAAAATTGCATATGAACGTTTTGGTCGTACCTCGTACGTTATGGTTATTGAGTCTTTAACGAATAAAGTTGTTTTAAATATCAAACTTATTGAATGGCAAGACACAAACCATTGTTACGACATTACAGAACAATCTACGTGTTTCTCGAATGTTCCAGTGGAATCCGGCTGTAATGTGTGTGAGTACGTGATTCTCAACGCGTTAGCTGGACTGTACCAGAAGTCGCGCGGCCTCGCGCACTGTGTCAAGGTCGCAAGTAATTACTTTCTGGTGTTCCTAGTAGCGTTCTTGACGCGTAGTATGGAATTTGCTGGGATTTAAGCGGGGTATAACTACAAGTACTTAGCGATGCTCAGTTTTAGTTTGAGTTGCGATTTATTTGAGTGCGGTTCGAAGTATTGTGGCGAAGTGTTATGTGTTTTATATTTGTGCGGGACAATTGTTATACAATTGTGTTTTATACTCGTTGACATTATTATTGCGTGTGAGCAATTTTTTATTTGGTTTGTTGTAAGAGACTACCTTGTTGATTACAAACTGTTTAATTATGATAATTAAAGCTGGTGATTAGTGACTTAATTGGTATCTTGTATTTTGTTTTCCACTGTACCATACGACGATCATTAGACCGTTGTAGCATATTTTATATTCAACTACAAATTGATATTACTAGTCTCAGCGATATGATAAATTTTCTGAACTGAAGTGTAATGGAGTCTTTAATTGTTACTATTTCCTGGTTTCTTGAGCATGTTTACACTGGATCAGTTACTGTAATTGATAGTTCAGTAACACGGTAATTCATGTTACATTACTTAATATGTCTGACATTTCGTACAATTATTTTCATACAGGAAATAATGTTATTGCACATTAGTGTGGTCTTATGGAAACCCATTAAAGTTTTATTCTTGAGAAATTTCCAAGTTAATACGTTGACTAGAATTAACAGAAGAGGGTGAAATTAACTCTATAGGGTGAAAGTAGGCGGAGACACAATTTACACAATTTTGTGGTAATAATAATTCAAAATAAACAAAATATTTGGGTTTATAATTAATATTACAACTAAAATTAATGCCGTAATAACTTCATGTCGTCATATTTTCTGTTTGAGTTCCACGTTATAATAAATTTGTTCAATAAGCCAACATAGTGACTGACTGTTTAACACTGTGATATTTTCCAGAACATTAACGGAGTCGTGAGGGCCATCGTATGTTATTGGATACCATCACTGCCATCTATCCAAAACGGAGACGTCGCATAGTTTTAATGCAACATATAGTGTCGGTTATGTGTATTATGGAACTATTCATATTGGCTGATACCCTTGAAGACTTCAATAATTATTATTTGTTCATTAAATAATGGATTTTTGTGTTAGTGTAAGAGAACCTGTTTTATTAAATACAATTTGGTTAAAAGTCTTAATAAAAACATGTGAATTTCAATTAATTCTACCGATATAAACATGATTGTCCCACCAGTATTTTTCACTTGTCTTAAATCAATTTAATAAGCACTGTAATACATTTTGGAATAAAATAAACGATTTTATACTTCTCGTCAAAAGCGTAATCTTATTTTAAATTAAAAAATTAGTAAAATAACTTGTATTCATTGAAACTGTTTCCCCTGCGCAGGGAGTAATAACAGGTAGACGCGACAACATTAGTATTCCCAACGTTGCCAACAAATAACAACAAATCCCTGTGGCAGTTCACAAAGCACGATCAATTAGGCCGTTCAACCCCAACAATATACGACGACTAAACGCAAAAAAATATGAGTTATTTTAAAATCTCCATTCTAAAATTCCTTTCTGTTATTTTTACAAAGATGATAAAGTTTTCGCATTTTTATCACGTTCAAATATAGATTTACTCAAACTTTCTTTTTACTGAAAGTTAGTAATTTTAAAACCAATTCACAAAACCATTCCATTACATTTTAGCAACAAAGAATAATACAAATTGTGATTTATAAATCACAAATAATATTATTATCATTTATATTTTAGGCCTTATTCAGTCCAATCAGTCCAACAAACCACATGTTTCTTTATTTATAGCCATGGCAATTTCTTGAAACATTTAGAACACCTGACAAAAAGTTTAAAAAATGAGGTGTAGCAAAATCAATAAAATTAGCAAATACATTATACAAAAATATATTACAAATTTATATTTTAACTTAGGAAATTCAGAAGTTTAGAGAACCTAATTTACTCGCTTGTATACTTATACAGAGAATTCGATAAACTGACAGTTGGCATTAAAACTACGCAGTTGCTCTAGTTGAGACGTGTGGAAAAACTGGATGTAGAACGTTTACCAAAGTAGATTCTGCACTGAACCGCTGTGGGAAGAAATAGACAAGAAGGCCCAGGAGGATTTGTTGGAATTGAACTGACGTAGAAATGCAAGGAACAGTACTGGCAGAGAAACATTAACTGTATAGTAATTGCTAAAGCTTTCCAATCGGAATTCACCGAATGCCATTTTAAACACACAGGCGTGCGCGCGCACGCACACACACACACACACACACACACTACAGACACAGACGTGTTATACTTGAGGTACTCTTTTATGTAACTGGACATTTTTATGCTGTGTAGTGTGGTCCGTATTCTGCAACGGAGGCAAAGATATAAGAAAAACTTAAAAGGTTGTTGTTTAGTAGAGCTTTTTGGGCGCACGTTTCGACATGAAGAATAGAGGTGGTGATAGGAACACGATTTAAGTGAGAGACGTATAAGAAAAACTGCGCTCCAGTGAGTTAGGAAAATCATTGATGATGTTAAATGGAGGGATAAAGAACATACTTGAACAATGTACTGACATAAAATTGTCGTATTTGCACGTTACTTTATACGAATGAACTATGTATGTAATTTTCTATTTAAAAGAGATGTTCTAAGTTTTTGTGACCTAAATCGGCTATCAACGTTTAAGAAATATTAAAGGATAGAAAAAAATTCAAACAATTTGTAAAATGCTTTGATGTATTTGATGTCGTTTGCCCATGCGTATTAGAGTTTGAATAAACTAAATAGTAATGATTGCATTTTATCCAACGGAGTGACAGAAAACACTCTTCCCTAGTCGCTATGCGTGAGGAAAAGTTTATTTTCACAACAATATACGAAAGATTAAATACATTTTTTTAGAACAAAGACGTCTTATTAATCTAGTCTAATAATAATCGTTTTGTTAGCAAAGTATACTCTCGTTTATCGAAAGACACAAGATATAATGTTTGAATTAGATAAATTAATGTAAGTATTGTTTAATTAGAACATCAATTTTGAACAGCACCAATTAATATCAAAAGGTAAACATTAAAATATTTGTTAAAATCAGTGTTATATATTATTCAACACATTTGTTTTCTATATTACACGATGCATATTCCAAAAAGCATATAGTAACTATCAGATTTACAAGCACAGTGCATACCAACCGCTGTAAAAATAGTTGCGACTTTGAGCATTTTATGTGAACATTTGAAGCAACAAAGGATGTGATACTCAATCGAACCTCTGCTTCGAATAAGAGCTCCCTGTATGGTTGATTAATAACTGTAAAATGTACAGCCCAAAAATGTTTTCTGAATTAGGTTTGGTGCAAAATTTTATGTAAACACGTATTACAAAACTTTACGAGTACTTACAACGCTAAGAATAATTAATGTTTAGTGGCAAGTCAGTAGAATTAATTGATGTATTATTAGGTTGATTTCAGTACTTTCTCATTTGCGAGATTTCGTTAACACCAATAGGCTTGGTTAACACTGTATTATATAAATGCTGTAATAACGTTAACATTAATATTGATAAATCCAACATTGTTTCCTAACGTAATATTTCTATCAAAGTTGTATCTAATATCAATATTCATAAAATAATATTTCAATAGCGGGAGTGAGAAAACCGTTTCCGTCGTAAATTTCAACTACTTTTCTTTTTGCTAAAAGGGTCCTTGTACAACTCTTCCTTTCATATTTTATTTTCAAATATTCCTTGGTTACCGTGTGTTCTTTTAGATTTAAAGTGTAGTATTTACTAATTTTTTCTTTCTTTTTTAAGATATCAGTTTTCTTACTGTCGAGGAATATGTTCAATCCTAGGAGTGTGAGATTCAACATCGATATCTTATAAATTAGAAAATAGTATTCTTTATCTATTAATGTTCTCTTCGACACCTGTGCAAATAACAGAAAACCTAAAAATAACTGACTGTTAAAACATAATGCGCTTCTAAGGTAAGGCTAAACTTAATCATGTGCTTCCGTATATTACTAACTTACATAAAGAAATTGTTAATTGGGCGGAGCCTGATGAACGTAGCGAAATCAGGCATAGCCCTCTATTCATGACTCGGTGCACAACTTAGACCGCGAACTCCTCCGAAACTACTCAACCGAATGTTATAAACGTTTGCATACATATACAGACTGTATTGTAGAGTGCACACATGTAATTTTTATTTCTCTAGCTTACACGTGTGAGAGGAGGAGAGATAGAGATATCGCGACCCAGCTACGGCTCTCTGTCTCACTCGCACTTACGGGGCGGTAGGCGACTCTCCGGTCACCAGCCGATTTCGGCGCTTGCGTGCCGGTGCGTGTGCGTGTGTTTGTGCGGCTTCCGCCGCCCGCGCTGGCTGTCGCCCGATAAGATAAGATTTTGCTGTATCACAAATGCCGGTGGATGTACGTGTGCGGCTCCCACCGCCCGCGCTGGCTCTCGCTGGATAAGATAAGATTTTGCTGTATACACTTTGTATTCGTATCTCAAACGTGTTTAATTCAAACAGTAGTAGAGCATTGTTCTATGGTGTAGCCAGATGTAAGGATTGGATTAAGTGTTGAACAAGTGTCAATTCTTAGACGAGAATCTATGTAGTCGCTGATGCAACTTCAACTTTCCATTACATATTGCAACGAATTGGTTCAGGTAAATTTTAATCCAAATTCTATTTGAAATATTATTCTTACACTTCTTATTCAATTTTGTACTTTTTATTTAATTACTTTTTCCTGTTATACGCATTTTCTATACATTCTTATTCATCAATTTATATATACGTATTATTTATAGTATGCCTCGACGGAGAAGAGGTCCAAATATTGCTCGTTTAACTACAAATCAAAGACGGATAAGAAACGACAAAATGTTGCTGCAGCAACTGTTGAAGGCCCTGCAGAACATAACATGAATCATGTGTTATATGATCAAAACAACACAGGATATAGGAATCTTCAGAATGAATTTGAAGATAATTTACGGTCTCTAAAATTGTATGAATGTGTAAATTGTTCCGAGTGTTGATGCAGTAAACACTTTTTGATATGTGTCTGCAGTGTAAGCGAAACCCAAATAAGTTCACTGCAGTTAATCGTATGGATCCTAAAGATGTACCTATAGAACTGATGGATCGCACTTATGTAGATCAACTCTTGATAGCAAGAGTACAACCAGTGATGCGCGTGTATAGGGTGAAATCGAGAGACTTTCACGGTCAATATGCTTATAAGGGAAATATTATAAATATTGGTCAAAATATAACGGAGATTGTTAGTTCCTTGCCCCCTACACCCACTTCACTGAGCACTATAATTGAAAGAAAGGAAAGTGTTAATGGACATCGGGATTTTCATATGAGACGTGACAAAATTTTAGAGCACTAAATTTTTTGAAAATGAATAAATAATCCATTGTATAGTGATATCATCATTGATATGGAACAAATATCTCACCTTCCATTAAATGACAGTATTTATGGAATGATACCTACTGTTGATTTACCTGAGGTGAATACAGATGAAGAGAACTTTTCTAAAGAAATTTATGAAAGTATGATCACGAAGAATATTAGAATCATCACAGAAGCTGATCAATCTGCAGTGAATAATGTAATTCCATGGCCACAAGGTACTGATATCATAAATGAATACTCGTGCGAAGGGTATGTAAGCATGGCATTATCCGCTTTACTACCTTACGGATCTGCTGAATTAAACTATAATACTCGAGCAAGTAGTATGAAACTTACAGCACTTGAATATTTTCAATTTTTGATGCAATATTAAGACCGACGTTTTGCACAAGATCCTAGGTTCAGATGTTTTGCATTGAACACTGTTCAGCGTCATCAAGCTATTCAACGAGGGACAATATTTGCTAGAAAATCTCATTTCAATTGAACAATACAGCAACTGAGAAACACGCTATCGAGTAATCCTCAAATAATAAGAAGTTTATATTATTGGTGTGGAAAAATAAGAGGATCAAAATCTTACTGGTTTCAACGAAGGGGTAAACTTGAATCAATGATTGAGCAGTGTGATAATCTTCCCGGTTTTTTTACTTTGAGTGCAGCTGATCTTTGGTGGCACGATCTAGCACGACTCATGGGTAATAATTTCGTGCAAGAGGAAACGTTAGATGAATCTAGAATCGCTCAGCAAAGGCAAAAACTTATAAATGAGAATCCCTCAATTTTTGAAGATTATTTTTCTTTTTGTGCAACTTTATTCATAAACAATGTCGTCTGTAAGATATTCTCAGTTTCAGATTATTGGTTTCGTTTCGAATTCCAACATCGTGGTTCACGGTCTTCTTTTGATCTCTGGTGCTTCTGATCCAAGAACTTTTGATAATGCATCTGAGGAAGACATTTTGAGTGCCAAGATGTATTATGACCATTTTGTTAATGCATTCAATACTTTGCTATTCACTCCTCCGGCAACTATACATCCTTCAAGGATTCGATCAACTGATGTTGTTATAGACAACGATCGTTCTCTTTAAAAAATACTGAATCGATTCCAAAGACATACCAGATGTAACAAAGGATATTGTCTTAGGTGGAATGGCAAAGAATATACTTCCAGGTTCAAATATCCCAAAGAATTACAAAAGCAATCTCTTCTAGAGAAAAATGAGAAAGGTATTTGGATATATACACTAATAAGGAATGATGAACTCCTGAATCAATATAATCCTGTCATCGCACAAACATGGAGAGCAAATACTAATTTTAGTATAATCACCTCCTTATACCAGGTGGTTGAATATGTATCCAAATATGCTTCAAAGTCAGAACCTGCTTCAAAAAAGTTGACGGAAATGTTTCAAGAAATCGTTGAATCGAGAGCCCCGGATGAAGAATCTCGTCGAGCATATACAAGTTTGATAATAAGAGTGATCGGAGAAAGAGATTTCCGGGCTTGTGAAACATGTCATTTACTCCATGGAATTCCATTGTATCAATGTACCAGAACTTTTAGAATACTTGTCATAACAATAGAAGACTATCTTGCAATTAATGGAACCAATAGTGAAAATGACAGTAATTCATTCATTCAGTTTTATAGTAGTAGACCACTAGACATAGAAGTAATAACATTATTCGATTTTGCTAAAAAAAAATTCTAAGGGAAGCTATAATTCAATTAGCACAAACAGAAAAGAAAGAATTGTACAAGTTTTCCCTAAAGTAAACAACAATAGAAATGCAGTTAATACTGAATTATATTGTAAACAAAAGTTGATTTTACATAAGCATTGGCGTAATAAAGAAGACTTGAAAAGTACAGATGAAACATGGTTCATGGCTTATACCCGACAAAATTTGGACAGCTTCACGAACAATTACACATATATTCAATTACAGAAGAAACTGAAATTTATCAGGATAATAATAACGAGTTTGATATTTTTGACGATAGAGACTGGATGGCTGTAGCAGCTGTAATACCTAATGCACTACCAACTCATGTTGGTCTAGGTAATCGTGATATCGATTTACTTCATAATTCGGAAGCAGCCTATTACAAAATATCCAGATATAAAGAATAAAACTTCTTTCATAGAAAGGAATCGAGAAACATTTGGGAATCAGTATGATTCTCATGAATCATACAATGTTATTTTCAACGACCAACAAAATAAGATATTATCTTTCTTAGAATATCAGCTAAATGACTATGATGATTGCAATCAAAGACCTGCAATTATTCAGGGAAAAGCTGGAACTGGTAAAAACTGTGTAATTAATGAAATGGTTAGGAGAATTAATTCATATATTGGCTGCGATGAAACTCTTTTAATGGCTTCTACTGGTGTGGCAGCTAAAAATATTGCTGAACAAACTATTCATTCAGCTCTAAGAATAAATTCTCCAAAGAGAAGGGGAGGAACTTTCAAAGATTTAGAAGGTGAATCCAAAATTGCTTTAGAAGAAGGATTAAAAGATGTGAGGTTCGTTATTATTGATGAAGCCAGTATGTTGGGTTTGAATTTGTTTTTCAAAGTGGATATGCGACTCAAACAAGCAAAGCAGGGTTCTTCAGCTGTTCCTTTTGGTGGCCTCTGCGTGTATTTAGTCGGTGATTGGTCCCAACTTCCACCGGTTTGTGACAGGAGTCTTTACAATGTTGGTAATAATGTTCAGACCATTCAATCGAATCTTTTATATAAACAGTTAAAAAAATTTTCTTTTTAACGGAGATTATGAGACAGCAAGGTGATGATCAAAAAAGTTTCAGAGAGACTTTAAATAGAGTCGCAAATGGAACAATCACTAAACAAGATTATCAGCTCTTATCAAAAAAGATTTTATGTAAACAATATTGGGGACAATTTCAAAGATACTGACTGTATAATGTCGAAAAATGCTGAAATCGAACGCTTTAATTATGAAAAATTAGAAATCAATAAACAACCCTTGGCTCTAATCAATGCAATCCATAATTTCCCAGAAGCCTCTCTAGTAAAATCTGACGATGCTCAGGGATTATTTGCCTAATTACGTTTATGTAAAGGTGCTCGGTGCTCAAGTTATCCCTAGAAGAAATCTTTGGGTCACAAAGGGACTAGCCAATGGTTCAGTTGGGACAGTAACTGATATTATTTATGACCCGGCAGGTGAATGCGAAAATTATAACAATCACATGACAATATATATACTTGTATGAATTGTTCATGATATCCGGGCTGTTTGTCCGTAGTCCATGGCTTATAACAAAACCAAATGTTTCGGCAGCTCCAAAACTAAAGGCTTGATTTTGTTATAAGCCATGGACCACGGCCAAACAGCCCGGATATCATGAACAATTCATCTGACACCGGCCGCGAAAGCCTGAGGAATATTTTATACACTTGTATCTTTCGAAAAATATACAGGACCACTTCTGTACGAGAATTCAGTACCCATTATACCAGTAGTGGCTTCTTTCAAGGAAAATGAAATTTTTATACTCGCAAACAATTTCCGTTAAAGTTAGCATATGCTGTTAGTATACATAGATCGCAAGGGATAACATTAGATAAGGCAATTATTAATTTAGGAGACAATGAATTTCAGGTTGGATTAACGTATGTTGCTCTTTCAAGAGTGAAAACATTAGAAGGATTATTATTAAAACCGGCAATTAATTTTGATAGACTGCTAAAAATTAATAGAATTCCATCAATGGTTGATCGTAGAAATGAGTTGCAAAGGTTGTGGAATATGTCTAATGACAATTAATGTATATTGTACTATAATGCAGTGTATTCAATAAAAAGTGTGTATCATAAAAGTGTATATATTTTGTTGATTGTAACTATATTGATAAATAAATTACCGTACTACGAATCTATTTATCTAACGGATCAAAGACGGTTGATTGTAAAAATATTGATAAATAAATTATTACGAATATCAAATACTCCGCCCATTTGTGTCAGTGACACTTCTAGTAATACTTATCATTTTACAGAATTATAAAGTCTAATTATATTATAATTACAGTCTAATTATAATTTCCTCATTTTTCTATGACTAATGCGAGAAATATTGAAGAATAGCGTTAGGACGAACTGGGTAGTGACAAGTTGAGTAACAATTTGTTCAAATGAGGCGTGAAGACTAACATACAGATCTTATCTTTCGATAATTAAAGTTTATGTTACTTTTTTTTTTACTTTGGTGTTCACAATAAACACTTACAAATATTTCAACGCGTCATTTCGATTTTGCAAAAATTTTACAATATGAGTATCATTTCCGAGGTATCATCGGAATAGTGCTTTATATTCTCCTATAAATACTGGTGTCTACTTATATAGATGATACTTAAACAAATTGATAATAAGCAGAATGATCATTGTTGCACACCACTATATAAAAATTATCCCGATTAGCGCTTTCAAGCTTCATAGCTCATCGTCAGATCGGAATTCTTGAAAGCGCTTGAAAGCGTTAATCAGGATAATTTTTATATAGTGGTGTGCAACAGTGATCATTCTGCTTGTGATTTCAACCACTAACACAACTTTCTTCATTAAACTGATAATAATAGAACTGATTATTAGCTTAGTTTAATCTTCCAAATTAACCTATAAGTAAGAAGATAAAAGACAAGTGAGTAAAGAATTCATTTTACATTATTGATAAAACATTTTCAATTGAATAGAAAGTGTGAAAGAGGTTATCCGCTTCGCTTATTCGCTTATCCAGAGCATAGGAAAAGAAACGAAGTAAAGAAAAAATGAAACCAATTCAGATATAGCAGTCACATACCATAAGAAGTTTTTCTTTTTTAATAGTAAAGATCGTAGTGTTTTACTTCTTCCTGGTTGTAAGTTTCATCGAATCAAAATTAAATATTTTGCAATACATATGTCAGTTACAATATATAAAACCTGCATATGATATGTATAGATAACGTAAATAAATATGCCAGTATGATGACAACATTACTTAAAATAAAAATAAAAATTATTTACTATGTTACCTAAACTAAAACTTTATTACTTACAAAGAAATCTACAAAATTGGTATCGGAATATGTATACTCGAAAATTTTTACATTTCAAACGGCCATTAATTGGCTACAGTTTGAAAGTATATTTGTAAAAAAGTGATTTTCTCTTTTGAAAGTGATTATCGGATTAAAGAAAATACAAGATCTGTTGAAATTAATAAGGTGTGTGACAATTGGCAAATATAGTAGCTCTAGAATATGGTACACAAATGCTTTGGCTTATGTTCATACTGACATTTTATTAAAAATCTGTCTTACTGATACAATAAGATGCTGTGTCGGATAGACATTAGAGTTTTAAATCTGCTTGAATAATAAGTATTTAACTATTGTTATGATAATGAATAAACGTTGTTAAACGTAGACTACATTAACAATAATATAATTTAATACTTTCTCATCACTAACATATCCTAAAAACCAAGGCACACAGCTGTTGCAAGGGCAAGTTGCAAGGGTCATCCGAAGCACTATAAGATGGCGGTAGTCACGTCCATCCGTAGCGTGTGAATCCTCATTAACTCGTTCCCTGTGCTACTTCAGTACTCGCTGAGATTTGACCTACCTGCTCACGTACAGATGCATATATGTAACTACGAACACATATTTCCATATACATATTAGCATTCAACAAGTGGAACTGCTATTCAGACGGACAAGCTCTACTCTGTTCAATGACAAAGCGGCCGGGTGCACCCTCTCCGCGTTCTTCCTTTTTACTTCATACACACGACATAAATAAAAATAGGCCTAAGGTCCTGGCTTATAAGTAATTCAGTGTTGAATATTTTATGTTATAATAAAGAATGAAAAATTATTACGGTTTTCTATGCAGGCAAAAGTATTATAAATAGCCTAATATATAAAAATATTATAAATAACTCCATATTATAAATACACCTTTAGAAACATTGTCAACAAAGTATAAATGACAGTAAAGTTTCCCGAACATTAGGTTTCTTTCAGACTTGTCATTACGTTGTTAGGTTGTGAATATAATTCTCTAATTAGAAAATCTGAAATACCGATACACAAAAAAATTAACAAATTGGAAAATCAAACACAGCCACGTTACTTACAAATTATAGCGCTAACTACGTGAAAATTGCAACTTACAGTAACTGCTATTAATATCAGAGGTGTACTAAAAATGGAGAAAACTTTCTTAAGAACAATATCATTCAAAATTATTGTGGGAATATATATAAATTTTCAGTGCTCTATTATTATTCATATAACTTACGCCTGGAATAATTTTATTCAAACGGTACACATTCCTACAGGTTTATTCAAGGAACAAACTTATACGTTTATTTAACGCGTGTAATAAAATGTTTGTAACTTAGATTTGTTTGAATAGAAAAATATTTTTGACAACAGAACTTGAATCCTAAATTCTTATTTTCTTTAATGAAGTTTTTTATTTATTAATTCTTCCTATTTCCGAGCGTTCTATAGGAATTAGCAGTAAGTGACATACTCCTCTGTACAGTTTACCAATCTTGTAGCAGAGGAGACAAGTAACAGGGTTGCCAATTGTAGACCCCTTGACCTCCCTCTTTGTCTTCCGGGTCAATGTTTGTCTTCCTTAGTTAAAGTGACCTGATTTTGAGGCGCCAGAAACTAGCCGTATATCCTTGTCTGATACGTGACGCAGACCAATATTTAATATAATACGAACAAAATAATATTAATGATAATAATACGTAGAACGGTAATATTTAATTAATACTTGACGTACAAAATGTAATAACAATTTTTTATTTAAAGTATTTAATTTAAATGTTAAATAAAAGAAAAAAGACTTAATAGAAGGAACATTTGGAAAGGATGAAAGAAAATAGATTACCTATAAAAGCAAGAATCCATAAAGCAAAAGGAGAAACGTATGACGACAGAGAAAATGTAGAAACCGTAAAAGCAACGGGATCTCAATCATGAAGTTTAGACGATGAAGGTAATGATATATTAATTCTTATAAAGAACAGGTTATTAGTATTCTAAACTAGTTGCCATCTCAATATTCGCATTAATATTTTAAGCAGATCTGACAACCTGAATTATCTGCAACGTTAATTACAAAATATTAAACAGGACTATAATGTGTTAGTATTATTTTACATAATATTTATTCAAATAACATTTACTGCATTTTCTATTCCAAAGTGGTTTGTGAATATATAGTAGTTCTTCTTCTTCTTCTTCTTCTTCTTCTTCTTCTTCTTCTTCTTCTTCTTCTTCTTCTTCTTCTTCTTCTTCTTCTTCTTCTCCTCCTCCTTCTTCTTCTTCTTATTCTTCTTCTTCTCCTTCTTCTTCTTCTCCTTCTTCTTCTTCTCCTTCTTCTTCTTCTTCTTCTTCTTCTTCTTCTTCTTCTTCTTCTTTTTCTTCTTCTATTCCATAACTTCTGCAGTTAAAAATTGGTGCTTTCCAGCAACTATCTAAATTCTGTTCCATCAACTTTTAACAACTTCTGCTCCCCTTTTATTACAATCGGCAGAACATAGTCAAGCTTCTCCTTTTTCGGTCTTTCTCTTCCTTTCCCCGCATCTGGCTGCGCTACCATGAAGAACTTTGGCTTATTTTCATCCAATCGTATAATATGATCAAAACGCTGCAGTGTCCTTTACTCTATATCCATACTGAAACAGGTTTCTTACGATCACACTTCTATATCATTTTCTCTTAGTTTCTTCAGTTAGCTGCCTTCATAATCTCATGGCACTGACTCGCAATTTGCTTTTGTCCTTCCCTTACAGGGTGAGGTATCCTGATTCCTATAGTAAAGTTTGTAGGAAACCCATGTCGTTTACAAGTAGCATGACTTTTCTGTGATTTCTTTGGTAAGTACAATAATATTAGAGCTCTGATGATATTCTATGGTTTGCTTCTTGTATCCGATAGTTTATTTCCTTAAAAGCTTCCACATTTCACATGATTACAGTTTCCAGATAACGGACCCTCGAGACCAACACTAACTCACTTCTTTTCCAGCTAGCTAGTACTCATATTCTCTTAATTACTGTACTTGTTGACGACCATCACTTTGCTTCTGTTTACGTTGCTCGCTATTTGTCTGTCTCTAATCTCCCTTGCACGCTCAGTTACTGGATTCTGCATTTACCTTATTCCTTGCAATTTGAGAAATGCAGTCACCATAGACAAGGGATCGGACATACACTAGTATCTTTCTGTGGATCTTGACGTTCTTATTTACAATGTTTAAGCATCTAGTGTAACGTGATGTTTCCCTCTACATAAAGAATATGCCCTAACCTAAATAATTATCTTATCATAATAATGAAGAACAGAATAATAATTGAGTAAGGAACCTGTATAATGTAAAATATGTGTTAAATAGTAAATTTAGGATAAATGTAAAATAAAAGATAAGACCAAAATACCAAATATAACTATCTGGAACTTAATAATAAATAACTCTAGTAAACTGCATATGTCATGTTGTAAAAAATAGGTGAAAGCCTATTCAGCAGAGCGTAAGTGGTTTACCAATCAGAAAAATACATAAACTAGATAAAATTTGATCTAAAAGAACTCTAAAGTCAGAGAATAATCATATCTGAGTGGGAATCAAGTCACCAAAACATTTCAGAGAAGGATTAGTATAAAATAAGTGAATAATAACAGTTTCAATTGTATATAAAAGTGTAATGATGTAAGTTAGGTTATGCACCATGTGTCTATGTTAAAGCAAGACAAAGAAATAAAGAAGAAAGTAAGATAGATAGATTCATGAAAAAAGTATGAACAACAAACAGAATAATAAATAAGACAATTATAATTAACTATTGATGTTAAGGAACTAAATACTAATGTGAATAGTAAGAAACTGATGAGACAAAAGCCTACATGTACTGGGTAGGAAAAATTATAACAATTTATGTAAATAAAACCAGTTATATCATATAGTCTAAATTACAAAATATTGTATGTTAGTAGAGTAAGAAAGTAGTAATGAGAAATGTCAAGAATTGACCAGGCATAATGTAAATAATAAGTTGTCAGCTTTGACAAACACTTCATACAGCTAAGTGGACAGTACAAGAAAAAAGCTTGTAGTGAAGTATAAAATATATTGTAAAAGTTCAAGTAGATAAGTGATAATTAAGAGTTGTTACTTTGTAGTAGAATTAAGTAATTTTAGTTTAAGAAAGGAATTAAGGTCCCAATGAACATGGACATGATTAGGCCTAGATGGCAATACTAGGTTTTTATAATAAATTGATGTTTATAATTATAATCACTATAATTATAACCATATAATGTTAAAGTAAAACCAAATCTACAACTAAGAATTAAATGTTGGAACAGAAGAATTAATATTTTATAGAGAATACTAGACTAAATCTATCTGTGAAAATTGTTATTGCTGAACAGAACCATGCCTTAAAAGGTCTCAAAATGATCAGCATAAAAAATGCTGTGTAATGGTGGTAATATCTTTGTTATATTCAGTAGCATAAGGAAGATATGTCAATTTTAAGATTCTTAAATATATTTGATCAAAAAAGGGAGGCTTAACTTGGTGTCTGTTGGTGAGCATCAACCAGAAAACGGAATTTTTGTGATTAAAAACGAAAATATTTAATAATTCCACCAATCAGAATCCACCGGTCAGGTGAATTAACCCATAATGCAACGCTAACGCATCAGTCTTTCGCCGGTCATCATACAGTAAAGAACGCCTCCTCTGTGACACGAAAAATGTAGATAGTCTTGTCCCGAAAGTCTTGATCCTGTTTGAAGTTATGTGCAGTGTAAACAAACCATAGTCTAACCTACAAATGGGAACGTAACCCAACAGTGAACGTCAAGCGTAGTGAAGTGGTTTTAATCATTAAAGGACATTACAGTGAATAATTAATAACAGTGAATTATAAAGAAAATATAAAGAAAAGGAAAGTATAGTGTATTTTGAGAATTTATAACGAACTTAATAAATAATGATCACGATCCCATAGTAACTTGTAATAGACACTTGTGAACTTATGTTTATATTATCACTGTAGATAAACACTATTAATATTATTTCATGTTTAACTATTGTATTTTGTTGTAGTATTCAATGTTAAGCTAAATAACTTAGCCAAACTAGGTTAACACCAACACCGGACACGGTCAGAAAGTACGAACTGTTCGTCACTTTAGATTTTACTTTATTATTTTACTAGCCGATTTACCCAACGTTGCTCGGGTTCATAATTTATTCATAGGCTGATAGGCACCTATTCTTGTTCTAACGTTATATTACTTCTATATTGTATAATCTTCCTTATACTGTTACGTTCGCATTTTCACTGGAGGAATACTCTGTAGCGCACCTGTTTAAGAATATGTCATAAACTTTATTCTTATATCTTGAGAAGAAGTCTGTTGCGCATGATGCTCCTGCTTGATTTATAACTCTGGGAGAGGGCGAACAGCTAAATTAGTTTTCAATAAAATGTCTAAAAAAACTTGCACGCGCTGCGTATTTAACTGTCGTTTTATAATTCATTGTATTAATGTTGAAATAAGGTATTTGTTAAATTAGTGTCTCCTAAACTTATTCTAACAATACAATACCTCTATAGATTTCAGCTTATCAATTTTTAAATTCAAAATTATGCAAGCGCATTTATATTGTCTGAACACTACGATCTGAATACATTCCCAATCAAAACGTTGTTTTTATACTCGCTTATAACTTACTTCGATCTTAACTTATCCACTTTTAAATTCAAACTGAAACAACTCTGAATTCACGCACTATTAAGAAGTTTCTTAAGATGCATACACCACCTTGATATCATAACCTATATCTTTATTTATAAGAACCGTGGACTCTGGCCTGGCCGTCTTCCGACCTAAGACCCCCGGGTTCCGTGGACGAACTCCGGGGAAGGCCCGTCGGACGACTCCCGCGCTATTCCCTACGCGGGAGGCTTCCACTTATGCCGGGATACCGCCTGCTTTTTTCGGCATCCAGGCCGGTCGAACTCCCGCGCTAGGAATTGGTCAGAGACCTCCCCGGGGTACGGAAGTTTCTCTGAAGCCCGGGAAAGCCGTCGACATGCCGGGAGGAGCTGAGACTCTGGCCCGGCCGTCTTTCGCGAGATTCGATCTAAGACTCACCGGCTTCCGTGGACGGACTCCGGGGAAGGCCCGTCGGACAACTCCTACGCTATTCCCTACGCGGCAGGCTTTTACCTATGCCGGGACACCGCCTGCTTTTTCCGGCATCAAGGCCGGTCGAACTCCCGCGCTAGGACTTGCTCAGAGAACTCCTCGGGGTACGAAAGGTTCTCTAAAGCCCGGGAAAGCCGTCACATGCCGGGTGAGGCGCTGGAACTCTGGCCCGGCCGTTTTTCGCGAGATCCGACCTTAGACTCTCCGGGTTTCGTGGACGGACTCCGGGGAAGGCCCGTCGGACGACTCCCGCGCTATTCCCTACGCCGGAGGCTTCCACCGATGCTATGGCAACCAGAATGTATTCTATTGGGTTGCCATGATAACCAGATCTAATAGTTTTTTTGTAGACCCCAAAGGACCCTTCAAAGGACTCCCCCAAAGGATTGTATCGAAAAAGCACCTGTCCTATGTTGGTTCTCCCGTTGCGTAAAATATTTGTGCCAAGTTTGGTTGAAATCGGTCCAGTGGTTTAGGAGGAGATGTAAAAGACCCCAAAGGACCCCCGAAAGGATCGTATCAAAAAAAACACCTGTCCTATGTTGGTTCTCCCGTTGCGTAAAATAGTTGTGCCAAGTTTGGTTGAAATCGGTCCAGTGGTTTAGGAGGCGATGTGGAACATACATACATACATAGATACAATGACTTTTATTTATATTAAGATAATACCATATTTAATTTTTTATTGTAATGTTTTGTTCTTCAAAAAAGACATTTTTTGTTAATTATTGTGGTCCAAAGAACTCATAAGGCTTATATTTTCAAAACGTAAACAATAGCCTACATCTCTGAGATTTTTGAACTCATGCTACCAACTGTTGAGCTATCAATAGAGCAAGCCTGGTTAATTCCATAGTATGAGAAATGTTCTTCATTTTAAAGGTAAAAAAATAAAATTTTAAAAGAAAATAAAAGAAAAAGTGAAAAGAATTAATGGTGTATGACGTATTATTTTATAATCATTAACAGTTTATAATCAACTTAGAACATTAGTGTTTACTTCAACTCCAGAAGAATAAGTTGGCAGCCCTTATGTTGGACCAACCCGTGCTATTTAAACGATTTAACTAGGTAGTGAACTATAATAAGATAAAGAGAATAGATTAGATAAACTTTACAAATAATCATAATACATACTTTTAATATCTCAAGTAATTAAAACATAAAAATCAAAGAAATTTAGAACCATCTAGTTACATACCAGTGAGCACAAGGGCATAATTCTAATTATTTTAATAAACTGACCAACCTAATTAATTTATAATTAATCTTAGTGAATCGTAATAGCCAACAGAGAAGAAGGAACCAGAAAATCATTTAATAATTAAAACATTAATTAACCAAACCATTACCAGTAAGTAAATACAATTACAACACAATAAATATATTTGTAATCATTATTACAAATTGGCGCCCAAAACATCAATGATTTTAACCAGGTAATCCCAAGTTTTATTATATAAAGTCAGTAATATTGAACCGAACAAAAATACTACGGCAGAGATCATAAAATAAAAACAAAATATAACACGAGGAGATATCGTGTGTTTCACTATGAATATGTATTAGAAAAAGTATCCCAATGAGGATCTCTTCTTGTAATCTAGAATTATGTAAATTTTTTCTTCCCAAAACAACTGTTCCACTTGCTATGCCAAATGCGCGCTTAATTCTCTTTAACTGAACTATAGGAGATGTTCCTGTTATCTTTACGGTGGTTTAAAGTTGGTGTCCTGGTACGCCATCAAATGCAAACTGTAGGGAGGAAAAATTATAAGTTATAAGTATTGTAACGGGAACCCTATCGAAAAGCCGAGAGCGTCCTCCACCTGTCCCTCCATAGTCAAATAGGTGTAGCCTCTGTCAAGGCTGCGCTCAAGTATGTTGCAGAGAGTTCAAGAGCCACTAGAAATACTATTCAAGTTCAAGAGCCAGCTTGTGGCGTTAGCTGGAACGCCACAGTGAGGATGGAAAATTTCTGAGACACGTGCGCTACGTACAAAAAGGACAGAGGCTGGCTTTGCCAGTGCAGTTCGGTGAGTGATTTTCCTTAGTGGCGGTTGAAGTATTGTAGCGAAGTGTTACTGTGTTATAATTAGTGTAGAGCTTAGTATTTGACATTATTATTGCATGTGGTCAATATTAACTTGGATTATTGTATTAGTTGTTTACAAACTGTTATTTGTGATTAATTAAAGTTGGTGATTATCGACTTAATTAGTGTCTGTAATTTTGTTTTCCATTGTACCATACGACGATCAGTGAGACCGTCGTAACAGTATCTTATTTTTATTACTGTGTAGCAGCATCAATTGCGTACTGTTTGGAAGAGTTGTGTGAAGACACAAAGTTGTGTACTTTGAGTTGTGCTAACATCGGAGCAAGTCATTTAATACGTTACAGATTCTACCTCTAATTACAGATTTTTCATAGGATAAAATAAAAGAATGTAGGTGACACACAAGTTGCAATGTAAAAGATCTAATAATTACATGATTTAAAACACACTACATATTACATTAGTACTGTTATTTTTATATTATAGGTTTACAGGCTTACAACGGGCTTTCTTAATTGTTCGAAATTGTTAATCTATATAAGCATTTTTGCTGATAATTATTTGTTTTTTTATTAATGCCTGCGATGGCGGTACCCAATCAGTGAACCAAGTATGGAAGAAGTATTTCAGCTGGACTGCGAAAATGTTTACACGATTATAATGGCCTTTGTAACAGAAGTACCAATTTACTAAAAAATTAAAATACATTTCAGGAGCAACAAGGAAATCGTAGGCCTACTCAAAGAAATTAATAATGTAGTATTGATAAAAATGCATTTTATTATAAGGGAATGTTTATTTCATTCCGTATAATTACAGAGGCAAAATATTCTATACTTTGGTAATATTAAAGCTACCTTATAGTCCAGTCGCCAGAGTAAAAATAATGGTAAAATTTCGTAAAAAATTGAGGCAAAGTGATATTTGGTATAGTTATTGAAAAAGGTCTAAATATCGGTTTAAAATCATCTTTGCATGTCTATAAGGTCAGGCTTTAAAAAAAAACCTTATTTAAGGGCAGCGCGCGGTAAAATCGATAAAAACGTTTACATTCCGTGAATTTCTTTTCTTACTACTAAATAAACCATTGGATCATGATAAAGTCTTCATTCTTTTTGTTTAAAATAGTTCAAATTTTAATAGTAATAAAATCAAAATAACGATTTTGTTATTATTTCATCGTTAGGAGTATTAAATCGATAGACGGAATGGTCAATTTTAACAAATCTTCCTCTGTTGAATAATATTATTAAATATGTGTATCTTAATATACATAAAAGTCATTGTGTGTATTTATATTTCACACCTCCTACTAAACCACTGGACCGATTTCAACAAAACTTAGCACAAATAATTTATGCAACGGGAGAACCAACATAAGATAGGTGTTTTGGGCCCTGGGGGATGCCAAAAATGGAAAATATGAAAATACCGCATGTAGGGTATCAAATTAAAGGGGATTTCAATGCAAGTAACAATTTTTCATGCATATAAGCACTATTGAAAATTCTTGGGCCCTGGGGCTCAATAAATGGGTGGTTTTGGGGGAGGTCAAAAATGGAAAATATGAAACTGGACCGATTTCCACCAAACTTGGCACAAATTTTATACGCAATGGGAGAACCAACATAAGATAGGTGTTTTGGGCCCTGGGGGATGTCAAAAATGAAAAATATGACATATGAAAATACTGTGGGGTATCAAATTAAAGGGAATTTCAATGCAAGTAACAATTTTACATGCATATACGTACTATTGAATACATTTGGGCCCTGGGGCTCAATAAATGGGTTGTAATGGAGGGGTGTCAAAAATGGAAAATATGAAATATCATATGTGACATGCTTATACGCACTATTAAAAATTTTGGTTTTTAAAAATTTGGGGCTCAATAAATTACTGGAATTGGCGGAGGGGTGATGTCAAAAATGGAAAATATGAAAATACCGCACGTGGGGTATCAAATTAAAGGGAATTTCAATGTAAGTAACAATTTGACGTGCATATAATTTATCATATAATTCTAAGGCTGTTTTCACAATTAATAAGTCTGCATCATCGTCAGCTTGTTTAACGTTAGCTTTCTTCTTCCAAATATCTCGTTAGAATTTCAATAAATCGAGTTTTATTAGTTTTATTCGAAAGAAATTGTTCTTGGGTCACTGTGACACACATATCTTCATAGAATAAAATATCTAAAGAGGAATTTTGATTGGTATGGCGATAACGCTCTATAGCTTTGATGCTGTTAGAATTGTTTGTATAGCCATCAAAAACTACAGTAACTTTTGATCCAAAGTGTCTCTTGACATAATTTACGTATCTTTGAAAAATACATTTGAACTTGTCATTTTTTGACCATACTACTCTATGCAGTAACATACCACCATCAATGACGTAATTGAATCTTCAAGGTTAATCTCAGTGCGGTCCACTTCAAACATATCATATAGTTTAGACTTATCTGTTTTCCGAAATACACCTTCGTAAAACATAGATGTTGGGTACGGTGCAAGTTCATAACGCATGTAATCTTTTAATTCGTCGTCACTTTTTCTTGCTACACAAATGCGTTGAAATATAAACATTGGATCTATAGGGACAATTTCCTCTTGAATTTTCAGACTACTATTAACACTTTTTAATGACAGTACTCTATTTTTTCGTTTAAACGAAACTTTATGGAAGTTTGTACCAGCAATTTCTTCTAACCCTGCTTTTCCAACCTCAAAAGCATTATGACAGTTAATATTATTACCGCCAGTAACTCCAGTAGATATAGACATTATTGAATCTTGATAAGGAAATGTCTCGTGACAATCAAACCAGGATTTTATTTTGAGAATATCTTCAGTATCTCGTTTTATTCGAGAATCTCTAGCATCTACATGCTGATCGGAAGTAGAAAATTGTATACCACAAAAATTTTCTACTTCTTCGCAGATATCATGTGTATATGGCATCGCTAAAATCCATTTATTTGCAGTACTGGTAGTTACTCCCCGTCCAATCATACCACCATCAACTTTCATGACTCTCATTAAGTCCTGTTCGATTGTCATATCAGTATGAGTTCCTGACCAGAATTTCTCAGTTCGTCTTACAGTACAAAATCTGTTATTTATAAAATTTTGAAGTTCTTTAATTTTTAAAGCGGTAGTTTCTGGAATTACATTTTGGTTTTGCATTGAGGTGAAAAGTTTTTCAGATTCTTTTATAAATTGATTCATATATTGTACATATAATAAGGCTGATTTCGTATAATTAAAATGTCCAGTCGCATAAAACTATGGCAACATTTGCTGAATAACTTGTAATTGAATTTTTATATTACCTATTTTTTCAGAGCGCGCAAATGCTTTTGCAATAGAGATCATTCGTATGTATTGTATCCATAATTTTGCAGTTTTACCGCGTTCCTCAATTTCAATAATTTTTTCTAGAAATTTACCATTTAAGATGTTAAAAAAATTATGATCTTGTACTTCTTTGTAAGTAAGATTGTCATCTAAAAATTCTTGTAGTAAAGATTTCATATTTGAATATTCAACTTCTGAAAGATTCATTTCCTCAATAATCTTTTTACACAAAACTATCCAAATTAATGTGTGGCCTCGTACTGCTCTAGCATAAGCATGGCCATCTAACATCTTATCTACAGTTCCTGGCGCATAGTAACAGCTTAATGCTTCTTTTAAACCGCTTCCTGCCATCACATAACCGATTGAACCAAGAAAAGACATAAGCAGATGAAATCCTCCAAGTCGAACAATTACATTATGTATATCATCATCAGGTGAGGATTGGACCATTTTAAACGCTTTCTGATACAAAGGTTGATCGAAAGTAACAAAACAATTAAATAGATTTAAGTTTTCACTAGTTTTACAGCGTATTTTAAAACGGTGTATATTGTATTTTTGTCAGTTGGAGGAGAGTGTACAAAAGGCAAGCAAACAATTCTAGATAATGTATACGTCATATTTTCCAAAAGCTTGGACATAAAGGCATTCCAGCCAGTAATGCCTGGTTTGGTCACTCCATAAATCCAAAGCAAGTCAGCATTAGAAAAATCTATATTATTAAAACTCGGGTTATCTACTTTTTCAAAAACAATGTTTTGGAGTGCATGTGTATTAATATTTTCAAAAATTTGGAAAGGTATTTTGTCAATTTTGCTAATTTCTTTTGCAGTAGGCTTAACTGTCAATCGTTTTAAGGGAACTTTGTTATAATAACAATCTCTGGGACTTACAATCATAATACCTCCCATACTATGAAAAGTATTTTTCCCGTCTATAGTATTGATGTTAATATCTGAATTGTCAAATGCCAATTGTGCAAAACAACCAGATCTAAATGGAGAACGTGGACTAAGCAATACACTATCCTCATAAAGTGTTGCTTCTTTGTATGATGAACACACTCCCAGATGCGACAATATATCTATAATTCGTTTTGAAGCAAATTTCCTGTGCAACATTACAGACAGACCAACTTGCAATGGTGATAGAAAGGTTCTAGGTCTTATGCAACTCATAATTGAATGAGTAATTGCTGTGCATTTTGTTTCATATGAACTAATATCACCTTTTTTATTTTTTAAAATTATTTCTTCTATCAGAAACTGAAGGGATTCTGGGATATTCTCATTAATATTTTGGAATATATTATCACTTGGAGGATACAATTCTGTATTACTTTTCTTCAGATTAACATCGTTTCGAATAATTGCTGCTGCAGATTTTAAGAGTTTTCTTTTTTCTTCATTTTATCTTTTTTTGAGGCTATCCATGTCTACGTTTAATTTTTTAAATGGTCAAAAAATGGTGTCAGAAAGGCCAAAAAATTTTGTTAATTAACCACCCGAAAGTATTTTTAATAAGCTTTAATTTAAGCCGTCGTACACCTTTGCGCCACAATCTTGCCGTACTTTATGAGCACTCAAATTTTTTGTGAATTGCGATTTTTTTGAGGTAATATTCGACATTTCAATATGAAATTTTTGGGGTTTATAGTACTCCACAAAGGTTACCTTTCCCTCAAGTTTTATCAACTTTCATTAATTTGTGTAAAACAACAGCAATTTGTTTATAAACGCCATCGCCACTTTATTTATTTATTAACAATAATAATAACATCGACTTCCGTATTAAGGCTAGAAATGTTCTTAATTTATTATAGAATACTGAAAAAAATTCACATTAAAATCGGCTTGTTAGGTCCAAAGATATTTATAAAAACGCTATTTTGCAACTTAAATTGTTAATAAAAAAATAAACGGGTTGTTTTTACACAAAACTTAACTATTAGCTCAACTTGATCCCATTAACCAATTTAGCACACAAAAAATCGACTCCCAAAACAATTCACATTTGATTTTTATTTTGACTCCACTACACGTGCTCACAAATAAATAAATATTAGCATGTATAAAAAGTGTAAATAAAAACTTTAAACTGCAATTTTTTTACCTGTTTTATATGATAAAAACAAAAATATTTGTAATGTTTTGATTATAACCTTTGAAGAAATATCAACTGCGTTACTGCTCCGTTCTTGTATAGCAGATGTTTGTATGGCACACCACAACAATGGGTGTTGCGCGCGCAGCTACATTTACAGTTGCACACTCGAGGGGAATAGAACGCCGCGCCGTTTAAAAATTTTACCTGTTTTCTAGGGTCTTGTTTTTAGAGTATAGGTATAATCAGGTAAGAGAAATAACATGAATAGATAGATTTAGTATTGTAGTAGCTGTAACGTTAATTTCAAGTACTCAAATAAACCCACTTAAAAGATACATGTATGTAACGCAAAGGAGGCACCTTTTTTTAGTATACACAATTTTTATTTATTTTTTTTAATTTCGAAAATGATTTTAATTTTCATGAGTATAGTTTTTGATGCAGAACACTTGCAGCTTTCAAATACAATTTTTTGTATTTCGATATCTCTATTTTTAAGATTAATAAAGGCAGATAAACTCTGAATTTTCGAGTAAATTTAAAATACGTCGAAATACTCACTTTTGAAAAGGTGTTTTTTTTTAAATAACAACTTCAAAAGTAGTTTTCATTATTATAAAATAAAAAGTTTATCTCTTTTAAAGGTAAATTAGTAAAGAACTACTATTTTTTTAAATTTTATTGTATAGTACTTGTAATTTTGTGGTTTCACTTCTTTTTGTATCTACAGTAAATAATATTTATACACTATATTCTTTATGTTCAAATAAAATATTTATGTAAAAATCAACAAATTTTGAAAGCTATACTGTTCCCCTTCAAAACTAGCCTTTATTTAACTGGCTATGCTTAGATTCAAGAAAATTATGATATTTTTGAATAGACGCGCCTGGCTAATTTAGCGAATTACGCAAGATCGGGGGCAAACGCTCTTTTTAAAACGCAGCGCTCATCATTACCAATTTTCAGGAAAACAGTTCCATTAACGTAAAAATATGTAAGGAGACTTTCTGAAGGAAATTGTTTGCTCTTCAATATACACCTTTTTATTTCTTCCAACTGTACATATTTACGGAGTGCTTTAAGAAAATCTGTCTTTACGATTTTTCCAGACCATTTTCAGAAAACCCTAGAAAGGTAAACATGCAAAGATTTTTTTATATTAATTATTAACGTTTATTTAACACGTGCACCAAATATTGCTTTGCCCCAATTTTTTATCAAGTCAAAATCTCTGGCGACTGGACTATTAGGTTTGTTGAAATTATTGATAATGTAACGATATGTTTTGTACGTGTTCTGAAAATGTATAAGTATTGTGTGTTCGCCTCACACTGGTGTCGTTACTTATATGTTGCGCTGACGATGTCCGTAGCGATACTTCGAATTACAAGTACTCGCGAGTGGAAACCTTACCTGTTCTTCAATAGGTGTTCATAAATCCCGGGTGGCGCCAAATTGTTTAATTAAAACAATTAAATTAAAAAAATAGGATGATTAAGCGTTCTCAGCTATGACGGTATGGATAATTCAAATTTACTCCCGCCTTCGTTCGACCTTCTTAATCGAGCGGTTATTTCGCCGAGTTTCCGACGTGAGCGCTTACCGTCACCCTGGTTTTTTCGCTAAATTACACAAATATTATAATACACTTTCCTAAGGAATAAAGAACAGTGGTTACACTCTGTACTAGTTTATTTAATTGTGATTGGTAATTATTCAGTTTTACACAAAATTATATTTTGTTATTCAACAAATTTGCACCGGCAATTATTATAAGACAAAAATCTCAAGGTTGGCGAAATGGCTTTGAACGAATTATTCAGTCAATCATGGCGACTGCAACCGTTTGTTTACAATTAGTTTCGTTCAGATTCTGGATTCTTGTGATTACGAAAAAAAATATTAATAATGATTACCATAAAGTACACTACCTTACATTAATTGTACTTATATTATATAATGTGTAATTATAATTGGTTCCTGAAGTGTTGTAAAGTGTGTTTCAAAAGTTCGTAATTTTAATACAGGTTATTTTTCGAGTTAACATAAATTTAGTGTTTTAATTTTTATTAATCTTTGAAAGAAATAATATCATCAGTTTATAGTGAGAGTTCAGATTGCTATGAGAAAAATTTAAAGAGAGTTTATTTCAGAAATTCGGGTAATTTAGCAATACTTATCAACTCAGTCGACTAGATGTGTACTGTCATTCAGTTGAGATGTGTTTGGGTCTTCAATAGTCTTCAATATTCAATTATTTTGGAACTTAAGTACGTCCGGCTTCTTTTTCGTATTAGTTGTTGAAATTTATTAATTTGGAATTTGTTAAATTGGTCCTTGGCATCAGTTAAATTTTCTAGTCCTGCATCAGCTTCTTACGTCTTCATCTTTTCAAATTTGGATTACTTTTAAACACTTTATATTAAAATTTTGTTCATTCACGACTTGGCGTCTATTCCTGTTAAGCGTCAAGAATGGAATAATGGTTCTAACGGAAAACTCATAAATAACGTTTCAGTTGTCATGGTAACTGAAAGACCCTGATTGGCTGAGCTTGACTTAAGACCATTGTTATCATATTTGAATTTTTATTCAAAATTATTGTATATCTTCTGATTGCTATTATTCTTCCGTCTTCCTCTCTATGTATTAAATATTATCACTACTGTTCGTATTTTCTTTCAAAGATCATTTTGACATCCCACAATGTTGGGTCTTCTTATGTATTATTGTTTGAACAATTATGTTGATATTATCTAATTACATTTCTTTCCTATTTTATATCCTTAAATTAACATTTATCCTTTAATATGATTCACTAATTATCCTTGACTAGTTATTTGCCTTGGATTTGCTAATTTCCTTGTTGATTTTTTACAATTTGTAATTATTGGTTTCTTACAGTTAGGCATTTCATAGGCCTAAGTAGTAATTGGCCTTATTTACTTATTTTATACTAATTACTTATTAATTTACTCTCATACATGTTTTGTTTTGGTATTATAATTGATTTGTTTACTTGTTGATTTGTTCTGGATCTGTTTTATAATAATTGTGTTTTCCCATTAGTGTCTATATTACAGTTTAGAAAAATATGTAACTGTACAGATGGTGGGGCAGGGTTTAGGGGGTGAGGAAGGGTCAGTAATTTATAGCTTGTTGTGTGTGAGCAGGGTGGGGGAGAGGGGTGAAGGGTTTGTTTTTCCATATTTCCTGTCTATTTCGATCTGACGATGGGCTGTGAAGCTTGAAAGCGCTAATCGGAATAATTTTTATATAGTGGTGTGCAACAGTGATCATTCTGATTATATTACAGTTTGTTTATTATTGTCTAACTGCCCTTCCAGTGTTATTAGATTTGTATTAATTTATCCTTTTATTTATTTATTTTGCCAGTGTTTATAATTTGGCTATTATCTACTATTCTTTATAAAATATAATATAACATTTACGTTTATGGTCTGTGTAATCCCTTCAGCCATATTCCTATTCATAGATTTAATCGAACAATTCTTTAACAGCTATTATGCAACGTTTGTTTACAATTTGTTTCATTCTTAATTATTTTTGGGTGATAAACATCATCACACCATTCAAATTTCCTTAACTGACTATCCCTTAGAATATAGGGTGTTTATTGATTTTGCTTTTATTTTCTTTACTATATTTTTCTTATATTAACTTTACTCTCTAGCCATGGTAACACTAACTTTTGACATTCTATAGGATTCCTTTCCTGAATACTATGGTATCCCTAATTTACAATTAATCTTAATACTATCATTAACAAAATTCATATATAATAATAATGTTCACCCTTAAACGTTTAGTGTTCATCACAGATTATTGAGTGTTTATACCTATCAATAGGGTTTCTTATTATTTTGGGGTTTTACACTGTCACTTTGCACTTCTTATATTTTATTTTAAGTGTTATTAGTGGGTAATCCCTAACACTACATTCTGTTTGTCACTTATTTACTTTTACTATCTTTCTATCTCTCTATCTCTCACTTTGCAAAGGTTAGTTATACTATAAATAAGTTCCTGTCATTATAGAATTCTTTATTACATTTAAACTCTATTTCTTTGGTTAGTGTACTTTTAGTTTGTCATTACTTTATCGGGTTTTATCAATTATAATTTACATTGATTATTTAGTCAATACTAATACTTAGCTTTTACATTTGTTATTTATTGGTTTCTTTTTCATTATTCTATTTGAGTGTAACATTTCTCCTTCTTCTGTTCTATATTATTTGTTGGTGTCCCTTTTTATTTCATTTACACTTGGTTTGTTTCATTTTCTTTTACCTTCTTCTTCGATTGCATTTTATTTCATTTTAATTCATTTTATTTTGGTTTTCCCTTTCTCATTTGGTTTCGTTTTATTTGGTCAATCACTTGGGTTGGGTCACTGTAGTCATTTGTCGCGTCATCGTAATTTTATTTTCTTTAGTTTAAACAATTTATATATAGTTGATTCATCGTTTTTTCCCTGGTATTGGGGTGGCTTGTTTGTGTTGTAACAATAATTGTTAGAAATTTATGTTGAATTCCAGACATGCAATACCTAAAAACTATTTCAAAATGCACGAATATTACTACTTTATTAAAATTGTTCCACGTTGTGCTAGTTACTTACTACGGTGAATACTTCCTTAAAATCATATAGAGTAAGTGTAAAAGTAAACAATATTAAAATGCAGGTAAATTATTAACACTATCAAAGAATGTTAACGTGGTCGAATGAAGCAGAGAGGAAAGAGCTTCTTTTGTTTTTTAACCACAGAAAGTATTAATTTTCATTGGAAGGTGTCTGGTATTTTTTCGTTTATCATTAGGTAAAATTAGATTTTACTGTTTCCTATAAATGTAGTGAATACATGAGAAGTAAATTATAATATGTTTTTATTATCCTGATTCTTTTAAATATTTCATCGCTGCTGTACAACATATACACAGGTGTAGGAATAGACGTGTTTCAATTTCAGAATGAAATAGCAGTTTCCTGAAACTGACCTGAAAAGGAAGCCGCTTACTATGGAAAAGTGATTCCAGCTGTTTGATATGAAAATTAATAGGGAAGTCTATAGTAATACTAACAGGAGACGAATATTGTATAAATACCAAGATTCCTCTTCAATTAAGCCCCAAGTTGCTGGTGCCAATTTGTAAAAATACCGGATTATGCCCTCTAATTTGTGTGTTTCTTGTAAGGTAAAATATATAATTTAATTTGGTTAATTACCTTATTATTGTTAAAATAACATAAAAGTAGTGAGAGAGAGGGGGTACTGAAACACAATGACGTCATCATGTTCCAGTACCCCCCTACATCCGGAAGGGATTCTAAAACAGCTAGCTCTGACGTCATCGTGACGTCACTGGCCTATGTCAGGTATCTCTGATGTCATCGTGACGTCACTGGCTATGTTCGCGGTTCGCAGTTCACCGTTCGCGGTTCACCGTACGCGGTTCGCTGTTCGCGGTTCGCCGTTCGCCGTTCGCCGTTCGCCGTTGACGTCGTCGTTGACGTCGTCATCGTCGCTGGGCGGCGGCCTGGTCGCCGTCCGGCGGCAGCCTGGTCACCGCCAGGGCCGCCGCCTGGACGTCGTCGTAGATTGGTGATAAATTCGAATGTGTGTGTCTGTGGTAAGTATATATTGTGTTTGTCAAGTTCCGCGAAACTCTCGATGACTTGGTCCCTCAGTACATAATTGAAAATGAATTCACTTGTAAAAAATTGAATATCGCACATCCATGCTCAGAAGATAAGTATTACCATATATAATATTCTGATTGATATGTAATTTTCTATAGGTAAATTTGATTATTGTTGGTTATGTATAATGAGAACGTATGTGTTGATGGTAAATATATTTCACTTTTGACGGTGAGGCTGTGTAACTTGAATTGACGGGCAATGAAGTGATTGATTGTGTATGATTGGTGGGGGTTAAATTTAATGTTGGCGGCGAAGAGGCTGAGTGAATTGTATTGACAGGTCTTGTTGTCAATTTGTACATAATGCCTCGTATGCTGTGGAAAGTGTGTATATACCACATAATTGTACATAATATCCAGTACGTCGCGGAAGGCAAGTAACAAATATAAGTTCGTGCACTCGCTCGTGTATGCAGCGCGTAATTGAAAACCACTTCACTTGCTAAAATTGTGTAACACATATCATGCATGGAAAAGGATAGTTGAAAATGTATCTGTGTGGTAAGTATATATTGTAATAATAAAAAAGTCTGTACATAATAACTGCGAAACTCTCGATGACTTGGTCCTTCAGTTGAAAAATCAATTCACTTGTAAAATTGAATATCGTAAATCCATGCATAGAAGATAAATATTACTATATATGTTATTCTTATTGATATGTAATTTCTATCGCACGAACGTAGAAAAAGAAGCTGTAGTGTCGTTTACATTTATTGTAAGAAATACACAAGATATGTACTGCATAAGTGAACACCACTTCACATATAAAACACGCATCATGCATGGAAAAATAATTACAGTTTATATTAATCTGCTGGTTTTGTAATATCTGTGAGTTAATTTTAATAACAGGACGCAAGCCGTGAATGATGTAATCGACTCCCGCTGAGACCTTCACACAGCATGCACGTGTGGAGTTTTTTATATCCGCTTACATCAGGATGCTGACTGACCATCTGTTATTGCAGCGTGTGAACATAGTGAGGGCGGGGGGGCTTTATTACGTACATAAATTTGTTTAATAACACAACGCAAGCCGTGGATGATGTAATCGGCTCCCGCCGAGATCATCAGACCATCTGTTATCGCAGCGTGTGAACATAGTTGGGTGGTGGGGGGCTTTATTCAACTTAGACGTACATGTTACCATCTCTTTCACTTTCATCATTGAGTGGGCTTTTCGATATTGTATAAAAGATCAACGAATTGCTCTCAACGACACATCATTCGTCGAGACTCAACTGGAACTCGTACAGGGTGAGTTTGTTTTTTAAAATATTCTTTAGTTTCTAAAGTGTATTATAATCAAGCAATTATTTTAAATAAAATTGATTTTTTTAATTAGTTGTACGTAATAACACATGAATGGACGTTGTGCAACACTCGTTCTAGCTTGTATATTGAGTGGTGAATAGTGATAATGTTCGAAGGACTTTTGAAATTAAATACAATAAAAATGTTAAAGCAATACCGCTTAATTAAAAACAAATAAAATACATGTAATCAAATATATTACAATTAAAATACATAATATGTAAACGCGCACAGTAGTGACAATTACAAAATACATAATATGTAAACAACTGCAATTTTGTACGAAATACATCTAAGTAAACTAAGTACAAGTTAAAATAAACAAGTGCACTATGACAAATGTCTACAATTAAATTCAAAAATGTAATATGTGTAATCAAAATAAATATTATGTAAACGCACACAGTAGTGACAATTACTGTGACAATTACTATTAAGTGACAATTACAAAATACAATTAACACATGCACAATGACAATTGTGTACAATTAAATCAAATGAATTATGTGTAAACCACATTATATTATAAGTTAAAATACAATATGTAAACGCATACACAATTGCGTATAATTAAAACAAATGAAATACGTGTAATTACAAATTAAAATACATAATATGTAAACGCACACACATACAAGGACAATTGTGTACAATTACATCAAATGAAAATAAGTGTAAGCACATTATATTTTAATTTAAAATACCATTTGTAAACGTGTGCAATGACAATTATGCACAATTATACATGCTAAGTAATACATACGAAATATATTTGTTAATTCAGAAGATGCCTATCTGGCCTTACTCTAAAATGTCCACCACGTAAGCCTTGTCTTATTATGTAGACATAAGCACATTGACAACTGTGTACAATTAAATCAAATGAAATATGTGTAAGCACATTTTATTATAAGTTAAAATACATTATGTAAACGCACACACAATCGTGTATAATTAAGACAAATGAAATGAAATACATCTAAGTACAAGTTAATATACGTTATGTAATCGTGACGCACAGGCAGTGACAATTGCGTGTGTGTGTGTGTGTGTGTGTGTGTGTGTGTGTGTGTGTGTGTGTGTGTGCAATGACATTTATGCACAATTATACATGATAAATGAAGATTTCCACTCGGTCTTACTCTAAAATGCACACACAATTGCGTATAATTAAAACAAATGAAATGAAAGTTAATATATATATATGTGTAATCGTACGCACAGGCAGTGACAATTGCGTGTGTGTGTGTGTGTGTGTGTGTGTGTGTGTGTGTGTGTGTGTGTGTGTGTGTGTGTGTGTGTGTGTGTGTGTGTGTGTGTGTGCAATGACATTTATGCGTGCGTCTGTCACTGTCTGAATGAATAACACTTGTTCGTAGCGGAAATAAATAGGGAGTTAGTTGTGGAGGAGGAAACCGGAGAGTGCATGGAGAGGGGGGACCACTCATCGCACAGTAAGCGGTTATTTTTAACCGTGTGAACAGGATACAACCTGATTTCACACGCTTTGTTCAGCGGGTAGGTGGGCGGGGTGGGGAAGGGACTCGGTTATTTTTATACGACTAGAAAGCAATTGTGCGTGTATGAACATGTCGACGGCACTATTTTTTTTTTATGCGTCTAACTGGGTGATGTAATCGGCTTTAGTTGGACGCAGAAGGGGAGCGGAGACGACACGGTTATTTTTTATATGTCTAGACAGGGTGATGTCATCGACACCAGTCGAGCGTGTGGGAACAGGCGACAAGACGGCGGCACTAATTTTTTATGCGTCTAGTAATCGACTTCTGTCGTGCGCGGAAAGGGAGTAGGCGAAGGCAGTTATTTTTATGCAAGCGAAATAATGCTAAATAAAACAAAAATGTTATTAATTTATCAGAAACCTACTGATGAGTCTAAAATTTGATACAACCCACTCTCGTAAAGCGTGTACTCTATGATTTGTACATATTTCTGGAAATAAGCGGTGCGCGAAACGGACTGTTCCGTGCATCGACCGTAATTGTTTGAGTTTGAGACAACCGAAATCTTCTAAAATTTATAATATAGAAATGCACGATACGCTTCTCCAGAAATCTTTTTTTTTGTAATCCTTTTACGAACACGTAGTTAAAAGGAAACGTGTACTTTACTAATATCGACACAAGATGTTCGTACGATGTCTCCTCTTTCGTCCACGAAAATGCTCCGTTAACCATCGGTTCGTCCTCGCATGTTTGTGATTCGAAACGATTGTGTCCGCTGGTGGTGCAAATATCCAATGCCTGGTGGAAAATGCGGTGACATCCATAACGGTCAGTTCCTTGACGAATTCGTTTCCATTATCGTTCCACGAAACAGTGAAAGTCGAGTATGTCTGCTAGCTCGTGGACTGCCATCCTTTTTGTGTTACAAACAATGTGTTCGGTGCCACTAGGTACGCTACCGATACGTCCGTCTCGCGGAACAGACACGTTGTATGTTGTAAAACGTCCGTAAACAATTTCTTCGGAACGGTTACTTTGTATCTTGTCTCCTCGTCACGGATCAGTGCAACAAATTTTTGTGTCAAAACGTTGTATACAAACCGCTTTACAGGGTACAGTACTGCGTGCTTTAAGTCACTACAACGTCTGTACTCGTACGACGTTAATAGCTCCATGCGTCCATTCTCGACGCGTACTGTCGAAACACTGAGGTATACGAGATTGTGGGAGAGGTGGTAGTGAGATATCTATTAATTATAAACACTTCCGTCACAGCAGCAGCATAGATTTTTTAAACGATTTTTTACTGGTTTATTTCGTGGATTAGTAGAAACGTTCTTGCCCTTTTATTAACAGCTGGTAAGCGCGACTATGAATTTGCTGTGAAATCAGTTCTTCCGGCGCTAGACTTTGTACACGGTGTACGAGTTCCCTGTTATTGTGTGCTACCATGATGGATGCCTAATACATACTAATACGTTCGCACCAACCTGTTGGTCTAGCGCGCGCTATGTCGAGCCCTACAAGGTCATTCTGCCCAACCGCCGCCACGCCTCCGCCTATCAACGCACAATTATGTATGCATTGCATGTATGTGATTTTTTTTATTAAAAAAAAAATGTAATCAATTTTCATGTATTTTATTTTCTTAATACCCGTAACCTTGGAGGGGAAACGTTTTATTATTATCACCTCCCCCGTTTTTCGGAACGTTTACTTTGTATCTTGTCTCCTCGTCACGGATCAGTGCAACAAATTTTTGTGTCAAAACGTTGTATACAAAACGTTTTACAGGGTACAGTACTGCGTGCTTTAAGTCACTACAACGTCTATACTCGTACGAAGTTAATAGCTCCATGCGTCCGTTCTCGACGCGTACTGTCGAAACACTGAGGTATACGAGGTTGTGGGAGAGGTGGTAGTGAGATATCTATTAATTATAAACACTTCCGTCACAGCAGCAGCATAGATTTTTTAAACAATTTTTTACTGGTTTATTTCGTGCATTAGTCGAAACGTTCTTGTCCTTTTATTAACAGCTGGTAAGCGCGACTATGAATTTGCTGTGAAATCAGTTCTTCCGGCGCTAGACTTTGTACACGGAGTACGAGTTCCCTGTTATTGTGTGCTACCATGACGGATGCCTAATACATACAAATACGTTCGCACCAACCTGTTGGTCTAGCGCGCGCTATGTCGAGCCCTACAAGGTCATTCTGCCCAACCGCCGCCACGCCTCCGCCTATCAACGCACAATTATGTATGCATTGCATGTATGTGATTTTTTTTTTATTAAAGAAAAATGTAATCAATTTTCATGTATTTTATTTTCTTAATACCCGTAACCTTGGAGGGGAAACGTCTTATTATTATCCCCTCCCCCGTACGTTCGAACCAACCTGTTGGGCAGAATGACCTTGTAGGGCTCGACATAGCGCGCTCTAGACCAACAGGTTGGTGCGAACGTATTAGTATGTATTAGGCATCCGTCATGGTAGCACACAATAACAGGGATATCGTACTCCGTGTACAAAGTCTAGCGCCGGAAGAACTGATTTCAAGTAATGTAGGTAAATTGTCGGTGTATCAGGTCTGTTTGCAATTCGGTATCGACGTTGAAAACGATACGAAAAATAGATTTTTGTAGAGTACGTATGAAGTGATGGTAATGCTTCCCGGAGATAATGTACCAAATGCAGTTATTGTGCTTTGTTGTTCACCAACTGGAACGCACTTTCCAGTTTTGTTAACGGCGACGATGGACAGTCTGTGTCAAAACTACTGATTGATTACTGATGCAGTCCGTTTACGGATCGGTTGTTTGTTGTTATTTCCGAAGTATGCCGAATTACGCTTTCGCGACGCGCGAACCGAATAACACTGGTACGTTGAACATTCTCTGCTTCCTCCACATCCATCTCGGACTCGCGAATTCTATAATGCCCATACGCTAGCGTTCTCTGACCGTCTTCCAGGATATATCGTTTATCGTCGTACGGCGATAGCGAGAGTTTGACGATCTTGCGCGTGTACAGTTGGTGGTTTTCACTGCGGATAATCTGCGCCGACGTATATGTTTGACAGTTACTCGATTCCGATGACGAAAGCAAACACCGTTTGTAATCAGCGTGCGTTAAACGGTTTTGTATTGCCACCAGCGGTACCCCTTTTGCTACACGCTTCTCATTTTTATCCCCGTCGTCTTGTAACACTAACAGTGAGTACGATTTTGCGCGCAACCCGACGAATTCTACAATAGGTTTTGCATGCGTCTCGTCCTTAAAAGTACCCAACCGTTTTTTATTTAGCACACTATAACACGGATGCGTCACGGGATATTCTGATGTATCAAAAAGATGAAGGTTTTCCTTAATGTCTGCGTAAACGTCATCAGTCCGTATATCATACAACAAAGAGTCCGTGTCTGTCATACATAATCGAACACGAGATCCATATTTCGCGATTATGTAATCGTAATGAAAACTGTACATCACATATTTACTAATGTCCAACACTGTGAACCCCACGTACAGCGGACGGTTGAGGTATACGGTTTTCTTTTTCATCATCACACCGACCAAGTCTTCGCTGTACACCTTTACGCGCTCAAATCTTGGGCTCGCAGTCAGCTTTATCAGATCGCGTTCGTTGGACACCAAACGAAAATCTATCCGTTTTCGAACGTTTTCCAATGACTTTCCGTAAACAGCGTTAATCATCAATTTAAAAAAATCCTTTTCGAAATCGTTCGCTGCGGCTTTCCGTTTTTCCGTATTGAAAACTATAAACGGCTTCATCCAAGCGCTCTGTCGGAACGTCAACACGCGATTAACGGCTTTCAGTTCCATCCCGAGTTTTAGGTAAAGCTGCAACGTTCTGTAATGCACGATATAATTCTCCTTATCTTTCAGGCTGGTGATGAGTTTTTCAACTGTACCGGTGGCAGTCATTTTAAATTTCTTCAAGTAATTGAACCGTTTGCTGTAAGGCGACAATTCGTGTTCGTTGACTTTCCTGCGTTCCGGTGCCAGTGGATAGTCCGAATGCATATCATGTAAATTACGAGGATAACCAAGATCAACATCAAGAATATATCCGATTTCGTCTTCCACTCCAACTGTACTCAAATCTAACGCGTCAATTTCTTTGCGTTCCATCCAACGGAATCCGGAATGAGGTAGCGGTTGTTGCATCGCTGTTCCGTACAGATTTGTACAGTCCAAGTAAAGAAGATAATTATTTTCGCGTCCCCGATCGTAGTCCGACACGTAAGGATTGTTGGCCTTGGCGTATCTATTAGATATCATCGCTATTCCGCCACGAACTCCGGTTTCTACGAACAGATGCATGTCGATATCCTTCAACAGTTCGAGTTGAATTCCAGTCATTTTCATCATAGCGTTCCAAGCTAGTCCCGGCGCGGAGTACACGTTACACGGATCTATCCCGTAGTACTGCAGACTTGTGTTGCGAAAATTTTCGAACACGTCAGCCAAAAGCAATACATCAGTTTTCAAATAGAGGTCATGGTAGTCCCCTAACGTTTGTATTCCGAAACTTGTCCAAATGTTGTGCGCATGAGTGTAGTCTTCGTCGGATAAGTATGTCTCGGCTAATTCGTTGTAAAAGTGTTCCTGTGCGGGCAGAGACGTGTCCTCGAACTTACTTTCGTCTGTCACATACTCATACGGGTAGACCCCCTTTCTAAGTAATAAATCGATACTACTTTCATTTCCACTGGTTTGCATGCACTGGCGTAAAATTTTAAAATTTTCTTTCCGCAAATTTTTTACCAGCTTCTCTAACGACGTGTTCATGAACTGTACGGAATCGAGAAACCGCAAGGGGCCGAGTGACACGGACACGTAACGCTCGCTGGTCGTAGCGATACATTCAATGTCTTCACGTTTGAATTTTCCGAAAGCCTGCACCAGATGGTGACAATCGTAGCCTCGCAAGTTGTGAAATAACACGGGAACGTGTTGCGGTACCTTATAGTTCAAATTACAAGTGTTATGCGCGGCTCCCAAGTACTCGCCCGTCACATGATCATGGTTTCGCACTTTGTCCCCTTCGTGCTCGAGACACTTCTTACATAGATGACATATGGTAGCGTTTTGAAACTCGCGCTCGTCTTCTTCAGTCATGCGAATGGGTTTGTTAAAATCACGTTCGAGCCGCCTAATGTCTTCCAACAGAGTTTGAAGAAACGTCTCCACAACGTCTTTACCGCGATACAAAACCGGTTCTTTAACAGCTTTTCCGGTCCAATCAACGATTACATAATAAAAACTACATGACACGTGATGCGCGTTGTCGAGCGAGTGCGATCTATCGTTTTTGTGTTCACAACCATGCACGGGAAGAAGGAAGGATTCAAAATCTGCATACACCGTGTAAGGTACTCTGTGGCACTTTGTGTAATCCTTAAAATACATATTACTATATTTTCCACTAGGCTATTTGACTTTTTGCGCTCCGTACGGTGTGCAGAGTACCTCGTGATCCTCAAGTCGTTTTTGTGAATTTTTAGGATCTGTATTATCTCGGAAACGTTGTAAGCAATAGTTGCAGTAGAACGAAGGGGTCTTACTTTTAGTTAAAGTATACAACAAGCGTGACATGTTTCTAATAAGACAATAATGTTTAACACCTTCATTGCAGACTAGCAGTAGAAGATTCACGTGCGTTCTACCTTTGTTCTTGGTTATCCGTATGGGGTACACTTCGTCTTTTGTGTAACCGAACTCATTAATTTCTCTTTCGTAACCGAACACGTTCACAGAAATATTCACATTTAGTTTTTCAAATTTGTTAATTTGATTCACCGGTACCGGATAAACTATCCCTTCCATATTCAACTCGTTTTCATACTGTCTGTAATGATCCAAACGGTGCGGGTTAGAAGCGATCGGATGTAAACCGGCTAGAACGGACCAGAGGAAGCATTTCTCATCCAATAGATTCTGCACGTTTACTATAGCTTTCTTAAGTAATAATTTTTTCGGAGTGGGTACGAAACTTGATCCTGCCAAAGGACGATATTTTACCAAATGTACTTCAACGGCTACGATACCGTTTACGACCCATCCGCTACCTTCACGAGTAAACTTTGATACCGAATCCAGCACTTTTTCGATACACTCCTTATATTGTTCGTACACGTCTTCCGCGTCCGCAGGTAAAACGAGCTGCGTACGCGAACGAAACACTCCCGTCTGCTCCAGCTCACGATCTGCTATTAATTTTTTGAACAAGACGCGCACGACCAAGTACCACTTGTAACTTTCCCCCATATCGCGTGATTCCTCGAGAACGTCTTCTGGAATAACCTCCACCATTCTCTTCAATAACACGGATACCGTGTCTACTCCGTCTTGAAAATCATCGTACTTTATTGTTTTTACACTCCCATTGAGAGCAATGGTACGAGTGGCGTATACTGCCATGATTTTATGATCACTTTAACACTTTATATCACACAAAGTAAATTAGAATAACAATTTGTAACACACAATTTGTAGCGCACCAGTGTTCAGCAACATGAACGACTTGTAACTGAGGCGCTGTTGCGAAGTTCACAGGTTATATAGTGCGAGCGTCGATGCGCGCGCAACTGTACTAAAAAGCCGTTATGCGCATGCGCAAATAATTCTAATGCGTATGCGCAGATGACTGAAAAAAAAAAGAGATGACTTACATAATAAATGTACTCTTAGGCCAACGATATGATCTTTAACGTATCCGTGTTTCTTGATTATGAAAGAACATTCGTCTATCTCCCCATAATACATATCGTTATACAACAGAAGAGTACGACCCGTGTAGGTGTGTATCGCTGCGATTATTTTTGTTAGCGTGCGAACGTCGAGCGTTGTGATCGGTGTGTGGATATCCTTTCACCGGCTGCAGACTGTGTATATCCAACATGTAAATGTATTTGACTATAAACAGCGTTATTTCTTCGGTCCACGTTCTCTAGTACATTGTCGTAACGTTAACGAAAAGAACGTAAACCAAACCGTCAATAAAAGTGGACACCCGCCGCCGCCCGGACGCTTCGACTCGAGTTCCAGTGTCCACGAAAAGTTATCGTGCACCATATACACATGTCTGTTAATTATTAAAAATTGATTAACTCTCATTAGTCGACATAAATCCGTCGTCGTCCGGATGGTGACTTTTGTCGTTCGTCGTTGTCATCGTTGATGATGAGGTTATACCGCTGCTCGGTTTTCCTTCATGTGGTGAGGTTAAACTGAATTTTATCGGTGACATCGGTTAGGTTTGTTAGGTTCATCCAGTATTTTTTTTTTCACCGTTGTCGGTGAGGTTAAACTGTGGTGAAGTCGGTTAGGTTATCATCGACGACGTCTGGGCGGCGGCCGGGCGGCGGCTAAAGCCAGATCAAATAGTTTTTTTTGCCGCCGCCGCCCGGCCGCCGCCCAGACGTCGTCGATGATAACCTAACCGACTTCACCACAGTTTAACCTCACCGACAACGGTGAAAAAAAAAATACTGGACGAACCTAACAAACCTAACCGATGTCACCGATAAAATTCAGTTTAACCTCACCACATGAAGGAAAACCGAGCAGCGGTATAACCTCATCATCAACGATGACAACGACGAACGACAAAAGTCACCATCCGGACGACGACGGATTTATGTCGACTAATGAGAGTTAATCAATTTTTAATAATTAACAGACATGTGGATATGGTGCACGATAACTTTTCGTGGACACTGGAACTCGAGTCGAAGCGTCCGGGCGGCGGCGGGTGTCCACTTTTATTGACGGTTTGGTTTACGTTCTTTTCGTTAACGTTACGACAATGTACTAGAGAACGTGGACCGAAGAAATAACGCTGTTTATAGTCAAATACATTTACATGTTGGATATACACAGTCTGCAGCCGGTGAAAGGATATCCACACACCGATCACAACGCTCGACGTTCGCACGCTAACAAAAATAATCGCAGCGATACACACCTACACGGGTCGTACTCTTCTGTTGTATAACGATATGTATTATGGGGAGATAGACGAATGTTCTTTCATAATCAAGAAACACGGATACGTTAAAGATCATATCGTTGGCCTAAGAGTACATTTATTATGTAAGTCATCTCTTTTTTTTTTCAGTCATCTGCGCACACGCATTAGAATTATTTGCGCATGCGCATAACGGCTTTTTAGTACAGTTGCGCGCGCATCGACGCTCGCACTATATAACCTGTGAACTTCGCAACAGCGCCTCAGTTACAAGTCGTTCATGTTGCTGAACACTGGTGCGCTACAAATTGTGTGTTACAAATTGTTATTCTAATTTACTTTGTGTGATATAAAGTGTTAAAGTGATCATAAAATCATGGCAGTATACGCCACTCGTACCATTGCTCTCAATGGGAGTGTAAAAACAATAAAGTACGATGATTTTCAAGACGGAGTAGACACGGTATCCGTGTTATTGAAGAGAATGGTGGAGGTTATTCCAGAAGACGTTCTCGAGGAATCACGCGATATGGGGGAAAGTTACAAGTGGTACTTGGTCGTGCGCGTCTTGTTCAAAAAATTAATAGCAGATCGTGAGCTGGAGCAGACGGGAGTGTTTCGTTCGCGTACGCAGCTCGTTTTACCTGCGGACGCGGAAGACGTGTACGAACAATATAAGGAGTGTATCGAAAAAGTGCTGGATTCGGTATCAAAGTTTACTCGTGAAGGTAGCGGATGGGTCGTAAACGGTATCGTAGCCGTTGAAGTACATTTGGTAAAATATCGTCCTTTGGCAGGATCAAGTTTCGTACCCACTCCGAAAAAATTATTACTTAAGAAAGCTATAGTAAACGTGCAGAATCTATTGGATGAGAAATGCTTCCTCTGGTCCGTTCTACCCGGTTTACATCCGATCGCTTCTAACCCGCACCGTTTGGATCATTACAGACAGTATGAAAACGAGTTGAATATGGAAGGGATAGTTTATCCGGTACCGGTGAATCAAATTAACAAATTTGAAAAACTAAATGTGAATATTTCTGTGAACGTGTTCGGTTACGAAAGAGAAATTAATGAGTTCGGTTACACAAAAGACGAAGTGTACCCCATACGGATAACCAAGAACAAAGGTAGAACGCACGTGAATCTTCTACTGCTAGTCTGCAATGAAGGTGTTAAACATTATTGTCTTATTAGAAACATGTCACGCTTGTTGTATACTTTAACTAAAAGTAAGACCCCTTCGTTCTACTGCAACTATTGCTTACAACGTTTCCGAGATAATACAGATCCTAAAAATTCACAAAAACGACTTGAGGATCACGAGGTACTCTGCACACCGTACGGAGCGCAAAAAGTCAAATAGCCGAGTGGAAAATATAGTAATATGTATTTTAAGGATTACACAAAGTGCCACAGAGTACCTTACACGGTGTATGCAGATTTTGAATCCTTCCTTCTTCCCGTGCATGGTTGTGAACACAAAAACGATAGATCGCACTCGCTCGACAACGCGCATCACGTGTCATGTAGTTTTTATTATGTAATCGTTGATTGGACCGGAAAAGCTGTTAAAGAACCGGTTTTGTATCGCGGTAAAGACGTTGTGGAGACGTTTCTTCAAACTCTGTTGGAAGACATTAGGCGGCTCGAACGTGATTTTAACAAACCCATTCGCATGACTGAAGAAGACGAGCGCGAGTTTCAAAACGCTACCATATGTCATCTATGTAAGAAGTGTCTCGAGCACGAAGGGGACAAAGTGCGAAACCATGATCATGTGACGGGCGAGTACTTGGGAGCCGCGCATAACACTTGTAATTTGAACTATAAGGTACCGCAACACGTTCCCGTGTTATTTCACAACTTGCGAGGCTACGATTGTCACCATCTGGTGCAGGCTTTCGGAAAATTCAAACGTGAAGACATTGAATGTATCGCTACGACCAGCGAGCGTTACGTGTCCGTGTCACTCGGCCCCTTGCGGTTTCTCGATTCCGTACAGTTCATGAACACGTCGTTAGAGAAGCTGGTAAAAAATTTGCGGAAAGAAAATTTTAAAATTTTACGCCAGTGCATGCAAACCAGTGGAAATGAAAGTAGTATCGATTTATTACTTAGAAAGGGGGTCTACCCGTATGAGTATGTGACAGACGAAAGTAAGTTCGAGGACACGTCTCTGCCCGCACAGGAACACTTTTACAACGAATTAGCCGAGACATACTTATCCGACGAAGACTACACTCATGCGCACAACATTTGGACAAGTTTCGGAATACAAACGTTAGGGGACTACCATGACCTCTATTTGAAAACTGATGTATTGCTTTTGGCTGACGTGTTCGAAAATTTTCGCAACACAAGTCTGCAGTACTACGGGATAGATCCGTGTAACGTGTACTCCGCGCCGGGACTAGCTTGGAACGCTATGATGAAAATGACTGGAATTCAACTCGAACTGTTGAAGGATATCGACATGCATCTGTTCGTAGAAACCGGAGTTCGTGGCGGAATAGCGATGATATCTAATAGATACGCCAAGGCCAACAATCCTTACGTGTCGGACTACGATCGGGGACGCGAAAATAATTATCTTCTTTACTTGGACTGTACAAATCTGTACGGAACAGCGATGCAACAACCGCTACCTCATTCCGGATTCCGTTGGATGGAACGCAAAGAAATTGACGCGTTAGATTTGAGTACAGTTGGAGTGGAAGACGAAATCGGATATATTCTTGATGTTGATCTTGGTTATCCTCGTAATTTACATGATATGCATTCGGACTATCCACTGGCACCGGAACGCAAGAAAGTCAACGAACACGAATTGTCGCCTTACAGCAAACGGTTCAATTACTTGAAGAAATTTAAAATGACTGCCACCGGTACAGTTGAAAAACTCATCACCAACCTGAAAGATAAGGAGAATTATATCGTGCATTACAGAACGTTGCAGCTTTACCTAAAACTCGGGATGGAACTGAAAGCCGTTAATCGCGTGTTGACGTTCCGACAGAGCGCTTGGATGAAGCCGTTTATAGTTTTCAATACGGAAAAACGGAAAGCCGCAGCGAACGATTTCGAAAAGGATTTTTTTAAATTGATGATTAACGCTGTTTACGGAAAGTCATTGGAAAACGTTCGAAAACGGATAGATTTTCGTTTGGTGTCCAACGAACGCGATCTGATAAAGCTGACTGCGAGCCCAAGATTTGAGCGCGTAAAGGTGTACAGCGAAGACTTGGTCGGTGTGATGATGAAAAAGAAAACCGTATACCTCAACCGTCCGCTGTACGTGGGGTTCACAGTGTTGGACATTAGTAAATATGTGATGTACAGTTTTCATTACGATTACATAATCGCGAAATATGGATCTCGTGTTCGATTATGTATGACAGACACGGACTCTTTGTTGTATGATATACGGACTGATGACGTTTACGCAGACATTAAGGAAAACCTTCATCTTTTTGATACATCAGAATATCCCGTGACGCATCCGTGTTATAGTGTGCTAAATAAAAAACGGTTGGGTACTTTTAAGGACGAGACGCATGCAAAACCTATTGTAGAATTCGTCGGGTTGCGCGCAAAATCGTACTCACTGTTAGTGTTACAAGACGACGGGGATAAAAATGAGAAGCGTGTAGCAAAAGGGGTACCGCTGGTGGCAATACAAAACCGTTTAACGCACGCTGATTACAAACGGTGTTTGCTTTCGTCATCGGAATCGAGTAACTGTCAAACATATACGTCGGCGCAGATTATCCGCAGTGAAAACCACCAACTGTACACGCGCAAGATCGTCAAACTCTCGCTATCGCCGTACGACGATAAACGATATATCCTGGAAGACGGTCAGAGAACGCTAGCGTATGGGCATTATAGAATTCGCGAGTCCGAGATGGATGTGGAGGAAGCAGAGAATGTTCAACGTACCAGTGTTATTCGGTTCGCGCGTCGCGAAAGCGTAATTCGGCATACTTCGGAAATAACAACAAACAACCGATCCGTAAACGGACTGCATCAGTAATCAATCAGTAGTTTTGACACAGACTGTCCATCGTCGCCGTTAACAAAACTGGAAAGTGCGTTCCAGTTGGTGAACAACAAAGCACAATAACTGCATTTGGTACATTATCTCCGGGAAGCATTACCATCACTTCATACGTACTCTACAAAAATCTATTTTTCGTATCGTTTTCAACGTCGATACCGAATTGCAAACAGACCTGATACACCGACAATTTACCTACATTACTTGAAATCAGTTCTTCCGGCGCTAGACTTTGTACACGGAGTACGATATCCCTGTTATTGTGTGCTACCATGACGGATGCCTAATACATACTAATACGTTCGCACCAACCTGTTGGTCTAGAGCGCGCTATGTCGAGCCCTACAAGGTCATTCTGCCCAACAGGTTGGTGCGAACGTACGGGGGAGGGGATAATAATAAGACGTTTCCCCTCCAAGGTTACGGGTATTAAGAAAATAAAATACATGAAAATTGATTACATTTTTCTTTAATAAAAAAAAAATCACATACATGCAATGCATACATAATTGTGCGTTGATAGGCGGAGGCGTGGCGGCGGTTGGGCAGAATGACCTTGTAGGGCTCGACATAGCGCGCGCTAGACCAACAGGTTGGTGCGAACGTATTTGTATGTATTAGGCATCCGTCATGGTAGCACACAATAACAGGGAACTCGTACTCCGTGTACAAAGTCTAGCGCCGGAAGAACTGATTTCACAGCAAATTCATAGTCGCGCTTACCAGCTGTTAATAAAAGGACAAGAACGTTTCGACTAATGCACGAAATAAACCAGTAAAAAATTGTTTAAAAAATCTATGCTGCTGCTGTGACGGAAGTGTTTATAATTAATAGATATCTCACTACCACCTCTCCCACAACCTCGTATACCTCAGTGTTTCGACAGTACGCGTCGAGAACGGGCGCATGGAGCTATTAACTTCGTACGAGTATAGACGTTGTAGTGACTTAAAGCACGCAGTACTGTACCCTGTAAAACGTTTTGTATACAACGTTTTGACACAAAAGTTTGTTGCACTGATCCGTGACGAGGAGACAAGATACAAAGTAAACGTTCCGAAAAACGGGGGAGGTGATAATAATAAAACGTTTCCCCTCCAAGGTTACGGGTATTAAGAAAATAAAATACATGAAAATTGATTACATTTTTTTTTTAATAAAAAAAATCACATACATGCAATGCATACATAATTGTGCGTTGATAGGCGGAGGCGTGGCGGCGGTTGGGCAGAATGACCTTGTAGGGCTCGACATAGCGCGCGCTAGACCAACAGGTTGGTGCGAACGTATTAGTATGTATTAGGCATCCGTCATGGTAGCACACAATAACAGGGAACTCGTACACCGTGTACAAAGTCTAGCGCCGGAAGAACTGATTTCACAGCAAATTCATAGTCGCGCTTACCAGCTGTTAATAAAAGGGCAAGAACGTTTCTACTAATCCACGAAATAAACCAGTAAAAAATCGTTTAAAAAATCTATGCTGCTGCTGTGACGGAAGTGTTTATAATTAATAGATATCTCACTACCACCTCTCCCACAATCTCGTATACCTCAGTGTTTCGACAGTACGCGTCGAGAATGGACGCATGGAGCTATTAACGTCGTACGAGTACAGACGTTGTAGTGACTTAAAGCACGCAGTACTGTACCCTGTAAAGCGGTTTGTATACAACGTTTTGACACAAAAATTTGTTGCACTGATCCGTGACGAGGAGACAAGATACAAAGTAACCGTTCCGAAGAAATTGTTTACGGACGTTTTACAACATACAACGTGTCTGTTCCGCGAGACGGACGTATCGGTAGCGTACCTAGTGGCACCGAACACATTGTTTGTAACACAAAAAGGATGGCAGTCCACGAGCTAGCAGACATACTCGACTTTCACTGTTTCGTGGAACGATAATGGAAACGAATTCGTCAAGGAACTGACCGTTATGGATGTCACCGCATTTTCCACCAGGCATTGGATATTTGCACCACCAGCGGACACAATCGTTTCGAATCACAAACATGCGAGGACGAACCGATGGTTAACGGAGCATTTTCGTGGACGAAAGAGGAGACATCGTACGAACATCTTGTGTCGATATTAGTAAAGTACACGTTTCCTTTTAACTACGTGTTCGTAAAAGGATTACAAAAAAAAAAGATTTCTGGAGAAGCGTATCGTGCATTTCTATACTATAAATTTTAGAAGATTTCGGTTGTCTCAAACTCAAACAATTACGGTCGATGCACGGAACAGTCCGTTTCGCGCACCGCTTATTTCCAGAAATATGTACAAATCATAGAGTACACGCTTTACGAGAGTGGGTTGTATCAGATTTTAGACTCATCAGTAGGTTTCTGATAAATTAATAACATTTTTGTTTTATTTAGCATTATTTCGCTTGCATAAAAATAACTGCCTTCGCCTACTCCCTTTCCGCGCACGACAGAAGTCGATTACTAGACGCATAAAAAATTAGTGCCGCCGTCTTGTCGCCTGTTCCCACACGCTCGACTGGTGTCGATGACATCACCCTGTCTAGACATATAAAAAATAACCGTGTCGTCTCCGCTCCCCTTCTGCGTCCAACTAAAGCCGATTACATCACCCAGTTAGACGCATAAAAAAAAATAGTGCCGTCGACATGTTCATACACGCACAATTGCTTTCTAGTCGTATAAAAATAACCGAGTCCCTTCCCCACCCCGCCCACCTACCCGCTGAACAAAGCGTGTGAAATCAGGTTGTATCCTGTTCACACGGTTAAAAATAACCGCTTACTGTGCGATGAGTGGTCCCCCCTCTCCATGCACTCTCCGGTTTCCTCCTCCACAACTAACTCCCTATTTATTTTCGCTACGAACAAGTGTTATTCATTCAGACAGTGACAGACGCACGCATAAATGTCATTGCACACACACACACACACACACACACACACACACACGCAATTGTCACTGCCTGTGCGTACGATTACACATATATATATATATTAACTTTCATTTCATTTGTTTTAATTATATTGATTGTGTGTGCGTTTACATAATGTATTTTAACTTATAATATAATGTGCTTACACATATTTCATTTGATTTAATTGTACACAATTGTCATTGTGCTTATGTCTATATAATAAGACAAGGCTTACGTGGTGGACATTTTAGAGTAAGGGCAGATAGGCATCTTCTAAATTAACAAATATATTTCGTATGTATTATTTAGCATGAATAATTGTATATAATTGTCATTGCACACGTTTACAAATGGTATTTTAACTTAAAATATAATGTGCTTACACTTATTTTCATTTGATGTAATTGTAGACAATTGTCATTGTATGTGTGTGCGTTTACATATTATGTATTTTAATTTGTAATTACATGTATTTCATTTGTTTTAATTATACGCAATTGTGTGTGCATTTTAGAGTAAGACCGAGTGGAAATCTTCATTTATCATGTATAATTGTGCATAAATGTCATTGCACACACACACACACACACACACACACACACACACACACACGCAATTGTCACTGCCTGTGCGTCACGATTACATAACGTATATTAACTTGTACTTAGATGTATTTCATTTCATTTGTCTTAATTATACACGATTGTGTGTGCGTTTACATAATGTATTTTAACTTATAATAAAATGTGCTTACACATATTTCATTTGATTTAATTGTACACAGTTGTCAATGTGCTTATGTCTACATAATAAGACAAGGCTTACGTGGTGGACATTTTAGAGTGAGGCCAGATAGGCATCTTCTGAATTAACAAATATATTTCGTATGTATTACTTAGCATGTATAATTGTGCATAATTGTCATTGCACACGTTTACAAATGGTATTTTAAATTAAAATATAATGTGCTTACACTTATTTTCATTTGATGTAATTGTACACAATTGTCCTTGTATGTGTGTGCGTTTACATATTATGTATTTTAATTTGTAATTACACGTATTTCATTTGTTTTAATTATACGCAATTGTGTATGCGTTTACATATTGTATTTTAACTTATAATATAATGTGGTTTACACATAATTCATTTGATTTAATTGTACACAATTGTCATTGTGCATGTGTTAATTGTATTTTGTAATTGTCACTTAATAGTAATTGTCACAGTAATTGTCACTACTGTGTGCGTTTACATAATATTTATTTTGATTACACATATTACATTTTTGAATTTAATTGTAGACATTTGTCATAGTGCACTTGTTTATTTTAACTTGTACTTAGTTTACTTAGATGTATTTCGTACAAAATTGCAGTTGTTTACATATTATGTATTTTGTAATTGTCACTACTGTGCGCGTTTACATATTATGTATTTTAATTGTAATATATTTGATTACATGTATTTTATTTGTTTTTAATTAAGCGGTATTGCTTTAACATTTTTATTGTATTTAATTTCAAAAGTCCTTCGAACATTATCACTATTCACCACTCAATATACAAGCTAGAACGAGTGTTGCACAACGTCCATTCATGTGTTATTACGTACAACTAATTAAAAAAATCAATTTTATTTAAAATAATTGCTTGATTATAATACACTTTAGAAACTAAAGAATATTTTAAAAAACAAACTCACCCTGTACGAGTTCCAGTTGAGTCTCGACGAATGATGTGTCGTTGAGAGCAATTCGTTGATCTTTTATACAATATCGAAAAGCCCACTCAATGATGAAAGTGAAAGAGATGGTAACATGTACGTCTAAGTTGAATAAAGCCCCCCACCACCCAACTATGTTCACACGCTGCGATAACAGATGGTCTGATGATCTCGGCGGGAGCCGATTACATCATCCACGGCTTGCGTTGTGTTATTAAACAAATTTATGTACGTAATAAAGCCCCCCCGCCCTCACTATGTTCACACGCTGCAATAACAGATGGTCAGTCAGCATCCTGATGTAAGCGGATATAAAAAACTCCACACGTGCATGCTGTGTGAAGGTCTCAGCGGGAGTCGATTACATCATTCACGGCTTGCGTCCTGTTATTAAAATTAACTCACAGATATTACAAAACCAGCAGATTAATATAAACTGTAATTATTTTTCCATGCATGATGCGTGTTTTATATGTGAAGTGGTGTTCACTTATGCAGTACATATCTTGTGTATTTCTTACAATAAATGTAAACGACACTACAGCTTCTTTTTCTACGTTCGTGCGATAGAAATTACATATCAATAAGAATAACATATATAGTAATATTTATCTTCTATGCATGGATTTACGATATTCAATTTTACAAGTGAATTGATTTTTCAACTGAAGGACCAAGTCATCGAGAGTTTCGCAGTTATTATGTACAGACTTTTTTATTATTACAATATATACTTACCACACAGATACATTTTCAACTATCCTTTTCCATGCATGATATGTGTTACACAATTTTAGCAAGTGAAGTGGTTTTCAATTACGCGCTGCATACACGAGCGAGTGCACGAACTTATATTTGTTACTTGCCTTCCGCGACGTACTGGATATTATGTACAATTATGTGGTATATACACACTTTCCACAGCATACGAGGCATTATGTACAAATTGACAACAAGACCTGTCAATACAATTCACTCAGCCTCTTCGCCGCCAACATTAAATTTAACCCCCACCAATCATACACAATCAATCACTTCATTGCCCGTCAATTCAAGTTACACAGCCTCACCGTCAAAAGTGAAATATATTTACCATCAACACATACGTTCTCATTATACATAACCAACAATAATCAAATTTACCTATAGAAAATTACATATCAATCAGAATATTATATATGGTAATACTTATCTTCTGAGCATGGATGTGCGATATTCAATTTTTTACAAGTGAATTCATTTTCAATTATGTACTGAGGGACCAAGTCATCGAGAGTTTCGCGGAACTTGACAAACACAATATATACTTACCACAGACACACACATTCGAATTTATCACCAATCTACGACGACGTCCAGGCGGCGGCCCTGGCGGTGACCAGGCTGCCGCCGGACGGCGACCAGGCCGCCGCCCAGCGACGATGACGACGTCAACGACGACGTCAACGGCGAACGGCGAACGGCGAACGGCGAACCGCGAACAGCGAACCGCGTACGGTGAACCGCGAACGGTGAACTGCGAACCGCGAACATAGCCAGTGACGTCACGATGACATCAGAGATACCTGACATAGGCCAGTGACGTCACGATGACGTCAGAGCTAGCTGTTTTAGAATCCCTTCCGGATGTAGGGGGGTACTGGAACATGATGACGTCATTGTGTTTCAGTACCCCCCCTCTCTCACTACTCATAAACAACTCCTTTTTTTAAATTTTTTTTTCTGAAATTCAAATAACTTTATTATTCCTCTTTGACATTTTTTAATGGTGTTGACATTCAATGTCTCTTCATTTATTGGTAATTCATTCAATTGTATAACATGACAACTCTTATAATCTCAGGGTTAAAGTAAAATTCATGTCAAAGTATTGTTCAAGTCATAACGTAACATAAAACACATTATTTGTAATGAATGTTTTGTAATTGTATGTTGTTAATGTATGTTGAATAGTGGTAGTAGGTCCTTTGGATCATACAAAAAGATAACTAAAACTGAACTCTTAATACGGTACTAATAATTAGAGTTTACTTATAAAATTAATTATTAAATTGTTTATATTGTTTGTTTTATAATTGTTCACTGTAACTCTCTTTTTAAAACGTGATAATGTTTGTTAAAATATCTGGCTTAGTCTATCGGAATTATCTCACCAATCTGTAGTTTTCTTGAGAACTTCTTTCTTGATTTTTTACTTCAGTACATCAAATTTTCTTTTGTACTTGTGATTAAACTAGTATTCTTCTAGGTTTATTCTAATGTTTTTTTCTGTATCATTTCATCCTTCATCAGTCATTAATTTTAATATATATTCAGTAGTAAATTTAATATGTTCCCCTGGTTCTTTTCAATTTTTCCTACAACAATTCTTTTTTACCCAAAATTCTAATTTATTAAGTTAATATCTTGGATCATATTTTTAGGTCTCAGGTTCGATTTTTATATGTAATTTTATAAGTAATATTATTCCCTTGTATTTTATTTTATCTTCATCACTAGATGATATTGTGAATTCGTAACGTAAGATTTCTCTATTTTTAGTTATTTACACTTTGTTTATCCATACCACATGAGCTATATAGTATTCTCATATAAATTATATGTTTCAACGATGTTCATTATAATTGGGTTGATACACTTTCACTAGACACTTTTTTTTCTTTTTATCGTCTATCACTGTTTTTCTCACTTTCTATCACCATTACACAACATAACTTTGGTAATCATAATTTGATATGATTATGTATGTAAAAATTATATCATTCACCGTCAGTGATTCAATACTACAAAATAACTGTCTGAGGTACACATACCACCTCATAGTTTTACTCTATTGCTTGTGACCTAACAAATGTCTTTTACTTATTAACTACGTTAAACATTTGTACATTTTAACTCTATTAATTAATTATTATTTACATGTTTGTCTGTCACTTGATCTTCCCTTCTGGATATTATTATCTTCGTAAGTCATGGTTCGTCATTGTCATTGTTAATATTTAGAATACTTTTCTTATATGCTGTCTTATCATTAGTTACACTCAATTATTATTTTTGTTCTTTGTACCTTTGCTCATGTTATAATATGCTAACAGCAATGATGAATATCCATTCGATTGGGAACGGTAAATTTAGCACACGTGGAGAGATTCTGTCTGGGTAGCAGAATTTTAGCAAATTTAATGTTCAACAGCTGACATTAAATCTAGAAAAGCTTCAGAAAAATTGCCTTTACAAAAGAGATGCTAAATTCTAGGAATACTGGCATCGATATCAGGGGAAATTTCATAATATCTGTTGGACGGAGTGTGGTCTAATAGACTTTTTAAATAGAGACTATGAAGAAAATTGGACCACGAACGAACAGAAAATTTGGACAAAAGGTATTGGAGCAGGATGCACTGGATCAAGAAAACGCCGATTGCTGAGACACTTAATTAGGTATAATAGCTATGACTATGATACTAGATTGGAAAAATGATTAGTGGTAGACTAAGAAGAACGTAACTATGTCATATGGTTGAAGGAGGAGGGTTGACAAGATACAGATATCTCAAGAATACATCCAACTGTGAAACGTGATGACTTAAAAATATAGCCGGCTACTAGTGTTTATAGTAAGGATTGATGTAGAAAATCTTCCATATCTTCTCAGTCCAAAGAATGACGGACATGCAGTTGACTGCCTTCTCATCAAGATCCTAATTATTATTTCTATCCCATTTTTGCAACTACTTGTCTAACTTCTTTTACATGGTCTTTTCCAAGAAAAAACAGTTAACTGTTTACTATATCATCGTCATTTATTTTTGTGGTTGGTTGTGTAGTCAGCCATTAACATTTATTTCAAATAAACAAGTTTCCAAGTTTTTCTTTCTCAAAATGCTCTTAAACACTTTACTATTGCTCAGTCTATTCTTCAACAAATGTTCTGCAATCAGCTGAAAACAAACCATGTGATATGTACCGACCAAATTCCATACATGCACTGTTATGTATAGATTTTTCGCAACTTCCCACAGCGAAAGCTTGATAACCTTGGAAATTCAGTCCCGTGGTTCCAACAGAATGGTGCATGTGGTCAGAAGTTTGTGGGACTACTTAAGAATTTTTTGAGGTCTACCTAATGTCACTGCGAGGTGAGGAAATGCTGTGGCCAGCTGGGTAACCCGATTTCGCCGCTTGTGATGAATTGGGGGGGGGAATAGTTTCTACTTTAACTCTACAAATCGACATAGTCTACGAAACATACACATTAGTAGGGCGGGAATACAAAAAAAAATTGATTACTAGATAAATGCAAGCTTTCATGGAGGGTTGAGAAGTGCACAGAAAAAAGGACTGATATGAGAAAGACATAGTGTTCAATTTAAAATAAAATAATGATGGCCAATTATGTACCTCCAAAGCAGTTTACGATTTAAGCAGTGCACGCTGCCGTGTATGAGACTTTCATGGTAAGTAATGTGGCTACCACTACGCTACGGACGGCCATTATTACTCTACAACATTATTCCTTGAACTTATTTCTAAATGTCGAGCCTCCTTCGAACAGAAATTGACGTTTCTGTTTAAAAGTGAGTCAAATTTAGTACTCGTTTAGTAGAACGTGTAATAACCATTTAATTAATTTTTGAAACAAAGTTTTCATAAATCAAATAATATTCATAAGATATTTCTTTTTTTAAATCATATATAGGCTATATTGCAACAGTACACAGGATATGAAGTTCATTTAAGTGGAATACTAATGCTATATAACATTTTCTGATGGCCATAGACATGTTTTAAATTGATTTTGTTCTTTCTTTGTAAAGTAGTCATAAGTTTTGAACCAAGCTATGTTTAAAAAGTATGTTATGTTAAAATGTTCAGAATTTTATTGTCTTTTATGTCATGTGAAATATTTGTGTGTAAGTGCGCGTGTGATTTACATTTTATTTAATAACTTCGAGGAAAATTAATATTTTGTTCTGAAACTTGGACAGAGTATTCTCGTGGTTATAAGCTACAATTTCCATATACTCAATTCTCCACACCTATAATTTTTATACGTTTTTTTTATTAAATCAGTCGTCTTTTATTCTCGTTATCTCATAGAAAGTAATAACATTTGTAGATTAGATCTAGACAGGCCTTTGCAGAATCGGACAGAATTTACGCCAGATTTCAGTCTATCTGTGTTCTCATCTGTGACGTTACTAAAGTTTCAACCAATCAGAGGATCTAAAATTCATTTGAGACGGACGCTTTTAGCGTACGGACCGCTCAGTTTCTTCTAAGGACTCGTCATAGAACTTCTACGTACTCGCTGTCACGAGTTTTTCGGGACAAGACAGGTCGTTTTCATTTAAACTTAGAAGCTGGTTTACGGTTCGAGGTCTTCATAACCAATACCACTTAGAGAACTCAAATTAAAAAAATAGATCATTCTAGTGCTTTTCGCGTATAGTGGAAGATATCCGCTAGGTACAAAATATCTACCGAGATATTTTGATAGTTACGCGAGAACGCTTCAAGAAACCGGAGTTTGTGTAAGATCAATACACCCAGATCTATTTTACCCAGTTAAAATCCCTGAGATTAAGTAAATTTAAATTGTAAACAGTAACAGTTCGTATCTCAGTGTGCGTGGGTGCAACGACATAAATTGTCATCGTTAGTGATCTTCGAACGGCCGACGAGCAGAGTTCCAGCTGTCCAGTCGAACTACGTGGCTACGCAAACTGTCGGAATTCAACGGAACAAGTAACATAGTTGTAAAACAAGCCCATAGACTCAATTTTGAAAGACAAATTTTTAAATAAACAATTTTATATTATAAATTAATAAGACAATAGTAAATTTTAATTTAATAAATTTTCCTACCTCCAGATATAGACTCTGTTGTGCTAATTTCTATATTACCTATCTATGCAGTTTTAAATTTGTATCGTTGCAATGTATATATATATATATATATATATATATATATATAGAGCAACAGAACACAGGATGTAAGTTCACATAAGTGGAAGATTTCCGGATTAGAGCAGAATATCTACCGTGGTATTCTGAGAGTTAACGCGAGAAGACTTCCAGAATTGTGTAAGACTAATACACGATCTATTTATACCCAGTTTCCATCCCTGAGATTAAGATTATTTATGTTATAAACAATAACAGTTTCATATCGCAGTGCAAGTGTGAGCCAAGACGTAGATATTCAACGGGGTGATCTTCGTTAGGTCGACGTCCAGACGAGCAGCGATTGGAGCGCCTGGTGTCTACGCAAACACTTGGAATTCTACGTACAAGTAACTTATATGTAAAACAAGCCAATAGACTCATTTGTTAAAAGACAATTTTTTATTAAGTAATTATATATTTTAAAGCCTTAAGACAATAGTAAATTTTAATGTGTTAATGAATAAAATTTTCCTACCTCCAGATATAGACTCTGTTGCAGTAGTTTCAAAATAACCTATCTATACAGTCATAATTTGTATCGTTGCAAAATATATATACAAATTATAATCCGTCACTCTTATGTTGTAAAGCCCTACGTTGTTGGCGTCAATTCTATAACCACACGAGATTCTCCCCGTATTAATACTTACAACTGGAGAGTGTCTACTCACCCGTTCAGGCGTTCGAAATCGTATTTTCTGGCTCAAACTAGGGTTTGCCAACTCTTCTTGGTAAACCAAAAATGCAAGGTTTATTTAATGATAAGTGAGTACTCAATTTTTAAAGAAAAGTTAAATAAATTCAAACATACAGTTCAATGTTTCTATTATTTTGCGCCGGCATGTTTAATTATTAGCGGTTGGCTATTCTGTCCAGCCGTTGTATAGAGACTAGTGTTCTGGTGTTGATTTTCCGTTTATTTATAATGTCAGGTCGAAGTTCTTGGGACTACAGAAAATGTTGTCAAATGCACTAATAAAAGTACAAAATTTTACAAATACCATACAAATACTATATAAATTGTAATACACTTATACTTACAGTGGTAAACTATAGCTACTGGATTTAGCGTTTGGAGGTTATCTGAGTTTAGTAAATTTTTTCAGTTAAAATATATTCCCTTTGGGAATCAATGTTATATGGGGATTATTCTCCAATCTGAGGTGTTTATTTAATCAAAGAAAGTTCAAGTGTGTGATAAATGGTGTTGAAGGTGTATTTTCACTTATTGTTTTTGTATTCTTTGGTGTTACTGTTAAGATCGTATTTTAAAATATACTTAGCAGTCCTCTGTCTGTTCTATCCGGGTAATATTTCTTACGGGTACTGCTGGTTGTCCTTCTTTTGTTAATTCCGTTCTTCTATTTTCTTGGGTATTTAGTTTAGGTATTTATTTTCCATCATTCATCCTTGATGTTGAAAATTCCGTCATTCATTTATAGGTTTTAGATATTTTCTTCCTTCCAATGGTTCGTAGTCAGTCACTTGGGATTCCTCAGCAATTCCTCATGGATTATTTAATTTCTTCTGGTGATTTTTAATTCATGTGAGTGTTAATGTTATTTCTGTAATTTAGTTTATTATCTTCGTCATTAATTTTTTTATAGATTTTATTTAGTTAATTCTTTTCTTTACTCATTGCGGTTTAATACGTCTGCACTCATCAAGAGCTAATAATGGAATAATACAATTTATTTACTGGTTACCATAGTTGCTATCTTCCAAACACTAATTCTCACTGGTTGATAATTTACAACATTGTTATATCAAACTAACATTTTTCTATTCAAAATTACTGAAAATCTTTAAACTATTATAACTCCTTTATACTAGCTGTAATCCTAAATATAATAACACCATTAGTTTGCTTTTTGTTTACAAATTATTTTGATATCCCATAAAGCTTCCTTTTTTCAAATTATAACAGATTCATACATTTTCCATTTGGTTTTCTTTTGTAAATTATCTTTAAACTAATTATTTTCTATCCAGTTTTGTGTCCTACACTATTATAATGAAACCTAAACAGATTATATACTTCATTTTATCAATTGTTATTGTTTTGTCTTAAATTTAACAAATTTCTGGTTACCAGTTACAGGGCTAATTGCCTAGAGTTCATAATTCACCTCCCCTATACTCATTAAAACTGTTCATGTCAATTTTGTTAATTTTAAGTGCTTATAAACATAATTACTGTAATAACCTAGACTAATTATAACATTTGATTATTTTTAATCATCATATAACATAACACAATTCCTTAACAAACCTTTTAGGCCAACGCCAGTATCTAAGGTTTTACATGTATTTTAAACGGTTCTGTTAAATGTAATACTCAACATAATAACATTTGGGTTAATTAAAACCAAAACAAAATATAATAAAATGAACAATAGGTGTGTACTAGTATTCCCTTATAATTCCACTTATAACATACAGTGTCTAACTCCCTTTGCCTGTTTTCAGCATAACAGATTAGTCTTTTACCATTATTTTTAACAGTGGTTAATATAGATTTATAAACCTAATTCATTAAAATAAAACAATGTTCTCCTTACCATCCTTATTATATACTAAAACACTTCCTTAAATAATGGAAAACAATTATCAGTGGTTTGCTTCTAACAAACATTGTTATATCAAATACAAACATTTCTGATTTCATTAAAACTATGCCAATGTCTACTTATAACTATTCCTTATAATTTATACAGTTTATTTATTATATTTGGGTCCAGTTATTACTTATAGGCTATTATCACAAGTTCTTTCTTTATTCCTGACTACACTTCACTTTATTACCTAGTGTTTTTATGTAGTCCATTGATTAACACTGGGTCGTATCATGGTTCATTATTTATTATTATCTTTCTTACTTACTTATCACTTTTTTATTCACCTTCTAACATTGTATTTCACATTTCATGTATTTATTATCACTGGGTCCTATCAAGGTTCATTAATTATCACCACTTTCCTACTTAATTATTGCTATTTTAGTTTATTTTATAATATTGTCTTTTGATAGTATATTTACCAAAACTATTTCTATATTTTATCATTATATTTTTTCTTACATTTCATTTTCCTTTTACATTTCCTACTGTTTACATACTATTTATTTCCCTACTTAATTTTGTACTTTTATGTATATGATTCTTATTAACAATTGGGTATTTTTTATATTATGACTTTAACTATTTTCTCTGGATAACCTTTTCAAATCTATTAGGTCTCGTCATCGTCATTGTCCTTGTCTACGTCAAATTCAGTTAGTGGTGTTCTATAAATATATAGAATACTAAAACAGAATATTTAGTTTGTTACAATATATATATATATAAAACTATAAATATTGTAACAAACTAAATATTCTGTTTTACAAAATAAAAATTTGTGGTTTACCAAAAATAAAAATTTTTGGTGGTTTTGTTTTTTGAAAAATATTGTTTAATTGGTTTTTGTTGTTTGTATTTAGTAAATTAATTTTTGTAATTGATTCGTGTAAAAATTTAACTCTTTTGTTTCTGTTTCTGTTAAGTGTATCACTTACGTTTTTATAATTAACTTCCGCATTAATTGTATTATCTCCAGCACAAATCAATACTTCTTCTTAATTGAGTATTCTCCTTCTTTTTTGGTAAAGTCCGCCTTTCGGATAGTCCGTTTTCTCAATTTATCTTATTTTTAATTCTATTTATTAAATTTATAAATAAATAGAAACCAACTTGCAGAAATTTTAGATTTATTAACAATTGTATAATGTATCGAGTGTTAATCGATTATGCAACAGTAGGGTAGTATCGACTCGTTCTCAGGGCTGTCGATTAATTTTTTACATCTGTATTTTCTATTAATTATTAGGTTCTTTGAACTAACCTAACCTAACTAACCTATTATTTTATATATAGTCAGAGAAGGATAAGGTCAGGAAAGTATAACACTTACATGTAAAAAGCTTAAGAATTAAAAATTACAAGTTATTAGTCAATATATAATGTTTATTAAAGAAAAAATTCGAACCATTGAAGACTGAATGATTATGTTGGTAAAGCTCGCTTTGAATTGTGGGAGTCAAGATGGCTGCTCCCGGACTGCCTATGTTAATCCGTAGCCGGCTCGACGAAATTTTCTTTCAATAAATGGTGCCTTTTCAATGTTTCCTCGTCTCCGCAGTTGTGATTATTCCTTCTGGTCTTAGTAGAATGGTTCTGGTTCAGTGTTTTGTGATTCACTTTGATTAAATATGTGTGATAATGTTTAATTTACTTTGTTCAATAAGGTCGAAACTTGCACTTCTCGTCTCGTTATTAAGAATTATTTATTGTATAGGTTTAATTTATTATTTCACTCATTTACTGTTCCGTATTACTTTAGTTTAATTGTGGTATTAAATGTTCTCACTGAGTTTAAGGTTTAAGTTCAAAATTTAGTAATTTACGATTTTTCACTGTAGACTAGGCTTACAGACCGATCGCTATATTTGTCTGCTATATAGGTTAATATAAGCAAAAATCTCGTTCAAGTGTGCTCGACAAGGTCCAATAATTAACTGTTCTCATTTCCTTCGTCTCCTGAAATCGTCTTAGCCAATTTAATATTAGCAATACATTGTTTTAAATCTGTTTGGCTTCCGCTACATTCGGAAAATTTACATTATATTACTGAATATATTTTTGCTAATATATAATTTTATGAAATACTAAATACATAACCTCTTTCTTTAGTTCATTCTGTTTGATTTGATACCAAATAAGATAGTTTTACAAAGTTTGTTATCTAAAATACTATATTTCTTTCATTTTGAAAAAGTAGGCTTTAAAATTTACTTCCTGTCCTTCCCCAAATGTTTGCCATTTTATATGTTATATTTATGATTGTACTAAATCTCAGATTGACATAAAATGTTTATCTTCCCTTAATTTCTTGTAATTTTATTAATTGGTTATCCTTTTATATATTATTCAATAATTTATAACTCCCCACTCTGAATTTTCAGTTATTACGTTTGCATTTTTTCTCATAATTCTTCCTATCTTTTTACAATATCTTTTTAAAGTATAAAATTTACATTATATTATTCTGTGACTGATTTAACTTACATAAATTTCATCAGTTTAACTAGTTTACTGTACTTGATTCTTCAATTATAATGAAGTTTAGATTTACCATTTGGCCTAGATTTTATCTGGTTTTACATACAAAGTTTTTTAATAATATAGCTTGTTTATACCCTTTCTGACCTTCTATTCTAATACAATGTTAATTAACAATTCCTTACTTTACTACAAGAACATTTAGTATTGAATTCTAGCTAATAATACATAAAAATTATTTGACATGAAAAACATGGTATTTAAGCTGAGACATTCTAGTCTTGATTATTTCTAGTAACTCATAATAAACATTTTATAATCAAAGAATGTGAGTGGTATCCACACTCAGACATTGCATTCTTGATTAAAACTATTAAACATAATAAACATTTTAGAATATTAGAACATTACTCTCTATTTCCTACATTTAGGTATGGAGTTCATTTATTTTAATAGGAACATAACACATCTGTTCCTTCATTTTTAAATCTTTCTTAACATTACTTGTGTGCAGTCTTATCTGTTTTTATTTTATTTTAGGGATGTATCCCTTGTCACTTTACTTATTAACTACCTGCTCTCTATTTATCTTACTCATTTCAGTGAACGTTATTAGATAAAGAGTGGCAATTTATTAGAAACATTAGTCTTTGCTTTTCATAATACTATTCTCTCAAAGAGTATTCATGAAGTTAAATTAAAACTTTAAAGTTGTTTAAAGGTACACTTTTATGAAGTTTAAGCATTTAATGCACTTTCTTGAAGTTTATTTACTATAATATAATAACTTGCACTTGTCCCCTGTTAATTCTTGATACTATCACTAATCAGTTTTATAGTTGTATATTATCAAGAATTTTATTTATAGAGGACTGTTAAGATTTGTTTTTTATTCATTATACAATAACATTCCTGGGTGCACTTTTACTTATAACTCTAAACACTTTTGTTTACATTTATTTTACATTAATTCTGTTTTTGGGTGTTATACTTTCATTTGTGACATTTAATTTCCTTTGGGGTTTTTGTTTCCTCCTTGCTGGGTTTCCTTTGAGTATTTGTTGTACTCTTCTGTTTTTGGGTGTTATACTTTCATTTGTGATATTTAATTTCCTTTGGGGTTTTTGTTTTCTCCTTGCTGGGTTTCCTTTGAGTATTTGTTGTACTCTTCTCCTCCTACTATCTTGTATCTTCAAACTCATTCCTGTTTATTAGGTATTTTGGTTTGTTCTGGGTATCTTCCTTATTCATTCTTTGTTTCTTCATTACCCTATAGTTATTATGTACGTTGGTTTGTTCTGGGTATCTTCCTTATTCATTCTTTGTTTCTTCATTGCCATATAGTTATTATGTACGTTGGTTTGTTCTGGGTATCTTCCTTACTTACTCCTATCCTACCTGGGTATTTTCTTACTTTATTTTAGTTTTCTAATTTATTTTTCATTACACATATTTGTTGCATAGTTGTTTTTTCTGTATTTTTACTTCTTCAAGTTATGATTGTATTTTATGGTGATACTTATTTGTTTTCATTTGGATTTTACTTTGATAGTTATTTTAATTGATATTTATTTATGATCATATTTCATTCTTTATTAAGTGGATAATCTGTCATGCTACAATATATATAACTGTTCTGCCGACGGACAGCATGTCCGACTGCAACTGTGTCTTGAAATGAAGAGAGGGCTTCCAGTCGAACCCTTAATTTATACCCTCTCGAGATTCCGCACCTCTTGGTTCCGAAATTATCCTGTCGAGACCTGCAGATCACATGATAGCCCCCACTCTCGAACCTTTTCATATATTTGCAATTTTTTGCAAATGGCAATGTTTTGTATGGAATTGAGATAGCACAAATCATAGCTAATTTGATTAAGCACTCACTGTATTAATTTGAGTGTCTTAGTGTAATTTGGGTATTTTTGGCACATTTATTTCGCACTGACTTCGCGTAGTGTGTCCTATTAACGTCATTTTCTTACTGTGGATACCTACAAAATTTACACACACTTTGGTGCCTTTTGTTTGTTTAGACACTAATTAGTTTTCACACAGTGAATTAAAATAATTATTTTAGTAATTAATTGGGGAGGGTAGCTGAGATTCCTGTCTGTACATGCATTACTAACACACACAAGATACACGCGTAACACACATACAATCGAGCAGGTGTTCTTTGCCTGTTGGAACAGGTTAATTTCTCCCCTAGTATAAAAATGAAATATTTTTACAATCCCAGACCTGTCCATTTACACCAAACTTATAATAATTTTACAAATTTTATATTTATTTAAATCAATGCTTAATACAGCATATGGCTGTATCGTTGCAATATATATATTGTGACAATACAAGCATATGCTGTAATGCGCATATATGAAATAAAATAAATATTTAAATTAATTTTAGTAATACGTATATAATAGACCAGCAGGTGTGAAATTGGAAGCTGGCTTATAAACAGAAATCAACAAGAAACATCACGCGATTACCGCTGTAAGCGTGTACACAAGTAAATAGAGTGTGTGCGTGAAGCCTGTTAGAGCCTGAAAGTTTGCAACCTCACCCCAAGTAAATGTTAAATTAAGATTGTATTTAATTTTAAGCAAACCATAAATGTTAGAAAGAATGTAAAAATTTCTAAAAATGCGTAAAAATCAGACACATGTGCAGTGCGAATTCTACGTAATTCGGACAATCAGTGCGAATTCTGTGCGATTTTTAAAGCATAATAATTACACTAGTGATGCGATCATTATGATAATTACATATCATGTGTGTAATTAAATTAGACAATATTAGATCACATTGAAATCCGCATTAAACAGTGCGATTGGCAAAAAAGTGCGAATATGTGAAATGAGACGAGAGTGGGGGCACTCACGCCATGGACAGTTTTTGACATGCTTGTTCCTGAGCCAGCAGGTGTGGTTTTCTTGGTGAATATAACGAGCCCAGGAGAGCCAATCTCTCTTCTCAAACAGTCTTCAGTCGTGGCGGTACGCTATGTCCGTCTGAGACGCGAATTTTTAATTACTTTGGACAGAGTTAGACGCTATGTCTAACATCAACAAGATTTTTATGTCGTAACTGTAAAGTATTACGGGAAATGTTTTGATTTCAAGTAGTAATAAAAGATAATAAATAAAAAGTACCGTAAATAAAATCGTCGGATGTCTACGAGCAGTCTACAACTAAGAACATCAACTCTAGACAGATGGCGAGAAAATATCTAGCAGAGGAACGAAACACAGAGCACTAGAGACGGTTCTATCACAACAGCAACCGATCCAGAGCAAAACGTCATTACAATCTACAGCAGCCGATGGACCATGGAGAGACGGGAGAACGACCAGTGAAACCAGGAAAGACAGGAGGACATCCAGTAGGAGAGGACCGACAGATCACTGGAGGACATGGGACAATCTGCAGAATTTGAGGTGACGAAAAACCAATTTATAATTATTAAAGAATAAAGACATTGAAAGGCATTAATAAAAACATTTTAAAATTAAAGAATAACTATGTAGATAGAGATAAGAGAATGTAATTTACTTGTAATCAGAATTTTTTTTAATGATTTTTATTTAATGAATGAACAGTCAATGTAAAGACAATTTAAATCCTTGCTTGGAGTATTAATAATTGAGTTAATGATTAAATTTTTTTATTGAAAGCACATAACGTAAAGTAATTGGAAATAATCAACTAATTTTGTTAAAATGATTATAAAGCCGTAAAAGGTATTTCAAGTATAGAGTAAGAATGTATTAACGAATTTAAAAAAGCACACATTCAGACTGAGGTTTCGAAAAATTATAATATAACGAAGAAATGTTGTACTTAGAATTGCTAATATAATATCTAAGATATAAAATTCATTTTTATGATGAGAGTACGGCAAGCAAAGAAACATTGAAACCATAGATAATGAATATCTTATGGCGAAGCGATTATTATTAATATGTTTGTTTGAATTAATAAATGAAAACATATTACGATTCCTAAAAGGACTACTCTTATTATAATTACACCTGAACTCCAATTATACATACACGTTGTTAGTAATGTTATATAAAGTGTATGAGTTAAATTAATGTACAAATTAAATTACACAGAAAAATAATTTATTACATTTGGCGTCCCAAAGAACGTGGGGCTCTACACAAAATAAATTATAGAAAATTAATTTGTTACATGTTGCCGCTCCAAAATCGTGGGGCTATTCAAACACAAATAGATTTGTATTTGTATTTGTTTTTTAATTTGTTAAAATATATATATATATATACTATTGAAATATTTACTGTATACAAATAACAATTACTTGTAGTATTAAAAATTGCCATTTACTTTAGTGTAAGACTATATTACCAACTGTGCACCTATTTCAAGTAAACATAGAAGTTATTAGAAAATAATGTTGAAGTTACAAAATTGTATAACATTAAAGGTTTTCATAATGAAAAACTGTTCTTTCTGATAGTAAAATTAAACTATTGAATCTTACTTTTAAGATATTTTTTATTAAACTTTATGAACCGGGGTTTATAGCTTTTGTAGTATGTTTCATTTTGCGTTATTATTAAGTGTACGTCAGCTACTAATGAATATTGTACGCGGTTAGTTAGTGCAATGAGCAGTTTATAATATAAAGTAAGCTCATAAAATTAAAGTAACTTACGATGTTGAGATGGCATTTTCAAACTCTAGGTTGCAAGACCTTTTGACGTCCCTTATGTTATTACATAAAACGTATTACTCTGAAAGAAGAGACATATTTAAATAGAAATAATAAAATAGTAAAGCAGCTGTAGAAAGCATGTATAAATAATACAAACATTTTACAATTTATTATTGATTAGTTTACCAAATCAATGAAGACTGCGTTGCAATAATGTATACCACATTACATTTTGAAGGTACTGTTAAAAATTTCTTTGTGATACAAAACACGTTTAGACAATAGTTTTGTTTATAGGATTGTTTGTCCACTTTATTCTAAACAACTGGCTACGTTCTTATACATTCTTAGCTGCTTTTACTGAAATTGTTGTTTTTATGAAAATCAGTTTCCTGTTAAATATATCGTGGTAATTCTACTTAAAGAATTATCAAAATTAAAACGTTACATACTCTGTAAAACGCTTCCCTTGTCGACATTGTAGTTTTCATCCTTTCTAAAAATCTTTGTTCCCTGAGTTTCAATTTTATTCTCTTTTCCGAAAAAAGCATAACCATTTCAGTAATGGACTTTTAACATAAATTGGAACAATGCTATTTCTCAGAGTACTTATGTAAATGTTACGTATAACACCTGATAAGATGTACTGCTAAACTCTCTTGTGTCTCACACAAGAAACATAAAAGCTGAGTAACTTCAAGTAGAATAAAGATTTTACGTTAATATATAATTCAACATTCTTTCAATTTCATTAATTAAGGTCTGTCCATTTGTTGCTTGCTGTTAACAAGCGTATCGTTTGTTTTGTGTGTGTGTGTGTGTGTGTGTGTGTGTGTGTGTTTTATTATATGGTATTATTAAAGGTTTTGGTTAAACCGTTCCACATTTTCTTTTCAATACAATTATCATTTAATATTATGAAATTCATAATTTTCCGAGAAACGCATATTGTAAAATTATGTTGTTTACTATTATACTTTTCATTGCATTAAAATTAATTAAAAACATATTCACGATCAAATATAATTTAACATTCGAGATAATAATCAAATATTGTTTAGTTTAAATAACATAAAATTGAATGAAATTTCTTATTATTTTTACATGATTAATGTTGTCTTTTTAGTAATTACGTAAAAAAACAAGTAATCTCATTCTCTCCTTCCAATACCATTAAAAGGTTTCTTTAAATTTCTTAAGGCTCAGTAATATTTGAATTATTATAGGAGGCATCACATACGCCTATGTATTCTATCAATTACAAAGATAAGTTTTGAATCAATTAACCTCACTTAATGGTAAGCTAATGGCCAGTTAATCGACGGGTTCCTATAGCTGGAAGGGTTACCGCCAATCGCGATTATCCTCTAGAATGCAATGGACGAAAATTGAATTTCGTGGTACAGTATCTGGTGGCAATTTAGGTAACAGGTGTAGTTTGTATCGGACACAGAGACACCTTGAGGCATCGGTAGCTCTACGTGGGGCATAGAACCTCCATGTCGGTGGCAAAAGTTATAGCGACATGCAGCGAGTTCAGCATGTACGGCAGGGGTCCCTAAAGAGAAATTAGGGACAACCTAAAGGTGCAGTGGCATATGGAATATGCATCTTTGAACTAGAATACATGGTCTCCGAGATGGGGTACAGCGTCGCCATTGGGGATGATCCTGACGATAACAAGTGTAGGTTGCAAGCAACAAGTAATGGTACCGCTCTAGATGAGTCTTGCAAAGAAGCACGGCATTAGTGTCGTACTCCGTTACGAGACACGCCACTTCGGATTGGCGGGGGAAAATACCATTGGCATTCCACATGACAGCCACAGGTTTTTAGGCACCTAAGGCTAGAAGCAGCAAAAGGGTGGGCAAGGATTGAAATACCAATAGGAGTACCGTGTTCCTATTCGCAGCAGACCTCATGTTTTTACTAGACTATCATACCAGGTGGTTAGGGGGCGACCGGAACCGGAAGATTCACGGGATTTGGGAAAACGTGCCTGACTTGCCTCTTCCGGAGTTACAAACTAAGAAGTGCTGGCGGCCTTGCTGGTCGTCTCTCCACCGGGATCATTTTGAGGAGTACTACTGGTTATCCCGCTTAGGTGTTTTAGGGTGGTCCTTTTACGCTTGTCGCTCGGAGGGCTTCCGGCAATTACAATTGCGCTTTTTATTAGTCTTAGACAGTAGTGGCGGCCACTGCTGTCTAGTAAAGGCCAGGCGATCCGGCTGGCACTGGGGTATAACTACGGCTGGGGTAGCAATACTAAATAGTGGAAATGACACTCGCCAGTTCAGAGTAAAGACTGCTACACGGCTTTGCACGGATTTACAAACTTCTGACAGATGATACTCAGGACCAGGCCACTGGACGGAGGTCCTGACATAAATGCTAAAGAGCAAGAACGTTAAGGGGAACACTTTCATGAAAATCGAAAAAAATATCGATTTAAAAAAAATGTCTGATAGAATAGAATATCCCCTTCAAAATGGTACATAAACCATTTTGATATCCTAATTAGAAGTGCCACAAACAAATTTTTTCCCTACCTATGTTTTGTGTAAATTTAGCACTCTATATACCTCTATATACCCTTTGCATAGTAACAGTTGATTTTGACCTTGGTATTTAGTTTCCAAATCAGAATCTGTTTGCAAACAATCTATGAAGAAAGCTGTAGAGGAAGCAATTTCCAAAAATGACGGATGTAGAGACTTATCGGTCGCCATTGATGGGTCGTGGCAGAAGCGTGGTCTCACGCCACTCAAAGGTTTAGTATCTGCCACATTCCTGAAATCAGGGAAAGAATTGGACATAGAAATTTTTTCTAAATTTTGCTTATGTAGCAATAAATTAATTAAAATTCATGAAGAAGGATGTTCTGCAAACTTTGCTGGCACAAGTGGGGCTATGGAGGTAGCCGGAGCTGTAAAGATAGTTGTACGTTCCATGCCAAACTACTACTTGTGTACTTTATGGTGACCGCCAACCTTGGTGAAAGCAATGTGCGCAGAACCGTGTTTTTGTCAGTGTAACGGCACGTCTCACTGAGCGCATAAGTGTTGATGCGTTTTCAAAAACATTTGCCGTGTAGGCCTGTATTTAATTTAATTATTTAGTTTGTATCGTTACTAGTGTTTAGTTTGGGACTGTGACGTGTGCTAAATAATCTAATTACATTTAAATTTCATTTATTATTGTCTGTGGTTATGTTTTCAGACATCACGTTAAGTTAAACTAAATTTTATTTTGCTTAAAGTATAGTTACTTTTACAGTACATTTTATTTCATTACGTAATCAGAAAAAATGCCTCCAATTAAATCGAAGTTAGGTAAAAATATTGTGCATAGCCAAGCTCGGGAAGTCATTTCTAATGTGTGTAAATTTATGGAATGTGAAAAAATGGAATTAGTAGGCCTATTCCACTAAATATGGTTCAAAAACGAATAGCATCAGCAACAGGAGTTTCTGAAAGAACGATCCGCCGTATTAAAAGTGATAACGGTAGAAAATGGACAGTCACCACACTTTATAACACCTCGTAAAGAAAGAAAGATGAGGTCAACAAATTCGAATATTGATGATTTTGATAAATGTCTAATAAGACGAACAATTTACAATTTTACGACAACATAAAAAACATTTCCTACGCTACAAAAACTTCATCAACTTCTTAAGTCTAGTGTAAACTTTCAAGAAGGTAGCTTATCATGTTTAAGGAAAGTTGTTATAAACTTAGGGTTTAAGTGGAAGAAGATTAGAAATAATAGAAGTGTATTAAATGAACGTCAAGAGATAAGGGCAAAAAGAATTGTGAATACCTTGGAGAAATAAAACGATTCATGACAGAAAACCGGCCAATCGTTTACACAAATGAGACGTATATACACACGTCTCATGCAGTAAAAAAGTCGTGGTACGACGAAAGTGGTGAAGGAACTAGTGTACCGTTAAATAAAGGAGACAGATTCATAATAATTCACGCGGGTACAGATTAAGGGTTCATCGATGGTGCCTTATTAGTTTTTAAATCGGGACAGAAAACAGGTGATTATGATGGGGATATGAATAGTACAAATTTCGAGAAATGGGTAGTTGAAAAGCTAATTCCGGGATTACCAAAAAACTCAGTGTTAGTATTAGACAATGCGCCATACCACAATCACCAATCTGAAAAATGTCCCACATCAAATTCTTCAAAAAGTGAGTTAATGCAGTGGTTATCTAATAAAAAAATGCCTTTTACACCTAATATGTTTAAAACAGACCTATATAAGTTAGTAAAAATGAATAAACCGTTAGAAAACCCTATAAAATAGATAGTATTTTAGGAAATCACGGCTACACTGTTATTCGTCTACCTCCGTATCATCCTGACCTAAACCCCATAGCACTTATTTGGGTTCAACTTAAACACTCTGCTGCAAAAAACGACACCACTTATGAGAATAAAAACATAATAGATTTAACTAGGCAAGCATGTCAATCAATAGAAAAACAACAATGGACATCAGTGTGTGAACATGTAATTAAAATTGAAGACGAATATTTGGAAAGAGAAGGATTAATAGATGAAATGGAAAATAGGCTTTTAATTAACTTAGGCGAAGATGATGATGACGATGACGACGACGACAACCTATCAAGCGCTGAATCTTCTTCAGATGATGGCAGCTTTATCTCCGGTGTTGAAGCAATTTTGGACAGAGAAACATCGCCAGACTTGGAGAATGATACTGAATTCCCAGTTCATTCTGACTTCGTATATACTTCTTTATAAGTCGGTAAGTTACTTACATTCATTACTTACATCACAATTTTAAAATTTGTATTAATAATAATTGTATTAAATGCAAGAAAAATTAATGGGCTTGATTTTGTGTGATATTTTATATAAAGTATGCATATTTTTATGCGCGTTTACATATATTTTACCCACTTTTTTCGTTTAGGTCCTATTTTAACAGCACTTGCATAAAGCATATTTCTAGTCATTTTAGATGTATATTTCTCTATTTCTTTTATTAGTATTCCACTTGCTTGCTTTATACTAGTGATTATTTATTATTTACATTGTGTAACAAATAACATTGTTGTGGTATTACAAATACATAATTGATACAATTTCGAGTAATACTGAGTAGAATTATAAATAGTAGTTAGTTGAATGAAATCCGGAAATGTCAACAATGTGTAAAACCCGAGTTGTAATAATTAAATAGTTAAGGGCGCCCATTACGCCGGCTGTAGCAACAGTAAGACGGACGTTTTTGAAATGAGGTGTTATAACTGAGCACACTGAGTCTCCCCACTACCTCCACTTTTCGCGCAGCTATGGAGCGGCCACCGTAAATTAACGCGATTGTACGATACACAGACTACCTCGGTGATGGAGACACTAAAGCATATTTTGAAGTGTGTGAGACACACACAGGACCTGGACATATGACAGGTCATATGGACCTGATATAGAAATTAAAAAAATTGAGTGTGTAGGCCAGATACAGAAAAAGATGGGCACAAGATTAAGAACTCTGAAAGCAAAGACAAAAATACTTCCTGATGGTACTCCGCTCGGAGGTAGAAATCGACTGACTGATGTTACAATCCTAAAATTACAACCCTACTATGGTTTAGCTATTAGGAAAAATAGTGAGTCTGTCAAGAACATGAAAGAAGCCATATGGGCTCATGAAACACCACAAATTCATGCGTTGTGTCCAAGAGATGAAACAACTTGGTGCAATTCAACTTGGCAAAGTTTCAAAAAAAAACCTACGATCATACAGAACACTTTCATCTGCCTGTAAATATCATGAGCTTCATAAAACCTATCTTTCAAGACCTTGCCAAGCCAGAATTACTTGAAAAATGTCTTCAGGGCAGGAATCAGAATGTAAATGAAGCCCTGAATAATGTTATTTGGACCTACGCACCAAAAAAAGGTTTTGTTGGAACGAATACTTTAAAATTTGGTGTTTATGAAGCTGTGACAACATTCAATGATGGCCACATTGGTAAGTGGATATTATTCAAGGATATTGGTCTGAGACCTGGAAAACACTTTACAAAGATGACGTAGGTCCTAGATCGGCGGTGAACAGCAAAAGCTGAGACTGCCCGACAAGAGCCAGAAAAGAAGATAAGGAGAGACATATGTTAAAAAGAAGATTCGAAGATCATTTTGAAGAAGAAGAAGACCAAGAGCACCATCATATGGTCCAGTAATGTACTAGACGGTGAAACAAATCACATTTATGTATATTTTTTTTTAGTTTTTCTTCGTTTTCCGAAAATAAGCTTTCTTAAATCTTATGTACCTTTTTCTCAGAAACTATAAAAGACATTGCCCTGAAATTTTTACTGCTTGTAAAACTAATCATCTTGTATATATGGAACTAAAATAATTAAAATATGTTAATAATTCTTAAAGTAAGAAAATATAAACTTCAAACAAATTATTATTTTGTAGAGATGATATAAACAAAAATTTAGTATATTATAAATTGTCATAAACTAAAACTTTTAGTTCCACTTTTGTAAAAAGGTTCAAGCTAAATAATAAAAAACCCAAGCTGATATCTTGTACAGTTCCTAAGAAAAAGGTACAAACGTTAACATGATCCTGTATAGGGAAAAGTGCTCCCCTTAAGGAGACCGTAGATTTCCCGAAACTGTCCTAGTTTCTGAAGTTTCACCAGGAAGCTGTTGGCAGGCTTTTGTGGTCACGTGTAGGACAAACCTTGCAGTCGTCGCGTAGCCTAGCGAGTTAAGTTCCTGCCCGATATAGTGAGGGGAGGTATGGGAGGGTATATCGGATATAACGACTTTGATTTCATGTTCTTCAGGGAATGCAAAGGTGTAAAATGATATGTGCTGGGTTGAAAGGAATCGCTGTATACATTGGAAGTCAGAGGTGCTGGGCTACAAGATTTTCTGCAGAGTGCCTTGAAACTTAGTCTCGATCTTGATCTTACGACGGGTTTTACGGATAAAATGTAAAATTTTTGTAAATATTTCCGGTTGTCAGGAATGTAATTTGAGGAATGCCAGGAATGTGCACAGTTTTGGTGGAAGGACAACAGGGATCTGTACTCTCCTCAGTCCGTTTCCTTGTCTACAACATATTTCTGTCAGTTTTGCCCGGAGCCACGTTCTCCATCTTTGCCGACGACGCCTTTGTCGGCACTAAACTATGCCTTTCCCGTATCATTGCTGTGCCCACTCTCCTCGCAAATTGTGAGTAGGAAGCTCAGATAGACTTACTTCCGGATTTACTAAGAAAGTGGCGGATGATAACCAAAACCAAGAAATCAAGGCGATCTGTTCCACTTTTAAGTCCATTTCCTGATGCGAGTCCCTCTCCGTAGGGAGCCTGATGAAATATCTAGGCGTTCGGCTCGACCGCCGCCTATGCTTTAACGCTCATGTGACCGGAATCTTCGATAAGGCTGGCAGTGTCCGAGCCAAACTTTTTCTTTTCTTCAACTGTCACAACCGCGTGGATGTACGCACAAAAGTCGCTTTTATCTTTTGTGTATTAGGTCAGCACTAAACTACGCCTTTCCCGCATAGTGGTAGCTCTTGTCGACTACAAATTCAGACTGGATTTGTAGTCTGAAACAATTCCAGTCGAAAAACCTCCGTTCCTTGTCGGGATCTTTTTGGATTATCAGAAATGACGTAAATCGTAGAGGTCTTCGAGATCCCGCACAGTCCAATTTTGTCCGGTCTCTGACTAAAACTCTCTTTGATGTAACCTCGATCTCTTACTTTCCTTAACTGAGGACCATCGGTACCACAGAACCAACATCGCCGATCCGGATCAATCGCCCTCGGGTTTATTACACCTGCCATAAAGCCATCTTCGTACTTAAGTTGTTGTTAATACCCCTGGAGTTTACGACTTACAACCTGCTTCCCTCACTGTCTTCAGAGATCACCTACTTAGCACGACTGAATACGCTGCTTGCTGCTTTTACCTTTGCCACCAGAACAAAAGATCTCTGCCTCTGCCTCATGGTGTCTGCTAACTGTGTCCGAGACAGGTGAGAAGTGTCACCTGTGCTATCTGTATCGTAGCTATGCCACGATATGCAGCATTTGCCCCCAGCATTTAGCGAAATATTTCGTTAGAAGTAACCCTTCTAGCTCTAGGATCTCGTTGATGAACCCGGGATAGCCTCCTCTGCAAGCAAGGAAAATACCGCCGAGTCGAGGACAAATTCTGGTCCTCATTGGACAGCATCGTGTGGCCTTCGTTGGACTAGGCATGTCCCCGGCTGGCCCAGAACGCAGTGTCGCTTGTGCTCACTAATTCGGCAGTCTGCGTTTTCACCAGTCCGAGACAGGTGAGAAGTGTCACCTGTGCTATCTGTATCGTAGCTATGCCACGATATGCAGCATTTGCCCCCAGCATTTAGCGAAATATTTCGTTAGAAGTACCCTTCTAGCTCTAGGATCTCGTTGATGAACCCGGGATAGCCTCCTCTGCAAGCAAGGAAAATACCGCCGAGTCGAGGACAAATTCTGGTCCTCATTGGACAGCATCGTGTGGCCTTCGTTGGACTAGGCATGTCCCCGGCTGGCCCAGAACGCAGTGTCGCTTGTGCTTACTAATTCGGCAGTCTGCGTTTCTTGTTGCCTTACCGCTTGATCACAGCACTGTGTACACCCCGCACAAGAACAGTGGACCCCCGGCGTCCTTTACCAATCGCAGGCGTTGTTGGATCTTTTGTGTAGGCAAGTCCCAGCACACATTCCACATCGCTCGATAAAACTCCCGATACGTTCGTTCGTCACACGCCTGAAGACCTCAGTGCCGACCAACTGCTGCTTGTCCGATGTTTCATTTGGCCGCAACGCTCACCTCCGCAGTGGAGCAATTGCCCACCCTCGCCTGCAGCATCGTGTCCAGACGTCCGGCCTCTTTTTTAAGGAACTTTAGGATCACAGTACTGTGGTTCAGCCTTAACGTATATCATCCCACGTTGCCGTTGACTCGTTTCCACTGAAGATAGCAGTCAGTTACACTACTGAAACGTCTGGTTTTGTCAGAAAATTTAGACTACGGCCAAACAGCCCGGTAGTTAACTTTAACCAAAATGATACCAGATTTTAAGCTTTTGTACAACATTACGACACCTCTACGGGGAGGACGTTCTATAAAGATAAGACGATTCAAGGGTCTCAGGAAGAAGTCTCAACTACTCTACTCACTGGCTTTTCTGCTGAGCTGCCGGGATACTGGGGTTATTCTCCGGTTTCTAAAACTCAAGAACAACGTTTTTACACCTCAAGCCAGTCGCATTTATCGGCGCGCAGAGCAGGCAATGTTACGCGAACGTATCCACCGGACCAGAAAAGATCTGGCCGATAACAATATACAGTTATTGCACTTACATCTGGAGTTGAGCACTGTGTTTTCACGTAGCCACTGAGATCTGGTGGATAGACTAAGTTCCAGCGCATCCGAGGCCGTTCGCGAGAGTGTTCGCTCGCGCCGTGAGGCGAAATATTGGCGAGTTACCCCCGAGGAGAACAGCCAAGTGCAACAACAGCAGCGACGCAGACTAGAAATGGACAGGAGAGTTGTGAATTTGTCGGACCGACAGCTAACTAACACCGAAGTTGCTGTCCTAGCGAGGGGGGAATGTTTGCTGTGGCCCCTAAGAAGATTCCAGTAGAGGACATTATTTCCAACATTGAAGCAGGAGTGCGCCGTCTTCCATGTGATCAGGCTGATGAAATCAGGATAGAAGCTTCCAGGATCCTGGGCAGAGCAAAACGCCACGCTGCAAAATTCCACTGGCGGAGCTGCGGGCATTGAAAACCTTAAGGCGGGACGACTCCATAATTATTTTACCGGCAGATAAGGTAAGCGCGATGGTTTTTCTATACACCGAGGACTACCAAAGGAAGATCGGGGAACTGTTGGACCCAGAATCATACAAAAAAATGAGTAGAGATCCAACCGCAGTGGTCCTTAGAAGGACCGATTTTCTGGTGAAGGGCCTGACGTGAGGGCAGCCTTCAGGTGTTCTGAAGCACTTACGCCTAGGCTTTACGGGCTCTCCAAGATCCATAAACCGGATGTTCCGCTGAGAGCAATTATCAGCAACCTATAGGGTCTCCAACCTATCATGTTGCGAAACACCTTACCGAGCAGCTCCTGACATACGTCGTGGGCGAACATAGCCGCTACTGTGTATTGAGGCAGCCGGAGACGTCTGCCGCGGCGGAACACGCGCTCGCTAATGTGACGAAGTTTTTGTCAGCGTTGAGTGCGTACTTCCCTCGCCTTCATATGGAGTCCGTCCAGATTCAGAAACATGCTGCGATCGCTGTGAATCGGCGGACTAACTGACTGACTCTGGGCTGTGTGGTTGATGCGTCGCCGAGATGTATCACAATGGAATCCGAGTTTCGAGCTTCCTCCTCCAGCAATCAGGGCGACTTGCTCTTAAGCAGGCCGTTCTTGGCTGTTATGGTAGCCTACATTAGTGCAGTATACACCGAGGCTGTTTCCACGAATCACCTGGACCTACACGGTACCTGCCCAGCCCGGCCACTAGAGGATTTTCTTGGAACCTCGCTGCACGTGCATAAAATTTGCGTGCAAGTCGCCTAAAGGTGTGATCTAAGGAGCGGACGCCAAGTCATCTCCTTAGAAGGCGAGATGAGAATCGGCGGGGGACTTTGGCCGCTAGCCGAAGCCCTCTGTTGAGGACGCTCTGCAACATATTGTTACGACTGTCTACTTGATCGTCGTAGGTACAGTGGAAAACAAAATACAAGACACCAATTAAGTCACTAATCACCAGCTTTAATTTTCACAGTTAAACAGTTCATAATTCACAACACAGTCTCTTACAACGAATCAAATAAAAATTCTTCACCTGCAATAAAATGTCAACCAATATAAAACACAATTGTATTACAATTATACCGTCCGATTATAAAACACAACACCTCGCCACAATAACCACTTGAACGCACAGAACAATCACTTGGAATCGCCCGACAATAAACTGAAGAAATAAGGCCGCTGACGTCTTGTATTTATACAACGCTCACAGACCAGAAGATTCCAAACTACGCCTTATCTCTAAACTACGACGTAATTAATTGCGGCCTTGACACAGTCAAGCGTGAATTCTGGCACAGTCTAGCAAATGCGTTGACAGTCACTTACGCCAAACGTATTACATTCCGGATACCTCTGGAACGTTCGATAAACACGTGGATTGTTCTGAGATGTCGTAACACATCCCCCTCCTTAAGCCTGTTCGTCCCGAACTGGCAAACCGTCTCTGAAGTAATACTTAGCCAGGCGATCTAGGTGGACGACCTTGAACTTTCGCTGCCCTTCCTGTTCAATCCGATAAACAACATTGTTGATTTTTTTCACAGTGTAGGGTCCTTCCCAGTTAGACTGAAGCTTAGGTGAGCGACCACGACGGCGCTTTGGGTTGAACAACCAGACCTGATCTCCTTCTTGGAAACCCACACTATTGCTGCGAATGTCATACCGAGTTTTCATTTTATCACTGGCAATCTTCAGCCGTCCTCTTACCATTCGATTCATTTCTCGCAGTTGGTTTTCTAATTGCGAGGAAAGGTTCTGTGGCTCTTGGGATTGAGTCTCAGGTGATCCGAACATTAAGTCCCCAGGAAGACGAATCTCCCGCCCAAACACCAATTTTGCTGGAGTCATGCCGGTTGTGTCGCGTGCTGATTATCTATACGCCATGAGGAATAGTGGTATACGTTGGCCTCAGTCTGTTTGGTTCTCGTCAACAACCTTCGAAAGATGCTGCTCAAGTGTCCTATTGAATCTCTCAACCATCCCGTCCGACTGAGGTTGCAGAGGCGTAGTCCTGGTCTTTCGAATTCCGAGTAGACGGCATAATTCTTTAAACCCTCCTGATTCGAAATTTCTCCCTTGATCCGTATGGATTTCCATACGGGCTCCATAACGGCAACTCAAGTTGTGAACTAACTCCTGTACTAAAACCATGTTGTACCGGTTTCCATCGTCAGTAACTGAGAATGGTCCCAGCAATGTCTATGGCAATTCTCTCAAAAGGCAGTCCAACGTTATACTGTCTCATTTTTCCCCTGCTTCTGGTTTGTGGGACCTTGCTCGCAGCACATATTTCACATGTCAGAACCCATTCCTCTACGTCGTGGCGAAGATGACAATAGAATCGCTTCCGTATTTTGTCAAGGGTTTTGTTAATACCAAGATGGCCTCTAGACGTCATCATGCATCTCCTTCAAAACAGACTGCACTTTACTTCGGGGAACTATCAACTGCATGACCACGTCTCTTCCATCTGCACTTCCCAAGCCCTTTTCAGCAATCCGTTTTCTAAGGTAAGAGATTCCCAATGTGCCTAGTAGGACTTCAGCACTTCGGAACCATAGCAGATATCTTGCCAATCCGGGCGACGACCTTCTCTTTTGCTGTAAAGATCGGTCCAATGTCTTCATCAGTCTTGTCGACAGTCTTGTGTTGTCCAGCCGTCTGCCAGGAAATCTACATGGCGTGATGGCTTGAACATGTTCGCTTGAGTTTTGTTCTTCCTTCCTGTGGCAATGTCGGCAGTCTTCCGAGCACGGTCTTCGTGATAAGCCATCAGCATTACAATGCAGGCGCCCCCGTCGATGTTGTACCTTGAAGTTGTAGTCTTGCAGACGTTCAAGCCACGTTGCCAACTGTCCTTCCGGATGATCTTTTCGGAGTTTGGCGGAACAGTTATGGCCACTTGGTTTATGGCGTCCATCAATTTTTCTGATTTAGTCATTGTGGAGAGCATTACCTCTTCTCCTCCAATTCTTAAGACATTGTTTTTGAAGTCGACTATAATAAATCCGTATGCATTCATAACGTCCACACCAAGAATTGCTTCATCCACAATGTCTGCAACAAGTACTTGATGATTAAACTCAAGTCGGCCGAGGCGTAGGTGTATCTCCACTCTTCCAAACACTTTTACAGGCCATCCAGTAGCTGTTCGCAAGCTGCAAGAGCACCTGGATCTTCACCTAGGGCTTCAGATCTTTCACCACGTTAGGCCGCACAATGGAAACTGTTGCGCCTGTGTCAACTGTAATCGAGGTTGGCCTTTCTTGAACGAACCCGGTAACCACCAAGCTCCCGCTGTTTTTCTGAAGTGTAGAAATTGCGTATTGTCTAGGGGCTTCGTTCCTCCAGTTAGTCGCCCCCGTTGTACCGACTATTGCTCGTTTCCTGTGGCTGAATTCTAATACGGCACTCTCGTTGTAGATGCCCAGGTTTCCCACATCGATAACACTTCGGTCTTCCATCCTTTCTTATTTTATTCTGTGCGCCGACCGTCGAGTCTCTGTTCCTTGTTCTTCTTCTTCATCGTCTGTGCCGTCGCGATCTTTTAGCGCGCACTTTATGACTTGTACAACCAGATGCTGATTTGGCGGCCTCAAATTGCAAAGCATGTACCAGGGCGTCCGCACTGTTATGGTGTCTTGCCATTCGTAACACTTGCTGTAGTTCGTTATCTCGGACACCGGCAGTAAATATCTGTATCAGAAAACTCGTTCGAAAATCTTCTGGCGCTTGAGGATAGGCCAGTTTAATTAGTCTGCCGATATACTTGCTTCAAACTCTTGAAGGCTCTCCCCGGAATGCTGTCGCCTTGCTCTCAACTGAGTGCAGTACACATCTCGCAAATGTTTATCACCATACCATAATTCCAGAGCTTTTATCTGCGTTTGCAAGTAGTACTTTCAAAAGTCAAACGTAAAGCAACGAACATAAGAGGATTTGCCAGTTCGGTACGGGGCATTTGCTTAAGGAGGGGGCAAAACTATGTGGAAATGACAGACATGACATTTCAGACAGGTTGATAACGCAACATTTGACGTGGTCGGAGACACACGTTTTAGTCGTTTGCCGATTACTCTGCATCATTTGGTCGGCGCAGTGAGTTCAAAGTCAGATATTGGCATAGGTTCCAGAACGTTCCAGCGCCTGTGACTACGAAATTTATTCTCGGCGCGTCACCTGGAAAATTGTATATTATTATCAAATCTCACTGGGGTGTAAATAGAAGCACCAGTAGTGATCCAAGTTCATTTTTGGCCTGCGAGTTTACACTTCTGATTTGAGTGATTGTTATTGTGACTTCCGGTTTTCAGTCTAATTGTTTTACTTAGTGCGAAACAAATAACTGTCGTGTAATAAGTTGACAATTATTGTTGTGTTTTGAACAAATTTAACTCAAATTATTGTACAATAGTGACTTTGTTGATGTCTAACCGTTGTTTGTTTCTAATTAAAGTTGTAATTAGTGACTTCATCTGGTGTCAGCTATTATGTAGGCTACAATACGATGATTCGTGTGACCATCGTAACAATATTTATGTGTTTTTCCCTCGCGGTGTGTGTGTGTGTGTGTGTGTGTGTGTGTGTGTGTGTGTGTGTGTGTGTGTGTGTGTGTGTGTGTGTGTGTGTGTGTGTGTGTGTGTGTGTGTGTGTGTGTGTGTGTGTGTGTGTGTGTGTGTGTGTGTGTGTGTGTGTGTGTGTGTGTGTGTGTGTGTGTGTGTGTGTGTGTGTGTGTGTGTGTGTGTGTGTGTGTGTGTGTGTGTGTGTGTGTGTGTGTGTGTGTGTGCTATTCAAGTAGTAGATCAACTGCGTGATATCAGAAGTTGTCTATTGGCTACCTACCTTTGGCAGTGATATGCTATGTCTGTAACGTTATTTGCTAAAGCAGAAGGCAAGGTACTCTTGTCACAGTGCAACGTAGATGTTTATGTAAGAGAAAATATATGAGATGTTCAACTACACGCAATGTTCACCGGATGTTTAGCAAAGGTTATTTGAAATCGTGGAACAAAAAGATTATTGTCTTTCCACGAAAGTAAAATAAACAACCTCGTAGCCTTTATTACAGTCCTCTTTTGTCTTAAACCATACAAAAACAATTTGACCAGATATCCTTAAATGTATTTCGCAGATGCAAGAACATAATCCTGTTTTTAGTTATTTGATTTTAATATTTACTGGCAACACGTGTGGTTAAGCTGATGTACAAGATATGCTCATTAACTATTATTAAATCACAAGTCATTAAAACGTAATAAGAAAGTATGTTAACTTGCGTGTTAAGAAAAAGTCGAATACACAATGCAGGAACCTGCGTAATGGTCTCCAAAGGAAGTCGTTCCTTTACAGATCGAACCATGGGACATGAAAGTTTCATAGAATACTAAAAGACTATACAATTTTAGAGAACAGGAGATATGATATTACGACAACAGTTTTAATTACTTACAGTAACAGAACCTGTACCACATAAAGACAAAATTAAAATAGTGTATAATGCACACGATTCCACACAAAGAATACTGTGAGAAGAGATGTAGGTTACTGGTAAGAAGAAGTGTTGGAAAACCTAAGACAAGAACATGAAAAGATAACATGTATATTACTGAAAATATAAGAATAGAAGGAGAGGAAGAAGAAGAAGAAAAAAAGTTGGAAACGTCAAATAAAATTAAGAGAAGAATAATTAAAAACATTAATTTGTGAGCCTAAAATTTCTCATTATTTTTCCTGGCAGTATTAAATTTGAGAAAACAATGAATTTTCATATAGGCTGAAGAGCGAATAAGATTCGGGAATAATATTAACTTAAGAACAGAAACAGATGAATTCACTAAATTCTTCATTACAGAAGGAGGTAAAACGAATATAAATAATGTAAATTAACTTATGATCAGATTACCTTCCAAAGTACATAATGTTTTTTGTTTTTTGTACAAAATTTTCTTATGAAGCACTTGTTTTATTCTGTCCATCTTTTTTAAGTAAAGAAATTTCTAAAAGTCGTTCATGTAAAATTATGCTCCTTTTTAATTTATCGGTTTATCATTGTTACCAATTGCCAACTCAACTTTGAAATATGGATTTTCAGACAGTTGGTTAGTAAAGGAAAGTAAAGGAAAGAAAATGTTTGAAACATTATGGTCGCTTCTTAACTTTTGTGATACACTTAAAATGGTTGATATGAAATGCTGGTTATTATTGTTATTTGAATATTTCTTGGATTGTGTGCAATAAGAGCTAAACGTATGCCCTAAAAGACCCTTAAGATGATTGAAATGAAGTCGGCACTTCCTTGACGATAACAACATTTGACAGACATCGATACGCAACTAAACAGACGCGAGTAGAGTGATTATTACGATAAAGTAGAAGACATACGGGGAAATAGAGACAGAGAGGTAGATTACAGGAATTGGTGGAGTTTTAATAAGTCAGTCTTGCTTCTCTTTAAGTCTACTTTAGAGTTACATTTGTTTTTTATCATGATGTTAATGTGACGACGCGCCGTAAAGAACGTGATTATGTGACATGCGCTACCTACTTAGCAGTTAACGATGTGACGTAAACTAACATAGTACTTTATGCAATAGTAAATGATAAAAAACAGTGCCTTATAACCACTATTACTATTAGAGGTTAAAATGTCTGGTAATTCTAATTCGCCAGTTATGATAAAGGCGCGGTAGACATTATGTTAAAACAATATGGTTACAATTCTCTTAATCAGTCAACAACTGGTTTTAGACGATTATATATATATTTCGTACATAACTTCAATATTTCTTGCAGATCTTCTATGGTATTACAAACAGTTCTTCAAATATTAAATACTTCTACAAGTAAAATTTATTGTATTTTCACCTAACGTACGTTTCACTGACTATATCAGTATCATCAGAGGCTAATAAATCAGTATTTAATATTTAAAAAACTACATTACACATTCATTACACACGCGCGCGCGCCCAATGGTGTGTGTATTGCGATGGATATTCTAATTGCACATGTAATGTAGCAGATAGTAAAAGCATATAATAGCACAAAAAGACACTGCGTGAATAAGTAGCGATTGTAGATTTGAACATTAAAAATTATAATTATCTTGTTGGTACATTCTCTTCATTCAATTTTTAAATTATTTATATATATTAAACTTTCACTGTGAACACTTACTTTTTGGTTTTTGTTTCCCAGACGTTTCGACGTGGTGTTCGTCTTCCTCAGTGGGATTTTTTCTATAAAAGTAGAAAACTAAACACAGCAGAACAATTTGAAATATACAGATATCACACACTACAACCAAACAACATATTAAATGAACAATTACATTATAGATCACACATACTTTTCGATACACTGATTCAAACACAAACTTTGAATCCCAGCGCCAATTCCCTCCCACCAGCAACCCCCACCACACACACCTACAACCCATAACCGTTACTTTGTACAGACATTCAGTATTTTAAATCCCACTGAGGAAGACGAACACCACGCCGAAACGTCTGGGAAACAAAAACCAAAAAGTAAGTGTTCACAGTGAAAGTTTAATATATATAAATATTAAAAATTAGTTGGTACGGAACATTATTAAAAATGTTAGTTTCATATTTTTTAGACTTGTGAAACAACTTTAAGTGCTGTCAAATGGTGCGTAATAGCCGCGTGTGAAGTATGCGTGTGCGAGGGTACATAATTCTTTTACGGGATATTCATAAGAAACACGGTCATTTAAATTACTTATAATATGGGAAATTGTTAGATGGGACTTGAACTAAAAAATTGTTTGTAATTATTGTTTGTAACAAAAAGACCTTACTAATGGCAATATTTATTTTCAAAATCAGTAAATATCTGTGTACATGTAAAAGGTTTTTTGACTATAATTCCAGTCGTAAAAATTATCATGTTTTTGAACAAGAATTGTTCTGTTTGGAAGCCTTCTTGGACAATAACATTTATTATCTATGTAAAAGTTACAGAAGGGTTTACCAAAGAACCAGTGATATTACGAGAATTCAGTCGAGAATAATTATTTGAAACGGCTAGATCAGTCTCTCTTGAAACTCGATAACGTGTAAGTGACGCTTGGTTCATGACGATCGGTCTGCTAATCACAACTAACACAAGTTAGAAATTTCCTAGAGTTACTGTAAGAAATATTATAAGCGTGCTATTCCGCAAACGATCAATATGTATGCGACACCTACACGTCGCATTGAATTTGGCGCCGCAACGTGTGTGGACTCGATTAGTTAAAACATATTTTGAATTTTAATTAATAAATTAAAAATTAATTAAATTGTTGAAAATTAAAAATTGTAAAAACTAAATTAAGAGTTACTTGAAGGAACAAATATACAGTGGTACGTACAGGTGGATTTGGATAAATTAGCTGTTTTGATATCGCGAGGTTAGAATAAACGATTATTTCTGATTGCTCTTTAAATGCACTACTATTTTTGTAAACAGTTCTTGTACTATTGGCCTACTAATTGACTGTGATAAAACTTGGATTAGACATGCACACGACAATACAATAAACACATACATAGCGGTCTCACTAATCTCAGATATTGGTAATTCAATACAAGGTATAAATAGTTTTATAAATGCCAAAAAAGAAATGTTAGCTGCTATAAAAGTGATTGGTGGGCAAACATCAGGCTGAAGGTAATCAGAAATTCGAGCAGCCTAACAAGAAACTTGATGAGCGCAACCGGAAACTAGGAAAGTTTATAAAAAGATAAATAGAGGATTTTGAAAAAAAAATAATCACAGAAAATGAAACACTCGTATACCCATTTCAAACACAAGTGAACTAGCTTCAAATAAAACTGGACGAAAAGTATATACAACATGACAAAAGTTAAAGGAACAAGAAAATCTTACACAAATCGACCAGACTCCTAACGAACACGAACTAATACACACACAGTTACAGAAACGAATTGACAATTAAGAATTGGCTTGTACTGGACAGGGTAATCGAATCACATATGTAGGCTATACCACAACATGGAAGAATCGACTCAACATCCAAAGCTCTACGCGAATTAAAATGATAACCTAATAATCTATTATTTATTCAATCCAATCCATTGATTAAAATAAACTAACTTAATCTATATCTATAAAAATGAATGTTTGTTTCTTTCTTTGTCCCGTATGCGTTCCTATACGATTCATCCGATTGCGATGAAACTTCGGTGAGTTGTTGTGCGCACGCCCGCGAAGGTTTAAGAATTTTTTTCAATGGGGCCCTTTGGGGGGTTCTTGGGGTCTTCCACATCTCCTCCTAAACCACTGGACCGATTTCAACCAAACTTGGCACAAATATTTCGTGCAACGGGAGAACCAACATAGGGTAGGTGTTTCTTCGATGGGGTCCTTTGGGGGGTCCTTTGGGGTCTTCCACATCTTCTCCTAAACCACTGGACCGATTTCAACCAAACTTGGCACAAATATTTTACGCAACGGGAGAACCAACATAGGATAGGTGTTTTTTTCGACGGAGTCCTTTGGGGGATCCTTAGGGGTCTTCCACATCTCCTCCTAAACCACTGGACCGATTTCAACCAAACTTGGCACAAATATTTTACGCAACGGGAGAACCAACATAGGATATGTGTTTTTTCGATATGATACTTCGGGGGGTCCTTTGGGGTCTTCCACGTCTCCTCCTAAACCACTGGACCGATTTCAACCAAACTTGGCACAAATATTTTGCGCAAAGGGAGAACCAACATAGGATAGGTGTTTTTTCGATGGGGTTCTTTTGGGGGTTCTTTGGGGTCTTCCACATCTCCTCCTAAACCACTGGACCGATTTCAACCAAACTTGGCACAAATATTTTACGCAACGGGAGAACCAACATAGGACAGGTGTTTTTTTTCGATACGATCCTCTGGGGGGTCCTTTGGAGTCTTAAAAAACTAACTTATTAGATCTGGTTACTATGGCAACCCAATGGAATAGATTCTGTTCTAAATATATTATCGCACTAAATTGAAGACCACGCGAACGAAGTCTTTATATATTATATATATACAAACACTTTCTTTCTTTGAGTGGCATTGCAACGCATGCCGGGTACTCGCTAGTTATTTATAAGAAGGACTCCATTACACCAGCAAAGATTTTATAGTAAATAAGACAAAAAGAACTTTCAAACATGAATTTATTTCATTGTATATAAAGAAATCTTTAGTTGTGTTACAAAGGTCAACAGATATAGATTGGTTATTTTTTATAAATAGTATTTAAAGTTCTGTAGTTTGTTATAAACAAATTGCATCATTAATAAAAATCGTTGTGTGTTAAGTAAGTGTTACGTGTGTGTGTGTGTGTGTGTGTGTGTGTGTGTGTGTGTGTGTGTGTGTGTGTGTGTGTGTGTGTGTGTGTGTGTGTGTGTGTGTGTGTGTGTGTGTGTGTGTGTGTGTGTGTGTTGTTTCGGCAATTACGAAGAATAGAGAACTTCGGCCCGCCCGTTTCTCGGCTAGCCGAGCAGGTGCAGCGTGTCGGTTAAGGCCGCACACAAGTACCTTCCAGACTGTTCGACAGCACTTGAAACTACTCAAATTATGCTGGCACGCCAAATGAATGGGTAATTATTCTGGAAGATTTTCACGCTGAATATAAGCAACAGCGGCAGGGTTAGTTAGTCAGTTACATCTGGCGAGACTGTAGAACGCGGGTCAAGTGGTTGTTTTGGAAAGTGATTACTGTGTTATAATTAGTGCGGTACTCTTAGTAGTTGACATTAATATTTCGTGTGGACAAATGTAACTTGACTTACTGCATGAGAGTACCTTGTTAATTTGAAATTGTTATTTGTGGTTCATTAAGGTTGATAATAAGTGATTTCATTGGTGTCTGTATTTCGTTTGTTCCACTGTACCGTCTGCATTTTGATTCCGTGAGACAGTCGTAAAATATATATTATGAAACCCTGTGATTATACTGATCGCAACTGTGTTGCTTTAACTACCGGCTAGGCCGTAGGATTTTGTGTGTTCGTTGTGCTAACTGTAAATGCTGTACAGTAAAATTATGTTAATGTGGATGAGTGAGTCTTCGTTGGCATGAAATAACTAATATTATATTTCTATAAAAATCTTCAATTAATTAATTATTTTAAAAAAAATTTGCATATTCTGTTAGTCTCACGTAGACTGTTAGTTGTATGTATTACTACGAACGAACGAGTGCATATAACATAATTATTTGTTACGAGTTGCAGGAGTAATTAATTATAGTTTACGTAAGTCAGTTACTTTCGCGCACTTTGCAATAAACGTCCGACTATACACGCGTCAATGAACACGCCTTTCTGTGATATTTCAGAGCAAGCATTTTGTCAGGCGCAAGTTTCATTAAATAAACACATTGAATTATTCCCATCCATTAATGTCTGTCTGTACGAGTTCACGAACGTACATACAGTACGCACACAGGGGTGATGTCAATTGTAGTACAAACAGGTATAGGACGGCAGAACACACACAAGCTGAAATTTGAGAAGACGAGAATTGTTTATGAATTTTTTTCATTTCCGTTTACACCATATAAAAATTATTTCTTACAGTTTCGATATTATGTAAATACTTAATATTACCCTGAATGAATAAGCAAATATCTATTGTTGCAATACATGTATTTGAGACTTTCAAACAACAATTAAAGTCGTTTTCCAACATCATAACTTTAAAACTTTACAATGTTTTCAATCATCATCCTTCAGATTTCATCGTCTGCGCCTTTGTATTCTTTATACCTTACATGCAAGTCTATCACGGCATCCCCTATTTCCTTCATTCAGAATTTGTCCATTCTATTAATCTTTTTGGCCATCTGTCCCATACGGCACAATAACCGTAACATCTTACTGTACCTTGTTGCGTCAAATGTATCAATCATACTGGTACATGTACTCATTGTCTTTCTTATTTCTTCATTTTTAATTCTACCTTGTAATGTAAGCATACAGCACCTACTCCAGTATTCCTTTTTCATGGCTTGCAATATTTTCATCATATTATGTTCTGTAATTTACGCCACTTCAGCCGTTATGTGAGATTACTTTCCTCTATTGTCTTATATATTTTAATAAAAATGAAAAACAAATTCCAAGTATAAATCCGTAATTCGTAATAACATTTGATTACTATTGTTCCTGAAGTGACAAAGTTGATTTTACTCTAATAAACATTACAATCTACTAAAGCCGCCTAACACTATATTTTTTTTTACAAATTATTCTCCCTGACATAGTTTTATGCGTATTAAAATTTAAATTGGAAAGGGATTAGTGTTATGTATGTAGTCTGAATAAGATGATCAAGGAAATAAACTATACCTGCCGAAGTAGGATTACCTGAAACTTTATTCACAGGTGGTCTCCACGTACTGTGTGACGCGTCACGGTGCGTCAACACCCGTGAACCCTTACTTCACTCTCCTGCTGCCGTCCCTCTGTTGTACATCAACATGTGTGTTCACTTACTCTTCACTATACGTTTACATAACTGTATACATGTACCCTCACATACGCGTACATAATTTCATGTTAGTATTCAACAAGTGAAAATGTAGTTTACACACATAAACACTATCCTTTATATTGGAAAACACGAAGTCATGATTTGTTTCATTTATACTTTCATACAATCTCAATCTGACATTTTGTTATGACTCTGGTTTTTAAAAGATTTCATGAAAGTTTAGTTAAATAATTATGTAAACTTTGTATCATTTCATATAATATTAATAATATACTAGTAATATTAGATTTATATTTGGTAGATTTTAATAATAGTTTTTAAAATAAACATTCTAAGTATAAACAATAATATATATTATATAATAAAGATACCAGCAACATACATTTAACAGTTTATTAAATTTTTGTCTAATGACTGACGTACGAAATTACTTTTGCTTCGTTATCGGATGTAAGAGCTGAATTCTTCAACACTTTTCTGATACATTGGGTTTATATCTAAACGTACAAAGTAGCTAGAAAAAATGTATATAAAAGGCATGTATAAAGCTATATCTTAAAACAGAATAAATGAATTTGTACGTAGTTGCACGTAGTTTTCAGATTATAAAGTTTGTTCCATTGTTAGAACCAGGTGGTGTGGTGATATTGTTGGTCAGCAGCCTTGTAATTCTCTGATTAGCTGCTGCATGTTTGGTTTTTGAGGACGCTATATAATGTGTTCGTATCGAGTTCCCAACTATATTGCATCTCCTATGACCGTTGAGCCTCCTACGTGGTATGTCTGTTGTAGTGAAGGTGCTAGCTCAACCTATACTTAATTTTACTGTATATACTTAATGTTTCAAGGAAACTTCGTATTTGACTTAGCATTTAAGGTATTATTTAAGATAGGCCTATTTCTTTTCTTGGGTCCGTGTTCTTCAATAGCGATCCGATGGCCTACGTATATCCGAACTATCCTAACATGTCCTGAGTAAGAATTTGGCGATTTTTCCGTTATGTAACTTATGTGTACGAGTATAACTGTTTTGATGTTTTAAGGTCAGTAAATATTATTGTATGTTTAGGTTTACTAAGTTTACAAATTTGCGGTTGTACCAAAAAGCATAATATTACACAGAGTTTTAAAAACACAATACTAAAAATCGTTGAAGTCTTAATGAAGGATTGGCTGGTAACCAAATCTTTGCTATAAAATCTACGGTTTACAAGAAAACATAAGAAAATACTACAAAAGAATGAAAGATTTAAAGTAATCTAGCTGCTTAGAAAGAGTTTGAAAGAACTTAGTTCTATTCTAATTTGAGCTAAAAACGGCCATATTTACCATATACGTCCCTATTCAATCAAAGAATGAAAAAAGACATGAAAGGACAACGTTTACGAATATTGAAAACGCAAAACAAAATTGCGTAGCAAACTCAAAACCTAGTAAAAAATTATTAAAAATCTTTCTTAGAATCTCAAAAATTGTTGGCATAATTGTATTATGTCTGGCCGTGGTTACTCTAAAGGACAAAATATAAATATAGATGATCTAGGCCGGAATGTCGACAGATATTCCTGGGGTAAAGAAACAGTAGCTGAAAGTACCAAGTTAAAGTTTAAGAGAAATGATTCTGAAACCGCATATGTTTGTAATATTACAGGCGTGAATCTAGTTGGATTTAGTCAGCAGTAATGCAGAGTCTTTTTGTTTATTTTGCTGCTGTCTTGCGACTGAATGTTGGAGCATCAAAGACTAAGTGAAAACAACGCTGAATATAAACTCCCGGAAACCATGGCTCCTCCACTTGGTTTAAGGAGCCAACCCCACTACATGACTTACGCATCTATAGGCTGATACTTTATAATGAGGTAATAACATGCTCAAAATCTTTAAAGAAAACACTCTGATGGAGTTAAAGGTAAATGACTGCAACCAAAAAAGGACAAGCAATTTTGAATAAATGGAAGATAAAATTGGCAACATGGAATGCACGAAGCGTCAGGAAAAAAATAAGAACTTTGCAGGAAATTTAAAGAAAGTCGTATTAATGTACCCATAATTTCATTACTTAATTAAAACTTAACACTAACTAAAGACCTCGATGGATTCACAATGATCTATAATTGAGTTAGCAATAGCAACAATAGCAAGCAAACAGTGAAGTAGCAGTATTAGTAGATCGAAAATGAAAGTCGAGAGTTGATACACACATGTTAATGAGAGACTAATAATTGTAGTCTAAGAGTGGCAGGAGTTTATGCTCTAGAGCAGGGACGAAAAAAATAAATTGAGGAATAAACATGAAACAATAACAGAAATAACGTTGTTAAAATTCCTTCCCGGTCTGTTTGGCCGTGGCCCAATATTTTCTGCAAAACCAGACGTTTTGGCAATGCCATCGACTGCCATCTTCAGTGAAAACCAAATACGTTAACGTGAGGTGGTATACGTTAGTGACCACAATACTGTGGTTAAGGCTCACGTTAGTGTACTCGATTTTCACTGAAGATGGCAGTCGATGGCGCTGCCGATCATTGTATTATATTTGGGGGAAGAATGACATAACTGCTTTTAGATTAACAATTAAAATTTAAATTTCATACAATTTTATAAAGAATCTTCTTTTTATTAAAAATTATACAAATAAGATTCTCAACACGTAGGGATTAATGATATGCCTGAGCTAGACGGATGCCGTTAGTATTCCACAACGCTGCCAACAAATAACAAGTCCCTATGACAATTCACAAGGCACGATCAATTAGGCCGTTCAATCCCAACAATATACAACGAATAAACGGAAATAAAAATGAATTATTTAAAAACGTATTATTAATACGTCTAATTATTTTTAAGTTGTATCAGATAATATCTGCAGAAATCTAATTCGATACAGTTTTTCTTACTGGTGTAACGGTGAACATTTTTTAGAACGATGTAAGTAGTAAAAATTTGTATTTTTCAAAATGATATGTAAAATTCTTTGAACAGTTTTGGCTATACTGCAGTAACAGATATTAATACAATTTATCTATACCACTCCAGGTATATCGGTACCACAACAAACTGTACGCTTCGTTAGTTACAACCGTGGGAATTAATTTTACCATTCCGGCACCCCAATTATTTAAGAATTTTGATGAAACAAAATTCAAAAATTAACAAATATATCTTTCAAAAACGTATGTGGCAGTTTTACAATTTGGAAGTGTTAAAGATTCTATATTGCCATAACTGCGTTAATAAATATATGGAGCATATAATCATTTTCCTGTACTTTTTATTCTACACTTAGTGATAGAGATGTACTTAGTTTGTATACGCTTGTAATCAGTTCAACAAGTTGAACGAAGATATTAATTATATGTAGTTTCTCTGGAACAGGCGTGTGAGAAGAGAGATGTAGAATTTACCAAAATAGAGCCAGCACTAATCCTATGGGAAGAAGAGGATGAGAAGTTGTTACTGAAGGATTAACTCGGAAATACTAGACAGAGTATTAGAAGGGGACCAGTGGCTGGATAGGAATTTTTGAAAATTAGTAATCGAAAGACACTGAAAGACGTTTGACGCGCACATATGCACGCGCGCGCGCGCACACACACACACACCTTTTTTTGCAGACGTTTGCTTTACATATTTTTATCCTGCCAATAATATAATTTTTCTTAATTGTTAAGAATATAATCGTTTCTAAAGGGCATAACAGTTACGAATTCGGTATTGCTTTCCTGTAAATTACATGCAAATTAACTTAATAAGATGCAAGTACACTTACTAAATTAATACGTATACTTTGCAATCGTGTTAACCAGTAAAAAAATTAAACATAACTGTAAATTAAAACATATTCAGTGTTTAAGTGAATAAGTATAAAAGGTTGAATTGAAGTAAGTATTTATATAAAGTACTAACTGTATCAAGAAAGTAATGTTCTTTGCTCGATTGTTTAAACTAGTTTATTAAATTCTGAAATTCTGTAAAAAAGAGATATAAGGATACCTATGATTAAGGATAGACGCTGCAAGTTATAGATAAAACTAATAGTAGGAGTACTGAATCCAAAGGGCTATGAGATATGTTGCTTTCTCCAATCATTCCACGACTAATTTAAAAGTGTTTACTTGAAGTATGAAACAGAGTTACGAATTAACTTAAACTTTGTGTCAGAAATAAAATTTAAATTCTTGTTAAGTCTTGTTATTTTGATTTAAATTGGTGTATAAAGTTTACAAAAACTAAAATACAGTTATTAAAATTTTCTAAGACTTCTCAGATATCGGTATCACTTTTGAGATTAATCTATATAATTGTGTTTGTCTCCTACGATTACTTATATCTACTAGTGTGTAAGATATTAGCCATTTCGCTTAGTGATCCTCTTTTCCTTCAGTTGAGTTGTTGAACTGGTTTTTACCTGTTAACTTAAAGTTTAGGAAACTTACAGTTACCCTTCCCACAAATGAACGTGTAATCTTAGGCCTTTTATCTTATTTTCTTTCAAGAAATATTACACCTCTTAGCGGGAGATTGGGTTACTACATTGATCACCCATTCTTTTCTGCAACAAAGATTGTAGGATGTGTCTATCTGTACATTTCAATGAATTCTGTTACAAGACTACTTTACACTTGACAATTTACACTGTCTAAGTTGTAAACTTTATTGAATGCTTTAAAAGTGGGGATCGTTTTAAACTATACAATGAAATTACATTCAAACCCAACACTACTAATGATTTTTGACATGACTTGAATAGCACAATAGTAATTCACATAGTAATAACTATGTGACCGTTTAAATATTATAATTACTAAAACAATGATCCGTTGTGGGATATTCTTTGTTTACGCTCTACAAGTGACCTACAGCTGACAAAGTACTGTGTACAAATCAAAACTGGTATACGTACTTTACACTGAATCGTCAAACCTCGACAATTAAAATGTTGTGCTGTCCACACGTATCGTTTGATACACCAAGTAATATTTTGTAATTATTAACTATAAATTATATTTACTTTCTACCTATCTAATTTTATCACTAAATAGATTTATTGTGATTACACAATAATTTTCGATTTATTATAACTTTTTTATTTCCATTGTGTTTTTGTAAAATTGTTCTGATTACTTACACCTCTTTGTTTGGTTGGCTAAAAATTGTTGCATTGGTATGCAATTTTGGATTTGCAAAATATAAGATCGACTTTCACCATCGTGATGACAATTGAGAAATCGTGGAAGGTAGCGAATATCTCAACTGTGCGGTTGTATTCTTGAACTCAGTATCATCTACAGGCAGGTTTTAAACAATTATTTTTATCTAATTCTGTCTACCATCACTTTAATTCAAATATAATACCGATCGGTATACATAAAATAATACATAATTTTAATCACTATGAAACTGTATAAGTCTCTAATTTTTCATTAAAACAGACACTATATATATTTTGGCAATCGCTATAATATGTTATTAATTTTAAACACTGAAATCTACACTTACTTGCACAAATAAAAATTGTCGAAATTTTCTTTAAAAAATTCGTAGCAAGTAATTAAATAATTAAAATTTACTATTAAACCTAAATCTCTATTGGTCTTAACTCTAGATCATGATATTGATTTCTAATCAGAATTAAAATCATAACAAGTTACACATTAAGACCACATAGCTACAGAGACAGACGTTTTCTATAGTTGCATTACAGCTGATTCACAACAGAAGCTGCAGAAACATATACTACTTATCCTAAAACGTTTTGATATTTTATGAAATGACTTGTAACCAATGATATTCTATTTACTATTAATTTATTAAGTGATAAATCAAGAATTTACCATCAATGATTAGTCTACTGGCATATAAGAGATACCACAGGATCTCTTGCACTTCTCTGTGTACACGCGCGCGCGCTCGTGTGCCTCCGTATTCCTAGTATATAAGATTTAGAAAATACATAAGTAAAAATACTGTGTTATTAGGTAAGGATTTCAATGCTAAAAACACAATGATGTTCACATAGTCTACATGTATTAGGCCTAAATCTGTATACAGTTTTACACAACATCACTTAAAAATGTGCTCAATATTTTTAACTGATGGATACTAATTCTATTATGTTGCCAAATAAGGTTTTCATAGAATATAAACATAAAGTTAATGTAATATGGACATTTTTAATAGAAGCTTAAAAATCCAAAGATCGCTCAAAACGTAAAAAATGGGATGTTCACGAAAACGTAAGAAGAAAGATATTATTACTGACAAATGTGGGGTTTATAAAGAAATTACAGCAATAAAAACCAACTGCTACCAGAAGACTACCCTACCAGGACTGCAGAATAGGGCAAAACACAAAAACAAACTGTAAACATCGGTTACATTATTATAGTTAAAATATTTTAAATTATCCAAGTTGATACAATTTTGTTACTGAAATTTAACAGTAATTTTGGTGACAACACATAGATTAAAAAATGTACCTCTTGTGTTCGTTTTAATTATAAATGTCATATGTTTAAATCAAAATACCTTAAACTCCGCAAATATTTTTCTCAGCCTCTATATTAATAAAAAGCTTTCAACATCCTTTTCGACTGTGAATATCAGAAATCATAAAAAAGTATTTCAGGTCACGTAGGCAGTAATGATAGACTTGAACCGTACACATCCATTAGTATTCCCAACGCTGCCGACAAATAACAACAAATCCCTGCGACAATTCACAAAGCACGATCAATTAGGCAGTACGCAACCACACTGGACGTATCCAATCGTCAGAAAAATTAATTATTTAAAAGTATCTTCAGTAAAATTATACAAAATTATTTTAATCAGGCGTTAGAATATAATTTTCAAAAAGAGTTTACAACTTAACGTGGCTGATCCCTATGACTTTTCTTAATCTGTTAAAGATTTAAACCGAAAGATTGGTGTTCTCTGTCACCTACGAATAGATACCAGGTGTTCCTGTTCATGCAATACAGGTATGTCTTAGTCATTATTGATTGTTTCAGTTTGTACATCTCTATTTAAAGTTAATATACCATATAATTATCTTCAGGGGTCGAGGTAATTTGGAGAGGTAGTACCTTTGTACCTGGCTGACTGGGAACTGGTCCTCACAAATTCTCAGGGTTGGATGAAGTGATGTTAGCTCACAAAGGAGCCGTTAGCCTTTCTCCAGCCAAGACCGTACTGCGTGGTAAAGTGCCACATCCTACATGGGGTGACCCTGTCGATGCAGAACAAGATGGATCTAGACCGAAAGGTTGATAATAATCCTGGTAGAGAGCAGCAGGAGTCACCAGTACCAGGTTAGGGGATAACCGGCTTATCTTTGGAATATTACAGGCGGGAATCTTTGTATTTAGTCAGCTGTAAAACTGCGTCCTGTTGTTATAGGATAATATTTTGCTGTTGCCTTGCAGTTGGCTGTTGGGTTATCAAAGGGTAAGAGAAGAGAAGATTTAATAAAAATTACCGGGAGTCGTGCCTCGTAAGGAGGCAGCCCCTCCTGGTACCCTATAATGGAGAATTAACTTAATGTACTTGCAACGTTCAAAGAACACAGTCGGACGGAAATAATGTTAAACGACTTCAACCCAAAAAAGACAAGTGATTTGGAATAAATGAAAGATTGAAATTGGCGACATGGAATGTTCGGCGTAATATTAAAAAAGAAAAGGAACTGTGGAGGGAATTAAAATAAAAAATATTAATATTGCCATAATTTTAGAAACTAACAAGAAATTAATAGGAACTAAAGATCGTGATGGCTTTACAATTATATATAGTACAGTTGACCAACAAAAAAAGCAAGCAACAATAGCAATATTGATACATCAAAAATGGAAGTCGATAGTTGAAATCTATACATATGTCAACGAGAGATAACTAACTGTACGGTTCAAGACCTGCCGCAACTATCTAACAGTGGTAGGAGTCTATGCTCCAAAAGAGTGACGGAAAGAAGAAACTGATGAATTTTATGGAACATTACATATTATATATAATTAATTATGTTCTCGCAAGTAATAAGGTTAGCCACCAAATTCAAGATGTCCATATGTACAGAGGTGCGGATATATAGACATATATTCACATCATTATCTCCTTATTGCTAAGATTATCATGTTTGCTCGATGGAAGGGAAAAGACCTTGTATTAAGTCGAATGAGGAAGAATATAAATGTATATATATTGTAATATAAAATAAATCTCCAGTAAAAGCCCCAAGTTGCTGGTGCCAATATGTAATATACATAAATAATCCTCCTTCTTAAGCCCCAGGTTGCTGGTGCCAATATGTAATATAAAATAAATAGTACCTCTCTCACTTTATCTCCCCGCGATGGAAGCCAATATGTAATATAAAATAAATAAAAAACCTGTGTTTTATTTTTAAATAGAGAACTATTTATCTGAATCTCAGGGTTAACATACAAGTATCGTTAAAGTCTGGTACAATTTATACATAGAACAGACAATATAATATTTATGCATGAGACTTGATAATATGGTGTTGTAACTGTCTGTTGAATGGTTGTGGGTTCTTTTAAACATACTAGAAACTATAACAAAAAACTCTTACTATTAATGACTATGGTATACTAGTGTACAAAAATAATTCACAATTATATTGTTTTTATATTGTTTTTTAGTTATTGTTTTTGTTGTCATTGAATCTTTACTGTGTAATAATATAAAAAATAAATGTGTTTTGATGATATTAAATGGTGAAGTATGTGAGATTCCGATGCAATCAAGCCCCACTCTTTGGCCTAGCCAATTTGTAATAAAATAAATAAATAAGTTGTATTGTAATGTGTTTAATTGGTGTGTATTTGGTGTGGCTCTCGACGTCTTACTGGTCTGAAACACTTCCTTAAGTTTCCCAGCTGGTTGAGTCCCAATGGTAGCAAGACCGGTCGAGTAGCGTAAAGTTGATGAAGGAATATATCTGTTCAGCTTCGCCGAAAGTTTCAAAACAAAATTTATTGTTTTGAAGGAAATTTTAAAAAAAATTATGTTTATAAAAAAAAAAATTAAAAAAAAAATTTTAATTTTATTAATTAATTAATTATGATCAATTAATTAATATAGGGCTGTGAAGTTTTAAACAGTGTAATGCTCTTCTGAAAATTTTTATTAAAGTTTTAGTATATTTTAAATAAGCTATCACCACTCATAAGACTGTCTTCAAACCAATCGATACTTGTTTACCTTTTTATTTATAGGTTATCTTCACTTACGGGTGGTAAAGTCCTTGTAGATTATCAATTAGAATTATATTATTGGTAATTAATATTATTGAAGAAATAAAGAACTAATAAGTATTGAAAAGTATTAATGTTTTTATTAATTAATAGCAATATTGACTCTTATCGATTAGTATCGATTCTCAGGATATCGAAAAAAGTTACAAGTATATGATATAAAAATTATATAGGGTTCTTTAAACAGCCAGTTATTACCAAAGTCAGAGAAATCGGGCTAATATTTAAAAAGTATAACGTTACAATCAAATTAATAGTTATTAATAAACACAGACATTGAATAATAATTTGTAAATATAATAATTGTTTTCACCCAACAGCTGTGTCGAACTAGAAGGCGGGGTTCTGGCAATGATAACCAATATTGCAAATGGCTGCCGTGAAGTTAGTAAGATGTCATTCGTATATTGGACGTTCCAAATAAAAGATTTTCCTGTAGTATTCCTGTTCTGATGTCTGCGAATCTCTTGTAAAATGTTGTGTAGTGTCTAGTGTACTGTTTCTGAGTGGTATTTAGTGTATCCGTATAATTATTAGTTCAAACACTTTCCCCGATTCCGTCACTAATTTGGGTTAATGTATTGCACAGTTTTCTTGTGTTTTGTGGTGTTTTTCAGAGTAGATATGTATTGTTCTGTGTTTATGGAGTGTTTCTTGATTGTTTCTGTTATAATATGATAGTTTTTAGAAGTATTCCACAAGTCACTCGCGATTTCACAATAACGTACTATACCTTCGCTTTGTATGTCTATTATAGGTTAGGTTATGCACGTTACCAAACGTATGTCATGTTAACCGTTCAAAAACCAATAATTAACTAACTGTTTCCTTCAGTTTCAATTAAACTCTTAGCCCATATAATATTATCCTTAACATTGTTCAAATATTTTTCACATCCTGTGTACACTTTTACATTTTCACTATATGAATGCCTAAACTTTGGTTATTTGTCAATTTTATTCACTAGATTTGATTTAAATTAATCTTTCAGTTCATTCTGGTTATTTTCAGATTAAATAATGCCATTTTATAGTGTTTTCTGTCCAAAAAATAGTAATTTCACTTTCAGTTAGGTATACTCTGAAAGGTCAAAACATTAAAATTTACTTCCTGTCATTATATAAATTCAGCCATTTTATCAGTTATATTTAATATTAATAATCCTATATTGTATTAAAAGGTTCCTATTCCCTTATTTTCTGGTAATTAATTGAATTAGTTGTATTCTGAAACATTATTCTGAAATATATGACTCCCATGTCTAAATTTCTGAGTTTAGTCATTTTCATTTTTATTCATAATTCTGAATATAATTTATTAAAATCTCTCTAAATGGTATGTGCAATTATATGGCATGATCTCAAGTTTATTTTGTCTAAACCCCTTTTGTTTATTTGCATTTAATTGAGCAATTTCTCTGTTTTGATGAAGTTTGGTTTCCATTCTTTTGGCCTATGATTTTTTAACAATTTTTCTTACAAAATATTTTACAAACAATATATGATGTGTGATACCCTCTCTGACTTTTACAAATAGTATTATAAATTAAACATGTTTTCAAATTACACAAAAACAATTAGTATTGGTTACAATACAAATAATAGTTAAAACAAATAAAGAATATTTTTTTTAAATAAATGGTTGTCTTCAAGTCAGACATTTTGCAACAAAATCCCCATGTCCAACATGGAAACATGGTTTACGAAAAAGGTTTTTTACTAACTAACATCTTAATTACCCTCTACTATTTACAAGTGGTAACTATTTTTATAGTTCTGATGTTAGTTGTTTCAGACCCAAACAAATGGCCTTATATCTAATACATTTTTAAACATTCTTGTACTATATACATAAAAAACCTTATATTTATAATCTTATTTCTAACTATTATTATAAGTAGGATTCTACAGTTTTTATACCGTCTTTTACATTGTCCTTGGGGAATTGTACCCTGTCATTAACAAATAAATAGTATTAATTGTTCAAAAGGTATTATGAACTCTGTTTTTCTTTTTTCATGTAAAACAAAATGTTATTTTAAACAGATTCATGTCTTATGAACAACATATTGTCACAGTACATATTTTAAGTAATTGAAAAATGCATATTTCATTTCATCCAATGTTTGTGATTGCCAAGAATGAAACACAAGGTTCATTTTTTATAATACCCAAAACTATCACTGGTTCACTTTGCACTTATATATTATGTTAATGCTAAATGGTCGTATAGTCTTATTAACATAATAAATTGGTTAGCGTTTTTTCAATGGAGATTTGTTCCATGGGTACTATATTATTGTTTCATCTTAGTTCACAGGAAACTTTTACTTTATACACTCCTCTCTCTTAAATTTATATACATGTGGTTTTTATTTCGTTATACTTTTATTTTTAGATATTTATTTTGGGGATATAGGGATTTGGGTGTCTTTTATAAGAGCATGACATCTTCTTCAGGATGCTGCCCTCTTCTTCTTTCTTCAGTCTTCTTTTCTCCTGCCTTCTGGGACTGGTATCTTCTCCATCTTCTTCTTGTTGCCATCAGGTTTCTTGGGATCTTCTCCATCTTCTTCTTTATTACAGAAATACACAACCTGTATTGGTTGATCTTGGCTTACTTTAGGGTTTCTCTTCTATTTATTCTTCCTCGTTGTGGGTTTGGTCATATTCAGTACTGCTTTGTTATTTACTATTTTACCTTCCTGGGTTATAGTTTGAAAACCTTTGGTTATGATACTGGTTTTGGATGACTCATCACTAGTAACTCTTTTTACTTGAACTTGTATTTTCTTTATAATAATGATTTCCTTCCACAGTTGCTATGAATTAATCTATTTATATTAAACTTAATGCTTTCTTCCAAATTTAAATATTATAACTTTATTATTCTAATGATCAATTGCCATTCAATATTATGCTTATATCTGTCACGCTACAACTGTCATAATGTTAGTTTGGATATTTGATATATGATATGTTATCTCACTTATATTATATGTTGTCTCACTTATATGATGTGTTCCCTCACTTATATGATCTATTGGGTCCTGGTTGCTAACGTAGTTGTTCGGTTTATTTTTTCTCTTCTGATAATATTGATGATGCATTCAATTATATTTCTTCCTTCTACGGTGTTTACTTACTTCGACATTATTTCTCCATGGATATACGATTGATTTCGATATTTTAGTCTTTTTTGGTCATTTTGGCTTGGATATGTACGTGGTAGATTATTATTCTAGGTATTTGATATTATTTTTATGTAACGTCAATTTTGTTACATTACAATATATATATATATATATAGTTACGTTCAATGATCTGTGTATATATATATATATTGTTATAGAACAAATAAATTTATAGATAAATAATAATGATGCCCCACTTTTGTGAACGCCAATTTGTTATAAAACAAATAAATTTATAGAAATAATGTGTATAATGTGTATTATGTTGATAAGAAAAAAATTTTGTTGTTATTATAAATTTAATAAAAATTAAATTAAAATTTTTTTTAATTTTTTTGTTTAATTAATTTAATTAATTAATTAGTTAATTGTAACAAATTTCAATTACTTTCAATTAAATAAATGAGATATTGTGGTTTTGAAAATATTTGTTTTCTATAGATAATCTATTTATGTAGTTGGATCTAGTATTCTCTCTTCTAACTTTGCTCCTCTTCTTCTTCTTTTTTGGTATATTTCTCTAATAACTCTAAATTATTTTTAGAAGAAAGAAGAAACTAGTATTTACTGTACAAATAATTATGAACACATGTAATTGAGTAATTGTGATGTTTATTTCTTCACATTTGAAATTGTGCGCCACTCTTATGCGCATGGACCAGGCATTGATTGAGATTCGCTCAGGTCGATTGTGAATAAAAATGATAAAATATAATGTTTACAAAATTAATTATTTCGGATTCTTTTAACTGTCGAAATGGTTAGAGAGGGCAAGGAACAAGATAAAATACTTACAATTATCTTAAAATAAATTATTATTTGCTGAAAAAATAACAGGATTATGAAAATTGTCAATTATTAAATAAAGATCGAACCATTCGTAGAATGACGTCACCGACTTGTAGAGGCCGTGCTCCGTGCTGGTGGCTAGTAAATGCAAATGTCCGTCGCTCACTTTGACTTTCTGCTATACAACGCTGACGCTGGGTTCTTCTCCCTCAGAAATAAATGCGAATTCCTTTCTCTGCGAGGTTGTAGTATCTCTGGAAAATTGTGTGAAGTGTTCTTCCCTCTTCGGCGATGTCGTTCTGTGGTAGTTTATTGGTGCAGTGTTCTGTGTTCAAATATGTTGAGTTCGTGTCCAGATAGTATTGGTTGAATTCTGCTCAAAATGGCGGTTGATTTCTCGTTCTAGTGATGGATATTACTATTGTAGTTGTTCTGGTTCAGTTTGGTGTTAGTTATTAATTAGTGGTGTTGGTTTCCATTTGGTAACCTCAATAACACTTTTTGAGGTTGTTCGTCATTGTTTTTATTAAATTCCTTGGGTACCTTCTTCTCATTTTCTTTGATACCCCTTCCATATGTTTAATATTCTCTTGGTTCCTATTAGGTTTAATTTCTGACAATGATGTTACTTGTTTCCTTGTTCCATCGTTTGGTATTTCTTCTGTCCCTGTTCGGTCGCCAATTTGTAATTGAACCCAATTACAAATAATTAATTTATTATGTTGATAAGAAAAAATTTTGTTGTTATTATAGATTAATAACATTTTTTTTGTTTAATTAATTAATTATTTGTAATTGGGTTTAATTACAAATTGGCGCCCAACGTGGGGCATCATTATTATTTATCTATAAATTTATTTGTTCTATAACAAATAAATTACAAATAATAATATGGGGTTTAAATAAGCTCCACGTTGGATTCGTCATTGTTTTACACTATTTCTATTTTTTAAATCTTCCGTCAGTAAATTCTGATCTGTTCACATTCACGATTAACAATAGACTGATGACTTAAAGTCGTCGTTTTGTGGTAATTTATTAAATGTCTTTTCCTCTTCCCATTGTTTTTTTACAAATTTACATGTCTTGGATTTGATTTCAACTCATAAACATACATAACAAGTTTTCCTATTTATTGCTGTAACTTAATTATTTATTAATTTTACGAAAATCTAACTATTCAGCAATATTCTCAAGCTAATTTTACATAATTTGATAAATAACTGGGTCTGTTTTAAGTTCAGATAAGCCTAAAATTTACAATTTTTGCTATTTATTGTAGGCCTTGTATTTTTTACAAATTTAGTATTTAAATGGTTTTCAAGTGATTTTATGTTAATATTTCCATTAAATAATATTACTCACTCCATGATTATTGCTTGTTGTTAATAATTTGTTGTTATAATACTCCAATATTGATTAATTTACTTTTTATCTGAGTTGAGTACCCTTTAGGCCTAGTATTAGTTATTTCCAAATAAAGTTAATTTTCTTCTTTTGTCATTACATTTGCTATTATTTGTATCTGTACTGATTACATTTTCATATCTTTGTTTTGTATGGACTAGTTTCTATTCATTATATACAGTTTGATTAAATTTGTTTTTCTGAGTTTGATTCTATGATAGGTGATTTTGGTTTACAATGCTGGTTTTTTTTCTATTGTGGTGTGTTTGTTAATTTGCCTTATACTTTTTGTATGGTTTGCAGTTTAATAAAAAATACAATATTCCTATTACCTACTTGCCTTCTCTGCCTTAACAAACTTGGAAATTATTTAACATTATTTCAAATATAACTGAATATCTTATATCTACTAAATTTTTTATATCATTTAAACATAACAAAAACATCTTATGCCTATTATTTTTTATTTATATCATTTAATTATGATTATTCTAAAACATCCTATTACTAATAACGCTGTCAGATATTTAACTGTCTTCTTTGCATTTATTATATATATATTGATTGAACTAAAAACATCTTATTTCTAATAACACTTTTCAGTTATTACACTGTCTTTGGTGTTCACTATACCTAATTTGATTAAACTATAAACATCTTATCATTAATAATACTTTCAGTTATTAAACTGTCTTTTGTATTTAGGTTGCTTTTTTGTAACACTCGACTATAATAAAACATCTTATATCTAGGATTTCTTCATTTGTATCTAATCTTTAAAACATTCTTATCACTAATAATATTCTCAGTTAGTAAACTGTCTTTTGTTCTTATGCTAATTTTATATGGTATCTCTCTACACTAATGGTAGTCTCTTTTAAATAATTTTATTTTCTTTCACTGTTTATTTCTTATAGTATGTCACTTGTTATTCTTAAACTAGGCTTACAATTTAGTTTACAGTTTTATTTTTCACTGTATTGTATCCTGTAACTTGTTATTTGGTCTGACATTTATCGTTGGTTTTAAATGTATAAGAATTGGGTATATTCATTCCTCATAAGGTTTTAATGGATATCCTTTCTTGTTGCTATATTCTTTTTATGAACCTTGATATATTTGTCTCTTCCTTCTCATTATATTAGTATTTCCTTGTCTTGTGGTTTCATGTCCTTTTCTCATTTACAGCTCCTTATTAAATTGTTATTGGTTTTGTGTCTTGGGGTTTCTCTGCTTCTTAATTTAATAAATTTCCCCTTATTAATATTTTGTTTACTTTTTTACCTTTGTCTTTTCTTTTTACTGCTCCCCAACCTACTGGGTATACTGCTGTTTTATTGGGGTTTTATATAGTTGGTTATTTATATATGGGCCATGAGTTTTCTTTGTTATTTAGTTTGATTTTATTAACATTTTATCGACTTAATGAACAGTTTCTGTAGTTTATTCTTTAACCATTTATTATTCTCACTCACTATTGACATTTTCTTCTTTATTCATGTTGTATTAAGTCACATTTTTAGGTGATAATTCTGTTATGCTACAATATATATATATATAATTTTCTTTAACGCCTCACGTTGTAAGCGCCAATTATGTAATATCAAAGAAAATATAATTAATTTTGAAATGTCAGTGGTATTTTGTAGAGCCCCAAGTTGTTGGTGCCAATTATGTTATGTTCAATATTTTATCACTAATAAAAATTACTTACTTAGGCCTCACGTTGTAAGCGCCAAATGTGTTATGTTTGTTTGTTTACTGATTGTTAATTGTTAATGAGTATAAATGTTCAAATAATCTCAGCAATATTCTGAGTTGTATGTTTAATATTATTTATTTATAAATGAGAACACACTTCTTTTGCTGCTCTGAATCATTAAATTTGTATTCCTTAATTCTCTTATTATAATAATTTTCTTTTCTTCTATTAATTAATAACAAATTTTCCTTTTTTCAAGGTTCCTGCTCCATCTAACTCTCGGATGCATGAAAAACTTTTTATCTTAGGGTTATAACCAAATAACAATCGTCTTCAGTAAAATTATAAATACGTACAACAAGTTTTACGCTAATAACCTACATGAAGAAAAAATTTTAATGTATAGTAATTAACTGTTGTTTATGTATGATTGTTTGGATGTGAGTTCTTGTGATTATACAAAATAAATCAATTCAGATAATTTTACAAACTTAATATTACACATTACAAATATAAAACTAATAAAACAATTAAAATAATTAACAATTAGACATTAATAATACAATTGACAAGAGAAAAAATAAAAAAATAATTGTCTATTATATAGCTCATAGTTCATGAATTCTCAACATGGCGCACTGCTGTCCCCCTTCAACAACCTGGAAACAAAGCCAGAGACGCCAGATTCCTTGAGCTGTATACACACTACTGAATGTTTAATAAAAATTATATGAGTTCTACACCTTTGTTTGTTCAAAATAAGTTTGTGTCACTCACTTTGTATATCATAGATTATGTTTATCAATTTAGTCGCACTAAATGTGTTCGTTATTTAGTTTGTATTGAAGTGTTGTGTAAAACGTAAATAGTTGTCAAAATGGCTCTAGTATTAAAACGATCTCACCAAATTCAAGATGTAGTACTCCATTTTAGGATATTATTTTCAGCTTTCCTTCTTCAGATTGGTCGAGTATATATTGTTCGTTAGTTTACTGATATCTCTTATACCTTTACTTGTCCTTTTACTATAATTTTGTTCTCTAATATTGGTTGGATTAACAACTAATTTAGTCTGTTCCTTCTGCATTCAACGCTCACACTAGACAAGAAAGACCTTTCTTCCTTGTAAAACCAGTTTTAGATTCATCTATAAGAGGCCTTGGTTTGTTTGGTGTATTTTCGGTCTCAGGACTGTTTTATCCGCCTCCAGTAAATATAAGTTTTTAATATAACCTTACTTTTCCTGATTATTTTTACATAATCCCGTTTATGTTTTTATTTCACTTAATTTTATTTTGTCACTCACACTAATGAAGTTGATTTTATTGTTATATAGTCACTTTATATAAAATAAATGCCATTCTCACCTTTTGACCATACTAAGTTCATAATACTTTATATTTTTATCATTGTTTACACTGTGTCATTTGCACAGTTTCATTATTATTATTTATCACTTTTCTATTCACTTATATCACCTTGTATATTTTTCGAATTAACACAATTATGAAAATAATTACCTTGTCTTTACTACCATAACACTACATCATCTACTATCAAATCTATCTACACATCTATCATCTACTCTTTATAACATTTTTATTAACGGTCTGGTAAGGAAATGGTTAACATGTAGTGAACCCTGGTATTAAGTTATCAAGAGTCAGACATTTTAATGTGCCGTTGTTTTTGACGACATGCTTGTACTTCAAAACACACAATGTGATTTGTAAAAATCTGTCTTTGAGCTTCATCAAATTTGCAAACAACACAATATAAAAATCTCCTGTATAAAAACAAAGCTAATGGGATTTCGAGATTAGGAGCTAATAAGAACAAAAATCAGTAATCAGTAATCAAATCCTAGAGCAGATGATCCGCTATAATTATTTAGTAAATAATATTGGCTATGTTAGAATTTAGGATATTATGTTAATTTAGGATATAATGTTAAGTTAGAAAAACTCCAGACGATCTGTGGAAAAATCAATCTAATTTTAGAAACAAGTTACATCGAAATACAAAACTAAAGTTTTAAAAAGTTATAGCAGTCCCTGTACTGTCCTATGATTGTGAATTATAAACAACAACCAGAAAACAAGACATTAAAATACATCTTGGAAATTTCATTCTTAAGAAGGGTTAAAAGGTATACTAAACTTGACCGTATTACAAAGGAGGCCATAAGAGAAGAGTTACAAGTTTTTAACTTGAATGGAAAATTAAAAGTTTACAAACAACGGTGGAAAGAATACTTAGAAAGAATGTTAGATTCCAGACTTGCTAAACAAGTCTGGAAGTACAAACCTATAGGACACAGGTGTGCGGGTCTACCCAGAAAAGGCTGGAGGATTTTTGAAGGCGGAACAGGCAGCATCTTGTCTATGCCGCGTTGTGAAGATGATGATGAGGATTCTCTTTTATAACATGTTTGCTATTTTTATTTATTTCAAAATTATGTATGCAATAAATCCAATAATATAATCTCCCTTTGGTTTCTTAGTTTACAATTGCCTAACTTTTTACTTCTCAACGTCACAGTTGACGTTATCAACGGAGCTAAACGTGTATCTTTTGATTTGTTTTTATTTTCTCTATATACAGAAACGTTACATAAAAACTCAATGCTTAGCCCTCGAGAGCTATAAAAATTTACTTTATTCGTAAAGTAAATGACGAGTTATTTCATTGAATTTTCTGAAAAAATTATTAGTCTTGTTTAAGGTAATAGTTCCATCGATCACTTATCACTTTTATTTTAGTATGGTTACTATGCCACACGTTGGTTGCGGCAAATATAACTTTTTGGATTTGCGAACTATAAAGATTTTATTATGTAGTGCTCCCACGTTATGGGCGACAAATATAACTTTGTTATTATTAACTAATAAGATTTTGTGAGAACTGCACCACTCAAATTTATATTATTAATTATTACTTGGGCGCCAGAGCAGGAGATCTCAGGTTTGTTTATGAAATAATAACAAACTGTTCAGATACTAATATTTGTATTGTTAGATTCTTGTTACTGAATACATCATAGACTTAATCATTACTATCATCTTTATAGTTAATAACAACAAAAGAATTTATTAATATTTCTAGTTTACAGCTTCTTCGAAATCAGATTAATCAGGTATATTCAACGGAGTACTTAGTAGATTCAATTTACTCCATTACTAAACTTAAATCACTGCTATTCATCAAACAAACATATATGTGTATATAAGTATATCTATCATCAATTCTTAATTACTACGACTTCTATACTATTCAATCTATATTTAATTATTTAATGTATTTATCGTTTCAATAATTATTAGTATTGGTTTCTTACTGTGCTATATCATAAGTCACCCAAACATGTCGTTTAGCATAAATTGAATGTTTAGTATCTGAACATCGTGGGTCTTTGAAAATGAGATGAGTTTATTGAGATATGAAATTTATGTTAATCAATTATAGTGTAATTTATAAATGAAACATTGTTACTTGTTGCAGGATTCCTTATAGGCGAATGACGAATTGTATACTTGCGTTAACTATCACACGACACTTTCACTAATCACGCTTTATTACTTTCTTTAAACACATCACATGCTCGCGTTATTACTGTACGTCACGCACAATTAAATAATATACTTTTGTTACAAATTACGCGCACAATTTAAATAGCTTCTTGTCCACACGTACTTTCGCGCACATATCTAAATAAACTTCTTGCTGACTGTCACTATTAAACCGAGCGAATATTGATTTGAACTTGGATTACTTTAATTTACTTTGCTCACATCGAGTGACGCAGGTTTCACGTGTTTTGCGTGAATTTTTAACTTAGACTTTTTCGTTGTGGGCTCCGCGTGTTATTTTTATAGTTTCTTCAATTCTACCCTCACTACATCTTCTGTTGATCGTTCCTTATTGGTCTTACATTCAAAATTTTGCCGGTATTTTTGAATGTATCCAGTCTGGTGTCGTCTCTTTTTCGCGCTCACTACTGACGCTATAGGTGATTGGTTCCCAAAGTGCGGGCGATAATTTTACGCGGGTGTTCGTTATACTCCCTAAAAAGTGACGCGACTTTCTAAAATCGTCATATTTACTGGCTTGGCCTCTTTTGTCTGTTGAAGGACACTGTAACGTTAGCCTAACGGTATCTAGGCGTTTTTTGCTAGTTTTACACTACAATACAATTTATGTGTTTACGACATGTAGGGTGTCTTAGGTCTATTATATATATTTTTGCCGGCGCCGGACTGTCGCACAGCCGAGCCTCTTTAGATTTACTATTCAATTATAACTTTACTTAAAAACTACGTACCTTTCAATACTTTAATTTATCATTAAAATTTGCTTATTTATTATAGTTATTTACATACATATTAAATTATGATACGGTTATACAGTATCGTTTCACACTAAACAGATGACGTATACTACAGGTTTATACCTGTGATTGGACAGTGCAGAGAAGACAGAGCATCAAGGAGGATAGCAAAGGGGAAGTTGCTGGATCGGGAAATAAAGAAACAACGCAGACACGATGACAAAACAAGGTTAGAAGATTTACAGTGTATAGCTGAGTGGCAGGCACTGTATTTATAAACATGTTTGGAGGCGTTAGTGAAAACAGTCTTAAGTCGATTAAAGAATTAGTACACATCAGAAAGGATAAGTATACTCTGACTAATATTCAAGCCTTATGAGCTGTCTAAAATATATTACTTGAGAAGAGCAGTTAGTAATAATGTAAGCACACGAAATATTAATTTAACACTTATACTAGGATTAATGTTAATTTTACTCGTAGTGCAGTGTTTTATTACTATCTTATGTTTTTAGCATTGTAGAAACAAAATAAAACACATTTGCCGAATTATGAATGTATTGGATTTTAGTCATGCAGTGTACTTTATCATTTTGCAGGTGCACACCCATCATCACCTTAACATTTCTTACTTTTTTACCTGAAATTAAATTTAAAGATATAACACATACAAATAGGAAAACTTAAATTTTCAAAACTGATACATGCGAATTCCTGATTAATATAAACTATGTTTAAAAAATATCAATATACTTAACGATCAGCTTGAAATAGAGGAAACCTCAAATATCGCCATTACCAAAATAAGATCCTAATTTGTAAAACAGTACTAGGCTAAGAGAAAATGAAAATGGTTTCAAGAAGCTGTCTACCTTCTCGTATAGCGAGGAAAAGTGTGAGTGGTGTTGTTCCAGTACTGTTTAGAATCATAAAGAGTGCACTAATAATGTCAAAATAACTTATGTTGTAAGTAGTAACTATTATAACCTTCCTGAAAAATGAGTTTTCATAATTTTATTTTCTTGTGCTGTAGCAGAGATATTGTTCTGTTTTTGATGTATACTCTGTAAACAGAGTATAGAACAATTATTGTTCTACACCACCGCTTTCGTTGGTTGTTAAAGTACAGAATTTTTAAAGTTCAAGCCGTCATTGTCCTGTTACTTTATAGACATTTGGCTCAAATCTAGGATGTATGTCAATTCACTATTCCATAGTTTAAAGTAACGGACTCAAGCATGAAATTACCTTACGGACCTTACGCAGTTAATGAAATCAATAGTGTCCTAAGGCTTCTTTATTTAAAGCTACCGATATTATTTTCATAAAACTTTGATCCGTATGTTATTACTCACTCATAAATAATTATTGTGTAAATATTTAGTTAGTATTACTGTATTACTGGTTGCTTTAAATAAACGTAAACTTGTAAAAAAAATTTTTTTTTAATTTAAATACAATTTTTAGTAAATGTCTGTTCTGCCAATTTAAAATAATGTGTTTCATTTCTGAAACAATTATGTAAACTATAACATTGATATTAATTAGGGAAGCTCAGAATAACACTAAATAGAATACAGTGTTGTATGTTTTACTTATGTAAACTTATAATATTCACTTTATGAGCAAAATTTTTGTTCCTTTCTAAACGTTGGTTTTTCACAGAAAGCTCAGTCATCTAAAACTGTCCTTTTACATTAATTGCAGATTTTTATCATCGTTTATAATAAATATGTTAATTTCAATTTACTGTTGTTAGAAGCAAAATTTGAATTTATTGTTTGTCCGAGGACAATACATTATTTGGCGTGTAAAGTACGACTAGTATACATAACCAAAATCAATGTAATATTCGAGAATATTCAGTGTCAAGAACTTGTAAATTTCTTTCGTTTTATTACGTCAGCATTTAAAAGAACGAGTCTAGCAAATAACTCTATGGATAAGTATATTTACAGACATTATATTAACAAACAAGTATGCTTTTTAAACCAATTCTAAATTTGCTTTTATGCTCCTATGTATGACTGATACAAATATTCTTACACGCACAATACTCTGCTTTGTATTATAATTTGTTACAATATGCAAGGTTTACAAACTTTAAAAAACGTAATAATAATATGGGCCTTCGATAGAAAGTGATTTATTGGATAGTAGAAACTGATTTTCAGGGTTACGTAAAAGGTCGAGTACTAAGTTAGCAATTATACTTCCTCGCTTATTCCCGTTATCAGCAGCATTGTTCTCAGTTGCATACAGTGGGACATTTCACCAAATTTCATCCTGTGGAAATGACCTGTCCTGTACAATCTCCGCCGTATTACAGGCACTGTGAGCGTTATACATAACTGATGTGAACATATTTATCAGTCACTGAGACTGCAAAGTTAATGACTTTTACGATAGTAAAGCGCAGTCGTAAACAGCGATAATAAACCAATGTCTCTCAAGCAGTGCATTATCCTCTCTTCACTGTGTAATAAACTACGTACCTCTGTGTATTTGTCCAGGTAAACTGTGTCGGCATACTTAATGAAATATATTCACCTAGTATGGCTAAAAAATTAGTCTCATTTACTAAAACACATAACGATGTTATGAGCTTGAAAATATATCGTTCTCCTCATGACTGTATTAAACAATTACTTAAGACTAAAAAGGACATCATAAAATACGCAAACAGTTGTACGGAGATTTATTTTGTGTAATGCAATAGGTTAAAATACAAATGTTTACGTTTACAAATAGAAATGAAGTTATATTTTTCTGTGGGTTCAACTGTTCTGCCACCGGATCAAACTGTCCCTACACACATAACGTTCTTGAAAAACTACAACAGTCGTAGATTATTTATTTAGCTGAATCCAGCATATTATTTTATTACACAGATTAAGTGCTAGATTAAACATATCAATGCGTCTTTTCCCAAAGCACCACCGGCCTACATTGGAATATCTTGGTTTTCCCGCCATTGGCATCCACCAGTTTTGCAGCCGTCTCCAGTTTCTGAGTCCTCCCATTTCACCATTCAATGGGAAATGGTTGGTTGGCTTTCTATACCATTTATTTCACGCACATTAACGAATTAATTCTTTTAGACTCATTAGAAGCTAGTTTATTTATTATTTTGTTTTAGTAATCTACGTTACAGTTTGTCCGCATTGACCAGATTTCTCCTTATTTGTATAAGCTTATACGTTTGCGTTGTTTAATTGCCGTTAAATAACTTTTAACCGTTGTCACTATAACGGTATAGTGACAAAGAGTAGGAAATTTTAATTCGACCTCTACTTGTTTACTGCCATAGAGTTTGTCTACATCTAGCCATATATGTTATCAGTCTTGCTCTCCTTGACCAAAAGTTATTATTAAACCATTTTAAGAATTACGATTTTATCGGTTTTTATTTACGGTTTTTATTTTTCTTTTCTACTATTTTATATATACAAAAACGTTGAAGCTTCCTTCGTATTTTGGACGACGACGCGGGTGTATAGGCCTACATTAAACTCAGGTAAGTGTATATGTGAAATATTTGTTTGAGTCAGGCTTTTACATGGTTCACTACAAGTATTTATCACCTAAATTTGTTACCATCGTTTTTGGTCATCCAGAATATTTACGTCTACTTCTTATCTTCAGAAAACAGTGTATCACACAAACAAACTTAAACGAAACATTATAAAATTAGAAGATATTCGAAGCGTAGCGGGAAGAAATGTGAAGAAGAATGCGGTCCAGCCGACAACACTGAAAATACTAAGTACTGCTACAACTCTATGTACAGTATATCCAAACTGAAATGCGGGCGTTATAAGCGTAGATGATCACTTTTATTATCTTAAATGTTATTAGCAATTATTCGTTTCTTTCATTCATCCATATTTACCCTCACCTCCTATCTTCCTCCTTCTCCTCCACCGCCTCCTTTTCCTCCTCCTTCACCACATCCTCCTCCTCCTTCACCTCCTTCTCCTCCACCACCTCTTTTGTCTCCTCCTCCTCCATCCTCCTCCTCCTCCTCCTCCTCCTCCTCCTCCTCCTCCTCCTCCTCCTCCTCCTCCTCCACCTCCTCCTCCTCCTCCTCCTCCTCCTCCTCCTCCTCCTCCTCCTCCTTCTTCTTCTTCTTCTTCATAATTACCACCAAAACTAATATCGATATTATTGCTGTTTTCATTATTTTCACACGGAATATACATGAACAGATATGAAATTTAATGTAAATCATGCTATATTAAAAGTAAGAAAACTTTTCTTATTTTTATGCATCTGTAAGCACTTTAGAATTTTCAATATACTGATACACTCAGTTTAATGGATCTTATAAACCATCTCATTACTATCGATTTTAAAACGTTTTTTTAACACCTGTCATCAATATTTGTTGAAGAGGAACAAATGCACAATAAACAATGCTTGGAAGGAAAATCCCAAGATCTACCTACAAACAAATAAAAAAATAACATAATATTCAAATATGATATTTTATACTAGAAAATCTAACACTAGTTTATGATTTAATCTAACAAAAGTGTATTGTAAAAATAAGCTGAAACAAGCTTTGGCTATGACTCAGACTAAAACGGCTGACCTACTCGTCACGGCTAGCACTGTGCATTGAATTAAACGGAAATTGTGTCCAGAATTGATTTTTATAAAACACAAACAAACACTTTTTATATTCCTACTTAGTTTCCTGCCCAGCGTGTTCCAGTACAAAAACATAACGTACAACTCACATAGATCAACTTAAATAAATAACAGACGTAAAATTTCTGTGTCGCGCACTGTTATCCGAAAACGTTACAGCGTTCTAGTCTTACTTACACTTTTATAATGTCGCAAACAGGCATGTTTTCTTTTCGGAAGCTTTTACTTTTTAAATCTTATAATTACTGATTTTTTTTTTTTTTGTAATCTTTGAGTCTAATTAATGCTTTTTGTTCTTTTCGTTTGAGTCATCAGAGAAAATTTTTGCTTTACTTCCGGGCATGGAGAAAGGACATATTTCACCACGAGTTTTCATTCGCAGCTAAGATTATCAATCAAATGCCTTTTTATTTGACAGGCAAACTTCCAGCTTCCTTTTCTATGCCTTCATTATTAGCACTGGTAGATATATATTCTTTGTTGGAAATCCCATTACCTATTACCATAAACTAACACACAAAAAAGGCAGAGGCTAAAGTAAAGAAAAGGGAAAAATTCGTTGCTAATGTACTCACTTACTTATTTACGAAATAATGAAAGTCTGGAAAGTTAAGGGGACATTGTTATCAAAAATATTTTAAAGTAACAATTTTATTATTAATTTTTAAATGGTTGTCTATACTTTTATAAACATTGTAACATGTAATACTAAAATGTTTTAAAGTTTTTTATTCCTGAAAGTATATATACAAGTAACTGCTCTGAGACTTTATTAGATATTAAATTATACATTTAATGTTATATGCTACATTTGACTTACTGTTGGATATAGTAACTGCGAGGATGTAAACTATCTGATAATAAGCCATTCAGTGTCCGTGGAAGGCTCATTGATGCTGTTATAGGTAATTTGTAGGTATAGTAATGCAATTAGAGAAAATTCAGGTAAAGTAAGTACCATGACAACTGTAATATCGACAATATACTTCACCTGGTCTCGACAGATGAATTGTGCCTCAAAAGATAGAAGTCGTGATGCATGTATCAGAGGATTCTAATTCCAGAAGAAAGATACATCCATAAAATCTCTATTCCAGATGTTGTGATGAAATGAATCAAGTCAATATATAAAGGCTTAGCAAATTTACTCAAAACCAACATGGCCGAAGTCAAAATCACTCAAAGTGAGTCACTCAATTCTGTTATTTGAACCAGAATTCCAAAGAATAATTTTGTAGGACTTGAAACATTAAAATTGGAGCATTGGATGCCATTATGATTTTTTGTACAGATACACTGCTTAAAGTAAAAGTTATACTGAACTAAAGGTGCAGCCGGGTCAAAGTATATTATAGATTTAAAATCAATCGATAAGACGCGAATTAAAGAAGCTAACAGGACAGTGGAAGGAATGACTAAGAAGGCAAGGCAGGCAAAAAGAAGTTTAAAAAGAAGAAGAGATGAAACGTAAGAAGAAAGAGATGACCAACGTGGTTCAGGAGTATTTTAATAGCCACTATATTTCATTGTATATAACCATAGATTCGTTTTTGCTCTCCTGAACAATTTACTTCTTTAAGCTTGAGGTACATATATAGGGTGCGTCAGCTAAATCCGGACAAAACAAACAGTTTATTAAAACAATAATAGAACAATAATATTTAATCATTTATTATTTATATAAAACAATAATATTTATTCGATATAACCCCCGTTTGCTGTGATAACTACCGCGATTCTTGTTCTGAAGCGCGAGCACGCTCTCTTCACCTGCTCCATGTCTAGATCCGCGAATGCTGCGTCAATACTGGCCTAAAGGGTTGCCACGTTGGGGTGCCTGGACTTCTTAGACACCCTTTCAATAACGCCCCAAACGTAATAATCAAGGGGGTTTAAATCAGGACTACTGGGAGGCCAGAATTCCTTAAACCAGAATGCGTCCACGTTATCAGAAAGCCAGTTCTGCACTAAATGGCTTGTGTGAGCAGGTGCACCGTCCTGTTGAAAGATGTACGGTCTCCCGGAGGCCAAAGTTTCCATCCATGGCTTCACTTCAGTTCTCAGAATCTGAAGGTAAACGTCCATCGTGATGGTTTCTCCCTTTTTAAAGAAATGTGGCGGCATGACGTCACCCTCACTGGAGACGACGCTTAAGACGTGAACACTGGCCGGAAACTTCGTCCTGGCTACTACAGGGACATCCTCGGTATCATGCGCGAGCCAACGGTCGTTTCTTCGGTTCACTTTTGCATCAACAGTAAGAATCTTTTCATCAGAAAAAAACCTGAGGCGACCCGCAGCTTCGTGCTTCAATGAACAAAGAAGCAAATTGCAGCGGGCAACTCTCTTGACCTTGGCAGCCTCAGACAGCATTTGTCGTACCTTGAGCACATAAGGCGTGTATCTCAGGTCCTTTTCTGCGATTCGACGCATGGTGGCCTCACTCACCCCAAGAGTGGTGGACAATTTACGAAGCGGCACCCCTGGTCTTCTGAAATAAGCTCTTGAGCCTTTTGGACGACATTTGGGGTCCTAGCAGTCTTCTCTCTTGAATGGCTTTGCCTTGCAGGGTTCGCGGAACCTTCTTCGGACTTCTCCGCGTCTGCATACTTTTGCGCAATGTCGTAAACGGTCGATCGCGGGTACCCGAAGAAGCGAATAATTTCGGTCGGCGAACGCCCGGCGCGAAGCGCTTCAATTACTACCTCTCGTCGATTATATTCCGCACTCGATCTCACAGATTCACCCATTTTGAGGTTATGCGCGTCTTACACATACAGCTGGCTTACCTAAACGCTAACAATCGACTACTGCTGAAGTCAAATGTGGCGGGAAATTCAGATAGAATTTTGTCCGGATTTAGCTGACGCACCCTAAATAACTCTGAGTTTTATAAGACTTTCAAGCTTAGAAGATTGAATATTTTTATTATAACATAGTATAATGCCTATAATGTTAATTACTTCTTATGTAAAAAATGCTTTCGCTTATTATTAAAAAAATGATTTAATGAAATTTTATATACTTTTTAATAGGTTTTAAAAAATTATTTAAGATTGACAGTGTACATTAAAGATATTAGCATATAGTTAACATTAAAGATAAATGACAAAAATATTTCTGCAAACAACTTGAATATTTATCTTACATACTATTTTATATAATGGTATCTAAAATGTCAGTTTTAATATGGGCAGTATAATGACTACAAAGTCCTCTTTAAAGAATTTGTGGAACTGTAAATACATTGCAGCAAATACATCATCAAATATGACATTTACAATGATGATAAACATTTCATTCCCACTTTTAACCAGTAACTGCCTGTTATGTTCAGTTAAATAACCTGGAACATACCATGGCATTAGGCAGACATGACGTAAGCACATAAGAATACAAAAATAAAGAATTAGTTTAACATCTAAGAAGAGTAACTGCTAACCAAAGGTTTGGAGAAAAGCTAACACCAATTTCTTACGCTATATTGACGGTACTGTGCTAGAACTAGTATGAGATTATGCGATTCAGTTTTAGGACACAGTAACTTGAATTTACAAATTTAACAACGAGGTGCTCAGAGTTATATACAACCAATGCCTCTTCGTATGTACCATACCAGATAATTTCAAAAGACGTGAAAGTTGTGTCAATATGGAAGTATACTCAAGTGTCCTATCAAATGATGTCAAGTACTAATTATAATACAAACCAATTGTTCTAGTTTTAGCTTGTGACAACGGTATCAAGTTTGTTTCGACATTCGATTGGTTCTTTTGTAATATGAGAATGCAGAGAAATATATTTTAAAACTATTCGCTATGGTAAATTAAGGATCGACACAGACTCTATATATGTAAATATGAAAATCAATCGTCGGTGGGCATACAACAACAACAACAACAATAAGAGAAGTTGGGTAGGAAAAGTTAATTTGTCAGTAACCTAAGTTAACGTAATAAAGTAAGACATTTATGGATGAAATAGTAAGGTAATATAAGTATCATAATATTAAACTATAATTTTACTTTATTCTTAAAATTGTAGGCGCCTACGGTAGAAAACTACGTGTGAATTAACTGTAATTATCTGGAATACTTCTACAATAATTATTCTCCATTTACGTAAATAATGTCCAAGTGCAGATATGTTCCTAATATGAGTACCAGAGAGCAGCAGCTTACAATCGTACGACTTAATTGAAGTGAAACAGATTGGGAAGGAACGGTATCTTCGATAAAGTGTATAATAAATTATAATGTCACTAGTATTTCCAGTTTTTCAGACAAATTACTGTTTAATATCAGATTCTGTATGAAGTGATACTTTTATTATTTTTCTGTTCATTTTTGTTATTTTATCTTTCTTCTACGCCTTGATGCACACATTGCTCACTCGCAAAATAGCATGGCCCCAGTAAATGCCCCCTCCGCGTTTTCTTACCACTTTTTCCACAATTTCTGTAGACTTATTTGTCCCAGTGTGTAAATGTAAACATATTAAATTAGAAGCGTCATGTTTTAGTTTGTATTAATCTTCCATGCTACGCTCTTATTTTAAAATCTTTATGATTTTAATTATTTTCACTTTGTTCTCTACTAGCTTTATGCATATATGAATATTTATTAACATGTCAATGTTGTTAGATAAAGTATTTATAAAATTATTGCTATATAAAATTATTGCATTTCTAAATTACATTTTCTCTAACCAATCTACTAATTCGCTGTAGTACTGGGCTTTACTTACATATAGATTGTATAATTTTTCATTAGATAAGGCAATGTACTCACGTGTCCAGTGTAAATACATATTGACATGAAAAGTTTCTGTTTTCTAACTACATTTCCTTCAATAATAAGATTATAAATAATATACCAATTATGTACACACACACACACATATATTGTAAAACAATTACTTGATTCCTCGTTTATTTTGTGTATAGTATATTTTTATTTTAAAATAAAGAATTATTTAGATTTCTTTTAGGCCCCACGTTTGTGTGCCAATTTCTAAAAAGACTCTTGATCGATGATTTTAATAATGTGGATCTTAAATCCTAAACCTCTTAAACTTACCCTTTTTCTATAATTTTTATGCTAAAATAAATACTCCAACTCTTGCTCTTGTTTTGACTCTGACTCAACTAATTTTTATTTACTCTTTTTTATTTTTGACATTGATTTAATTGTAACAACATCCAATGTTCCTATTTAACATCGGTATCTCATTTCTGTTGTAGAACATGAAAAATCTCAATCTCAGGGTTAACGTAAAAGTAATGTCAAATATTGTATAAGTCATAAATATAACATAAAATATAATATTTATGAATGAGATTTGGTAATTATGTGTTGTGAATGTCTGTTGAATAGTGGTGGGTTCTTTGTATCATACAAGAACAATAAAAAAACTATTACTACTAATAACTATGGTGTACAAGTGTACAAATAAAAATCACTGTTATAGCGTTTATATTGTTTCTGTCATATTATTTAGTTGTAACTCGATCCTTAATGTAGTAATGTAGGTTCAAATATCTGACTTAGCCTTGGAGCAATCTCACCAATCTGGTAGTTCTCTTTATGCATTTAGGCCTATTGCTTAATTCTTCACTCCTGGACTTCAAGTTTCTTGTACTTTCGATTAAAACATTATTCTTCTAGGTTCTTGAATAGTGTTTCTTGATCATCTCATCTTTTATCGGTCATTAATTTGTATAAAAGTTCAGCAGCAAACTTAACATGTTCTGCCTTGTTTTTTTTTTAGATTTTTTTCCAACAATATTCCTACTTTACCCAAAACACTAATTCCTTCAGTTAAGGCTTTGGCTATGATATGTTTAAGGGTCACAGGTTCGGTTTCAGAATTTATGATTAATATGATTCTGTTGAACTTCATTTTTTCTTCGTCACTATATTATTATAATTTTTTAACGTAAGATTTTTTATTTATTATTATTTACTTTGTTTGATTTCACTATATGGGTTATATAACTGGTTCATATAGTTTATATATTTCCTTCAATGCTCATATTATAATTATGTTTACTCACTTTCATTATACACGATTTTTCCTTTTCAACGTATTTCACTGTTATTCTCACTTTCTAGCACTGTCACACAATATAACTTTTATAATTATAGTTTGATATTATTATATTTGTAAAATTTATATCATTCACATTCTGTAGTTCAATGATACGAAATAACTGTCTGAGGTGCGCAGACCTCTTCATAGTTAAATAGGTTTATTCACAATGTCTTATTTCTTACATACTAGTTTTACACATTTATATATTATATTTCTATTTATAAATTACTATGTACATTTTTTGTCATTTGATCTTCACTTCTGGGTATTATGGTCATCGTCAGTTATTGTTTGTCACTGTCATTAAATTATTTACTTCATGAGTTTTTATTCTCTCTTTCCCAATTATTTATTTATTATAATATTTCTCTTTTTGTTTTGATTACTTAAAAGGATTGCGTTTATGCAAATTTCACCGTGAATTTTGATGGTACATTTGTTTTTCTTTTGAGGTGTATTTTTGTTATGTTATAATATATATATAATGCTTAAGCCACAAATAAAATATTTGGAATAATTAATATTTTTAAGTTCTTTACACAAAAATACATATGCACTGGTATGTACTAAAGGTTAAATTATGGACATCTTGAAGTGCTACTATTTACTGTAAACCTAAAAATAAAGTAGAAAAATCTCAACATTTTACTTAAAAAGTGATAGTGTTGAGCAGCGTTAACATATACGATACTTATTAAATCAATTATTATTTGTGATCCAGTTAAAAACACCTTCGCTCAGACATGCACAGGGAAGTCTCAAAAAGTGAAAGTTATACACAGCTAAACTTTCAAACTGTAGATGCTGCTTCCTAGCGGGGAGATAATACTCTACGACAGGGAATAATATCGCTTTTAACGCATTCTGGTAGTTAATTGTATTATCTTCACAAAACTGATTAGTAATAAATAACAAAGTTTGCAGTTTTATTCAACGAATTATAAATTAAATAGATTATTATTTATTACTAACAAATAATATAAAAGCTGAAAATAATCATGGATTAAATTACAGTTTTATTTTTTAAATTATATTGATAGCAGATAGTTTTATTGTATACGGAACAACAATCACAATAAGGACTTTTAATTAATATTGCATACACTAAATTGTCTTTGTCCAATTTAGTCTTCATAAAACCATGTTATTTCTTACTTTATATGTAATACTGAATCCACAAAATCTAAAGTTTATAATTATTATAATTTATTATTTTAATTATGTTGGAGTTTGCTAAATCAGCCCTTTGATTTGTATATTCGGAAGTTACAACATAAATGGTGCCAAAGTAATTTTTATATCATTTTGTTCCGTTGTGTGTGTATGTAAAATAGAGGGTGGGAGAAAGAGAGAGAGAGAGTGAGAGAGAGAAGAGAGACTGAGCCTCATGTTGGTGTTTGTATTTTTCTATCAGCTGAATCCAGTTTACATAATACAAAATAAATTTGCTTGACGCAGAGGACTTTCATAATGCATGTTAATTCAGTATTGTTTTAATGAGTGGTTTACAGTCATGTTTTAATTTATATGGTTATGTAAAGAAAAAAAAAATTTTTACAATAATTGTAGCGTACTGCGTAAATAAATACAATATATATGTCATCTTGGTCTGTATTTACCGGTAGTACTAATAGTTTCCTAAAGAGCCACAAGATAGCAACAATGGTTATATACCTTTAATTATTTTAATAATATGCTTTCTTGGATATTAGTGCCATGATTTCGTTTCACAAATTACATATGTGTTTTTATTTTAGATGTACAATTTTATTCATTTACTCTGTGCTCAAATTTGTTTTGTTATTTTATATTATCTATATACATATAAAACAAAGTCGGGTTAGTTACACCATTTATAACTCAAGAACGGCTGGACCGATTTTTATGATCTTTGATTTGTTGGATTTGTCTCCGCCCCGAATAGCAGAATAACTATTAAAACATGGGAAAAATTCTCGAAAAAAATTTATGAAGAAAATTCATTTTCTCATACATTTTGTATGGAACGGCTTTTTTGATGATATCTCCAGAACGGATTGACTGATTTCGATGATTTTTTTTTCGTTCGTCTCGGCCTCGAGAAATTTCCTCGCGCATTGGAAAAGTAAGAAAATCACAAAAAATTAAAATCCGTATACAACGCCATCTCTGATAAATGACAGAAACAAAAAAAGGAACAAAATGAACATGGCGTTGTATGCTGGTTGACAGCTGATTCAGTTGCGCGGTCCTTTCATTGCATACCATTGAGCTAGCTGTGCAGACCAATTTTCAACAATTTTCATTCAGTTTTCGACCGTTATTACATTTGAATTCGATTCAATTAATTCTCTTCAAACGATTTTTTCCGAAATTCATCAGCGAAAAGTGATTTCAAAGAGATGAGTTCAGTTTGATGAAGTGCACATTGTGAAAGGTTATGTCGTTTGTCATTGTGCGCGCATCGACAATCAATACAATCGGTAATTTTGGACTGTGTGTTTAATTTTCCAGGCGGATTCGTTCGTAATTCTGTGGAATTCTATTTTAGATCGTGATTTTCAAACAGTAAGTTGCCTTCGAAGATGTTCACTTTGTGAGGTTATCACATTTGTGATTGTGCGCGCATCGATAATTGCTTCATTATGTAATTTTGAACTGTGTGATTAATTTTCCAGTGTTATTTACAATGCCGAGGGCCAGAAGATCTAATCTTTCACAACGAAGCCGTAATGCAATTAGACTTCGGAATATTGCGAATCAATCCACTGCAGATGAACAAGAAATAGCACGAGAAGAGCGCCGCGTTAGTATGGCCCGACTTCGTGCTTCACAAACACAAGAACAAAGAGAGGCAGTACGTCAAACGGCAAAGTTGGCAATAAGAAATCGTCGAGCTTATCACACAGATCAACAACGTGATAATCTTCGACGCGCAAGAAGAAATGCTTCAAGTGTTGATTTGAATCGAGTAGCGTTTCAATATGATTGCACAATTGACTACAGCTCGCATCCTTTCGTTCGAATTGGCCCAATGGAGGTTGTGTGCGACCATTGCGGTGAATTGAAGTTCGCCGGTGAAACGCCTGGATTGTGCTGTCTCAGTGGCAAGGTGAAATTGCCATTATTGCCTCCGCCACCTGAGCCATTCCATTCATTGCTTCGTGGCGAAACACCAGAATCACGACATTTTCTATCGAACACTCAAAGATACAACGGATGTTTCCAAATGACTTCATTTGGAGCAGACATTATCGAAGGACGCGGATTCAATCCAACATTCAAGGTAATTTCTGCTCGAGAGAGTAAACGTTAATTTTCTTTTGGTGTTCATAAATCAGTAATTCTGACTTCGTCTTCGACTTTACAGATCCAAGGCCAAATTCACCATCGAATTGGATCATTGCAACCGCTTGAAGACGCAGAGTATAAATTCATCCAAATTTACTTCATGGGCAATATGGAGGACAAGTTGATCGGCGTCAAACGATCAATACGGCAATGAAAAGAGCAATTCTTCAAGATCTGCAGCAACTACTTCATGAACATCATGCATTGGTTCGGTTGTTCAAAACTGCGTTGGATCGCACGCCAAGTGATGACTACAAAGTCGTGATCAGAGCGGATAAACGACCAGCTGGAACACACGAACGCCAATTCAACGCTCCAACAATAGATGAAGTCGCAATTGTGATTGTTGGTGAAAACTTGGAAACGCGCGATATTGTGCTTACACGTCGCGACACTGGACAACTGCAACGAATATACGAAACACACCGTTCATACGATGCATTGCAATACCCGCTGATGTTTTGGCAAGGAGACGATGGCTATCACTTCAATATCAAAATGATAAATCCATTGAGCGGTGAGTATCGATATCATAATTTTCATTTCAACATGACACTAATTTCACTGATTTCATTTCAGGTGAGGAAACTACCAAGAAGGTTAGCTCGATGAATTATTACGCATATCGTTTGATGATTAGTCAAAATGCTGACAAATATTTGCTGCGATTTCGTCGATTGCTTCAGCAATATTGCGTCGACATGTACGTCAAAATCGAAACGGAGCGCCTCACTTTCATTCGGTTGAACCAAGCTAAACTGGGTTCGGAGGAGTATATTCATTTACGCGATGCAATCAGCACCGAAGGAGATGCAGCTAATGATGGTCGATTGACTATTCTGCCGGCGACGTAAATTGGCAGCCCGCGTCATATGCATGAATATGCGCAAGATGCAATGACATATGTTCGTCATTACAGTCGTCCAGATCTATTCATCACCTTTACGTGCAATCCGAAATGGATAGAAATTGTTCAACTGCGGCTCCCCGGACAAACATCAAGTGATCGGCACAACTTCAAGCAAAAAATCCGCTCGCTGATGAACTACATTGTTAAGCATCACGTCTTTGGGGATACTCGATGCTGGGTGTATTCGATTGAATGGCAAAAACGAGGCTTGCCGCATGCACACATTCTTATTTGGTTAGTCGAAAGAATTCGACCAGACCAAATAGATGACTTCATATGTGCCGAGATTCCAGATCCCGAAACCGATCCAGACCTGCATGATGTTGTAATTACGAACATGATTCACGGACCGTGTGGCGCCATCAACCCCCAATCACCGTGCATGGTCGACGGCAAGTGTTCCAAGCGTTATCCACGAAATTTGACGGCGGAGACTATCACTGGCAACGATGGTTATCCACTGTATCGGCGTCGATCACCCGATGATAACGGTAGAACTATCACAACGAAAGTGAAAGGAAACGATTTCGTGGTCGACAACACTTGGATTGTTCCGTATTCGCCACTTCTTTCCAAAACATTCAAGGCGCATTGCAACGTGGAGTATTGCAATTCAGTGAAGTCCATCAAATACATCTGCAAATTCGTTACGAAAGGCAGCGATATGGCGGTTTTTGGCGTTCAAACTCCAAATACCAACGATGAAATCACGCACTATCAAGTTGGTCGATATGTGAGCTGCAATGAGGCGATTTGGCGTATATTCTCATTCCCCATTCACGAACGTCATCCCACTGTTGTACATTTGGCGGTGCATCTGGAGAATGGTCAACGACTTTATTTCAACGCATCAAATGTTGCTCAACGTGCTGAAACACCTCCAGCGACAACATTGACAAGTTTCTTTTCGATTTGCCAAAGCGATCCGTTTGCACAAACGTTGCTCTACTCTGAGATGCCACGTTATTACACTTGGAACGCTTCATCGAAGAAATTTCAACGTCGGAAGCAAGGCGATGCGGTTCCTGATCATCCGGATGTGCGTTCTACTGATGCTCTTGGTCGCATTTACACAGTTCATCCGATGAATGACGAATGCTTCTACTTGCGGTTGTTGCTGGTGAATGTTCGTGGGCCGACATCATTTGAATCACTTCGAACTGTCAATGGTGTAGTGTGCCCAACATTTCGTGCTGCATGTCAGCAGCTCAATTTGCTTGAAAACGATACTCATTGGGACATGACAATCGCTGAAGCAATTGTTTCTGCATCTCCAAGTCAGATACGCACATTATTTGCTATCATTATTTCGACATGCTTCCCATCGAATCCACGTGAACTGTGGAACAAGTACAAGAATGACATGTCAGAAGACATTTTACAACGAATTCGTGTCAGTTCAGGGAAACCCGATATCGAGGTGAATGAGGAGATACATAACCAGGCTTTGCTTTTGATCGAAGACATGTGTTACCTCATGTGCGGCAGTTTGTTAGTAATGTTAGGAATGCCAACGCCAAATCGTGGTATGAACGACGCTTTCAATCGAGAATTGGAACGTGAACGTGAATACGATCGAGATGCATTGAACGAATCAGTTCGAACGAATGTACCACTGTTGAACCCCCAACAGAAGGAAGTGTACGATACGTTAATGAAGGCAATTGATGATGGAAATGGTGGCTTATTTTTCCTCGATGCGCCCGGTGGAACTGGGAAGACATTCCTCATGTCATTGATTTTGGCTACTGTTCGTGCGAGATCCGAAATTGCTGTAGCAGTTGCTTCTTCTGGGATAGCGGTTACGTTGCTAGAAGGATGCCTAACGGCTCATTCAGCGTTGAAATTGCCATTAAACCTTCAAACGACTGAAAAACCGACATGCAACATTGCGAAACACTCAGCAATGGCCAAAGTTTTAGAAGCCAGTAAAATCATCATATGGGATGAATGCACAATGGCGCACAAACGCGCATTGGAAGCACTCAATCGAACTATGAAAGATCTGCGCAATGATTCTACTGTCTGGCGATTTCCGCCAAACACTACCAGTCATTCCAAGATCGACCGCTGCCGATGAAATAAACGCTTGCCTCAAATCATCGACTCTGTGGCGCTATGTGAAGAAACTTCAGCTGACGACAAACATGCGAGTTGCATTGCTAAACGATCCATCTGCCGAAGATTTCTCCAAGCAATTGCTGACTATCGGTAATGGCCGTGTTCCTGTCGACGAATCGAACGGTTTGATTTCGTTTCCGCCGAATTTTTGCAATTTCGTTTCAACGAAGGACGAGCTCATCAACAAAGTGTTTCCGAACATCATTGCTAACCACAAAAATCACAATTGGTTGAGTGAACGAGCAATTCTCGCGGCAAAGAACAAAGATGTGGATCACTTAAACTTCACAATTCAAAATCAATGTGTTGGACTGTGTGTTTAATTTTCCAGGCGGATTCGTTCGTAATTCTGTGGAATTCTATTTTCGATCGTGATTTTCAAACAGTAACTTGCCTTCGAAGATGTTCACTTTGTGAGGTTATCACATTTGTGATTGTGCGCGCATCGATAATTGCTTCATTATGTAATTTTGAATTGTGTGATTAATTTTCCAGTGTTATTTACAATGCCGCGAGCCAGAAGATCTAATCTTTCACAACGAAGCCGTAATGCAATTAGACTTCGGAATATTGCGAATCAATCCACTGCGGATGAACAAGAAATAGCACGAGAAGAGCGCCGCGTTAGTATGGCCCGACTTCGTGCTTCACAAACACAAGAACAAAGAGAGGCAGTACGTCAAACGGCAAGGTTGGCAATAAGAAATCGTCGAGCTTATCACACAGATCAACAACGTGATAATCTTCGACGCGCAAGAAGAAATGCTTCAAGTGTTGATTTGAATCGAGTAGCGTTTCAATATGATTGCACAATTGACTACAGCTCGCATCCTTTCGTTCGAATTGGCCCAATGGAGGCTGTGTGCGACCATTGCGGTGCATTGAAGTTCGCTGGAGAAACGCCTGGATTGTGCTGTCTCAGTGGCAAGGTGAAATTGCCATTATTGCCTCCGCCACCTGAGCCATTGCATTCATTGCTTCGTGGCGAAACACCAGAATCACGACATTTTCTATCGAACACTCAAAGATACAACGGATGTTTCCAAATGACTTCATTTGGAGCAGACATTATCGAAAGACGCGGATTCAATCCAACATTCAAGGTAATTTCTGCTCGAGAGAGTAAACGTTAATTTTCTTTTGGTGTTCATAAATCAGTAATTCTGACTTCGTCTTCGACTTTACAGATCCAAGGCCAAATTCACCATCGAATTGGATCATTGCAACCGCTTGAAGACGCAGAGTATAAATTCATCCAAATTTACTTCATGGGCAATATGGAGGACAAGTTGATCGGCGTCAAACGATCAATACGGCAATGAAAAGAGCAATTCTTCAAGATCTGCAGCAACTACTTCATGAACATCATGCATTGGTTCGGTTGTTCAAAACTGCGTTGGATCGCACGCCAAGTGATGACTACAAAGTCGTGATCAGAGCGGATAAACGACCAGCTGGAACACACGAACGCCAATTCAACGCTCCAACAATAGATGAAGTCGCAATTGTGATTGTTGGTGAAAACTTGGAAACGCGCGATATTGTGCTTACACGTCGCGACACTGGACAACTGCAACGAATATACGAAACACACCGTTCATACGATGCATTGCAATACCCGCTGATGTTTTGGCAAGGAGACGATGGCTATCACTTCAATATCAAAATGATAAATCCATTGAGCGGTGAGTATCGATATCATAATTTTCATTTCAACATGACACTAATTTCACTGATTTCATTTCAGGTGAGGAAACTACCAAGAAGGTTAGCTCGATGAATTATTACGCATATCGTTTGATGATTCGTCAAAATGCTGACAAATATTTGCTGCGATTTCGTCGATTGCTTCAGCAATATTGCGTCGACATGTACGTCAAAATCGAAACGGAGCGCCTCACTTTCATTCGGTTGAACCAAGCTAAACTGGGTTCGGAGGAGTATATTCATTTACGCGATGCAATCAGCACCGAAGGAGATGCAGCTAATGATGGTCGATTGACTATTCTGCCGGCGACGTAAATTGGCAGCCCGCGTCATATGCATGAATATGCGCAAGATGCAATGACATATGTTCGTCATTACAGTCGTCCAGATCTATTCATCACCTTTACGTGCAATCCGAAATGGATAGAAATTGTTCAACTGCGGCTCCCCGGACAAACATCAAGTGATCGGCACAACTTCAAGCAAAAAATCCGCTCGCTGATGAACTACATTGTTAAGCATCACGTCTTTGGGGATACTCGATGCTGGGTGTATTCGATTGAATGGCAAAAACGAGGCTTGCCGCATGCACACATTCTTATTTGGTTAGTCGAAAGAATTCGACCAGACCAAATAGATGACTTCATATGTGCCGAGATTCCAGATCCCGAAACCGATCCAGACCTGCATGATGTTGTAATTACGAACATGATTCACGGGCCGTGTGGCGCCATCAACCCCCAATCACCGTGCATGGTCGACGGCAAGTGTTCCAAGCGTTATCCACGAAATTTGACGGCGGAGACTATCACTGGCAACGATGGTTATCCACTGTATCGGCGTCGATCACCCGATGATAACGGTAGAACTATCACAACGAAAGTGAAAGGAAACGATTTCGTGGTCGACAACACTTGGATTGTTCCGTATTCGCCACTTCTTTCCAAAACATTCAAGGCGCATTGCAACGTGGAGTATTGCAATTCAGTGAAGTCCATCAAATACATCTGCAAATTCGTTACGAAAGGCAGCGATATGGCGGTTTTTGGCGTTCAAACTCCAAATACCAACGATGAAATCACGCACTATCAAGTTGGTCGATATGTGAGCTGCAATGAGGCGATTTGGCGTATATTCTCATTCCCCATTCACGAACGTCATCCCACTGTTGTACATTTGGCGGTGCATCTGGAGAATGGTCAACGAGTTTATTTCAACGCATCAAATGTTGCTCAACGTGCTGAAACACCTCCAGCGACAACATTGACAAGTTTCTTTTCGATTTGCCAAAGCGATCCGTTTGCACGAACGTTGCTCTACTCTGAGATGCCACGTTATTACACTTGGAACGCTTCATCGAAGAAATTTCAACGTCGGAAGCAAGGCGATGCGGTTCCTGATCATCCGGATGTGCGTTCTACTGATGCTCTTGGTCGCATTTACACAGTTCATCCGAAGAATGACGAATGCTTCTACTTGCGGTTGTTGCTGGTGAATGTTCGTGGGCCGACATCATTTGAATCACTTCGAACTGTCAATGGTGTAGTGTGCCCAACATTTCGTGCTGCATGTCAACAGCTCAATTTGCTTCAAAACGATACTCATTGGGACATGACAATCGCTGAAGCAATTGTTTCTGCATCTCCAAGTCAGATACGCACATTATTTGCTATCATTATTTCGACATGCTTCCCATCGAATCCACGTTAACTGTGGAACAAGTACAAGGATGACATGTCAGAAGACATTTTACATCGAATTCGTGTCAGTTCAGGGAATCCTGATCTCGAGGTGAATGAGGTGGTACATAACCAGGCTTTGCTTTTGATCGAAGACATGTGTTACCTCATGTGCGGCAGTTTGTTAGTAAAGTTAGGAATGCCAACGCCAAATCGTGGTATGAACGACGCTTTCAATCGAGAATTGGAACGTGAACGTGAATACGATCGAGATGCATTGAACGAATCAGTTCGAACGAATGTACCACTGTTGAACCCCCAACAGAAGGAAGTGTACGATACGTTAATGAAGGCCATTGATGATGGAAATGGTGGCTTATTTTTCCTCGATGCGCCCGGTGGAACTGGGAAGACATTCCTCATGTCATTGATTTTGGCCACTGTTCGTGCGAGATCCGAAATTGCTGTAGCAGTTGCTTCTTCTGGGATAGCGGTTACGTTGCTAGAAGGATGCCTAACGGCTCATTCAGCGTTGAAATTGCCATTAAACCTTCAAACGACTGAAAAACCGACATGCAACGTTGCGAAACACTCAGCAATTGCCAAAGTTTTGGTAGCAAGTAAAATCATCATATGGGATGAATGCTCAATGGCGCACAAACGCGCATTGGAAGCACTCAATCGAACTATGAAAGATCTGCGCAGTGACTCAAGATGTTTTGGAGGCGCAATGATTCTACTGTCTGGCGATTTCCGCCAAACACTACCAGTCATTCCAAGATCGACCGCTGCCGATGAAATAAACGCTTGCCTCAAATCATCGACTCTGTGGCGCTATGTGAAGAAATTTCAGCTGTCGACAAACATGCGAGTTGCATTGCTAAACGATCCATCTGCCGAAGATTTCTCCAAGCAATTGCTGACTATCGGTAATGGCCGTGTTCCTGTCGACGAATCGAACGGTTTGATTTCGTTTCCGCCGAATTTTTGCAATTTCGTTTCAACGAAGGACGAGCTCATCAACAAAGTGTTCCCGAACATCATTGCTAACCACAAAAATCACAATTGGTTGAGTGAACGAGCAATTCTCGCGGCAAAGAACAAAGATGTGGATCACTTAAACTTCACAATTCAAAATCAATGTGTTGGACTGTGTGTTTAATTTTCCAGGCGGATTCGTTCGTAATTCTGTGGAATTCTATTTTCGAACGTGATTTTCAAACAGTAACTTGCCATCGAAGATGTTCACTTTGTGAGGTTACCACATTTGTGATTGTGCGCGCATCGATAATTGCTTCATTATGTAATTTTGAATTGTATGATTAATTTTCCAGTGTTATTTACAATGCCGCGAGCCAGAAGATCTAATCTTTCACAACGAAGCCGTAATGCAATTAGACTTCGGAATATTGCGAATCAATCCACTGCAGATGAACACGAAATAGCACGAGAAGAGCGCCGCGTTAGTATGGCCCGACTTCGTGCTTCACAAACACAAGAACAAAGAGAGGCAGTACGTCAAACGGCAAGGTTGGCAATAAGAAATCGTCGAGCTTATCACACAGATCAACAACGTGATAATCTTCGACGCGCAAGAAGAAATGCTTCAAGTGTTGATTTGAATCGAGTAGCGTTTCAATATGATTGCACAATTGACTACAGCTCGCATCCTTCCGTTCGAGTTGGCCCAATGGAGGCTGTGTGCGACCATTGCGGTGCATTGAAGTTCGCTGGAGAAACGCCTGGATTGTGCTGTCTCAGTGGCAAGGTGAAATTGCCATTATTGCCTCCGCCACCTGAGCCATTGCATTCATTGCTTCGTGGCGAAACACCAGAATCACGACATTTTCTATCGAACACTCAAAGATACAACGGATGTTTCCAAATGACTTCATTTGGAGCAGACATTATCGAAAGACGCGGATTCAATCCAACATTCAAGGTAATTTCTGCTCGAGAGAGTAAACGTTAATTTTCTTTTGGTGTTCATAAATCAGTAATTCTGACTTCGTCTTCGACTTTACAGATCCAAGGCCAAATTCACCATCGAATTGGATCATTGCAACCGCTTGAAGACGCAGAGCATAAATTCATCTAAATTTACTTCATGGGCAATATGGAGGACAACTTGATCGGCGTCAAACGATCAATACGGCAATGAAAAGAGCAATTCTTCAAGATCTGCAGCAACTACATCATGAACATCATGCATTGGTTCGGTTGTTCAAAACTACGTTGGATCGCATGCCAAGTGATGACTACAAAGTCGTGATCAGAGCGGATAAACGACCAGCTGGAACACACGAACGTCAATTCAACGCTCCAACAATAGATGAAGTCGCAATTGTGATTGTTGGTGAAAACTTGGAAACGCGCGATATTGTGCTTACACGTCGCGACACTGGACAACTGCAACGAATATACGAAACACACCGTTCATACGATGCATTGCAATACCCGCTGATGTTTTGGCAAGGAGACGATGGTTATCACTTCAATATCAAAATGATAAATCCATTGAGCGGTGAGTATCGATATCATAATTTTCATTTCAACATGGCACTAATTTCACTGATTTCACTAAATTCATTTCAGGTGAAGAAACTACCAAGAAGGTTAGCTCGATGAATTATTACGCATATCGTTTGATGATTAGTCAAAATGCTGACAAATATTTGATGCGTATTCGTCGATTGCTTCAGCAATATTGCGTCGGCATGTACGTCAAAATCGAAACGGAGCGCCTCACTTTCATTCGGTTGAACCAAGCTAAACTGGGTTCGGAGGAGTATATTCATTTACGCGATGCAATCAGTACCGAAGGAGATGCAGCTAATGTTGGTCGATTGACTATTCTGCCGGCGACGTAAATTGGCAGCCCGCGTCATATGCATGAATATGCGCAAGATGCAATGACATATGTTCGTCATTACAGTCGCCCAGATCTATTCATCACCTTTACGTGCAATCCGAAATGGATAGAAATTGTTCAACTGCTGCTCCCCGGACAAACATCAAGTGATCGGCACGACTTCAAGCAAAAAATCCGGTCGCTGATGAACTACATTGTTAAGCATCACGTCTTTGGGGATACTCGATGCTGGATGTATTCGATTGAATGGCAAAAACGAGGCTTGCCGCATGCACACATTCTTATTTGGTTAGTCGAAAGAATGCGACCAGACCAAATAGATGACTTCATATGTGCCGAGATTCCAGATCCCGAAACCGATCCAGACTTGCATGATGCTGTAATTACGAACATGATTCACGGACCGTGTGGCGCCATCAACCCCCAATCACCGTGCATGGTCGACGGCAAGTGTTCCAAGCGTTATCCACGAAATTTGACGGCGAAGACTATCATTGGCAACGATGGTTATCCACTGTATCGGCGTCGATCACCCGATGATAACGGTAGAACTATCACAACGAAAGTGAAAGGAAACGATTTTGTGGTCGACAACACTTGGATTGTTCCGTATTCGCCACTTCTTTCCAAAACATTCAAGGCGCATTGCAACGTGGAGTATTGCAATTCAGTGAAATCCATCAAATACATCTGCAAATATGTTACGAAAGGCAGCGATATGGCGGTTTTTGGCGTTCAAACTCCAAATACTAACGATGAAATCACGCACTATCAAGTTGGTCGATATGTGAGCTGCAATGAGGCGATTTGGCGTATATTCTCATTCCCCATTCATGAACGTCATCCCACTGTTGTACATTTGGCGGTGCATATGGAGAATGGTCAACGAGTTTATTTCAACGCATCAAATGTTGCTCAACGTGCTGAAACACCTCCAGCGACAACATTGACAAGTTTCTTTTCGATTTGCCAAAGCCATCCGCTTGCACGAACGTTGCTCTACTCTGAGATGCCACGTTATTACACTTGGAACGCTTCATCGAAGAAATTTCAACGTCGGAAGCAAGGCGATGCGGTTCCTGATCATCCGGATGTGCGTTCTACTGATGCTCTTGGTCGCATTTACACAGTTCATCCGAAGAATGACGAATGCTTCTACTTGCGGTTGTTGCTGGTGAATGTTCGTGGGCCGACATCATTTGAATCACTTCGAACTGTCAATGGTTTAGTGTGCCCAACATTTCTTGCTGCATGTCAATAGCTCAATTTGCTTGAAAACGACACCCATTGGGACATGACAATCTCTGAAGCAATTGTTTCTGCATCTCCAAGTCAGATACGCACATTATTTGCTATCATTATTTCGACATGCTTCCCATCGAATCCACGTTAACTGTGGAACAAGTACAAGGATGACATGTCAGAAGACATTTTACATCGAATTCGTGTCAGTTCAGGGAATCCCGATCTCGAGGTGAATGAGGAGATACATAACCAGGCTTTGCTTTTGATCGAAGACATGTGTTACCTCATGTGCGGCAGTTTGTTATTAAAGTTAGGAATGCCAACGCCAAATCGTGGTATGAACGACGCTTTCAATCGAGAATTGGAACGTGAACGTGAATACGATCGAGATGCATTGAACGAATCAGTTCGAACGAATGTACCACTGTTGAACCCCCAACAGAAGGAAGTGTACGATACGTTAATGAAGGCCATTGATGATGGAAATGGTGGCTTATTTTTCCTCGATGCGCCAGGTGGAACTGGGAAGACATTCCTCATGTCATTGATTTTGGCCACTGTTCGTGCGAGATCCGAAATTGCTGTAGCAGTTGCTTCTTCTGGGATAGCGGTTACGTTGCTAGAAGGATGCCTAACGGCTCATTCAGCGTTGAAATTGCCATTAAACCTTCAAACGACTGAAAAACCGACATGCAACATTGCGAAACACTCAGCAATGGCCAAAGTTTTGGTAGCAAGTAAAATCATCATATGGGATGAATGCTCAATGGCGCACAAACGCGCATTGAAAGCACTCAATCGAACTATGAAAGATCTGCGCAATGACTCAAGATGTTTTGGAGGCGCAATGATTCTACTGTCTGGCGATTTCCGCCAAACACTACCAGTCATTCCAAGATCGACCGCTGCCGATGAAATAAACGCTTGCCTCAAATCATCGATTCTGTGGCGCTATGTGAAGAAACTTCAGCTGACGACAAACATGCGAGTTGCATTGCTAAACGATCCATCTGCCGAAGATTTCTCCAAGCAATTGCTGACTATCGGTAATGGCCGTGTTCCTGTCGACGAATCGAACGGTTTGATTTCGTTTCCGCCGAATTTTTGCAATTTCGTCTCAACGAAGGACGAGCTCATCAACAAAGTGTTTCCGAGCATCATTGCTAACCACAAAAATCACAATTGGTTGAGTGAACGAGCAATTCTCGCAGCAAAGAACAAAGATGTGGATCACTTAAACTTCACAATTCAAAATCAATGTGTTGGACTGTGTGTTTAATTTTCCAGGCGGATTCGTTCGTAATTCTGTGGAATTCTATTTTCGATCGTGATTTTCAAACAGTAACTTGCCTTCGAAGATGTTCACTTTGTGAGGTTATCACATTTGTGATTGTGCGCGCATCGATAATTGCTTCATTATGTAATTTTGAATTGTGTGATTAATTTTCCAGTGTTATTTACAATGCCGCGAGCCAGAAGATCTAATCTTTCACAACGAAGCCGTAATGCAATTAGACTTCGGAATATTGCGAATCAATCCACTGCAGATGAACACGAAATAGCACGAGAAGAGCGCCGCGTTAGTATGGCCCGACTTCGTGCTTCACAAACACAAGGACAAAGAGAGGCAGTACGTCAAACGGCAAGGTTGGCAATAAGAAATCGTCGAGCGTATCACACAGATCAACAACGTGATAATCTTCGACGCGCAAGAAGAAATGCTTCAAGTGTTGATTTGAATCGAGTAGCGTTTCAATATGATTGCACAATTGACTACAGCTCGCATCCTTTCGTTCGAATTGGCCCAATGGAGGCTGTGTGCGACCGTTGCGGTGCATTGAAGTTCGCTGGAGAAACGCCTGGATTGTGCTGTCTCAGTGGCAAGGTGAAATTGCCATTATTGCCTCCGCCACCTGAGCCATTGCATTCATTGCTTCGTGGCGAAACACCAGAATCACGACATTTTCTATCGAACACTCAAAGATACAACGGATGTTTCCAAATGACTTCATTTGGAGCAGACATTATCGAAGGACGCGGATTCAATCCAACATTCAAGGTAATTTCTGCTCGAGAGAGTAAACGTTAATTTTCTTTTGGTGTTCATAAATCAGTAATTCTAACTTCGTCTTCGACTTTACAGAGTAGGGGGAAAATGACAGTTCATTGCCGGAAGTGACGTCACACGGCGGGAAATTCAAAAATTGTGGTGGTGGGGGTAACCATGCGGCAGTAGTCTGTCGGCCATGTTGTCGTCGTCGCCGCCTAAAGTGGGGTAATGTGTGCGTTGATTGGCGGAGGCGTGGCTATGTTCGCCGTTCGCCGTTCGCCGTTCGCCGTTCGCCGTTGACATCGTCGTTGACGTCGTCATCGTCGCTGGGCGGCGGCCTGGCGGTGGCTTGATGGCCGCCCGTCGTGGTGGGGCGACGGCGGCCATGTTGGAAAAGCTGCGATGTTGTCAAGTGGTGTAAGATTGTAGTGGTTAAGGTACGGCCGGGTTGCCGATTCGTGCGTGTGTTATAGTGTATGGTTATGTATATGTAAGGGGTTTTTCCGGAAGTTCGGCCATGTTGGAAAAGCGTCGATGCGGTGTTGCCAACTGTTGTCGGTTCGGTGTTATAGTGTACGGGTTGAATGTATGTTTCGCCATTGTTGCCAACTCGGTGTTATAGTGTACTGGTTTCGTATATATTTACCCTGCCGTGCCGATATCGTCGATGTTGTGTATAAACATGGTTACTCCCACCGCCACAATTTTTGAATTTCCCGTCGTGTGACGTCCAGCAATGAACTGTCATTTTCCCTGTAAGAAACACACATGATATTCAGTGTTCGATTCACTTATCTGAACGATTGCATTGTTGACAACTGTGTGTCTATGTGTTAAGTAAATTGTAGTATGCGAAAAGGATAGTTGAAAATAAACACTTATACAATGAAAAAAATATGTACAAGTTTATTACAAATATAAACATAAAAAAAAAAATATCTACTTTATATTTAATATTTACAAATATATAAACATAAAAATATTATACGATAAAAAAATATATACAAATTTATACATTTCACAATCAGGTATTTTTTTTTTACAAGTCTCCATCCGGGTGGTTAATTTCCTACAATTAATATTTACAAATATATAAACATAAAAATATTATACGATAAAAAAATATATACAAATTTATACATTTCACAATCAGGTATTTTTTTTTTTTACAAGTCTCCATCCGGTGGTTAATTTCCATCTGTAACAAAAAAGTAAGAGTATTAGTGACATGTGGTTGTTACAAGTAGGATGGATTACTAAAACCTTTATTAACACTGTAATATACCTTAAATATGCATACGCCCATAAAACGCACGATTCGGCTTTCCGAATACGTACATCCTGCATTGTGGGCATGCGGGTGGTGTCCCCTCCATCGCTACCGCCTGGAACCAGTTGAGGACACATCGGTAATGGTATGTATGGCCACATACCAAACCGAGGAGCCTCTGCCCGTCATTGTATGATTCTATGCATATACTGCATGTATTGTGTGGAGGAATCATACCTTGAACAGGACAGGGCTCACCGCGACGCCAACACCATGTCGGTAGACTCCTTCTAAGAAGGAGTCTCAATGTTGTTGGGTCATCGTGCGTCCTCGGTTCGGTTGCGTGTAGCACTTCAAAGAAGACGGGTAGCGCGTCTTCTGGAGGGGTCCACAAACGAGGATCTCTCCGCAATAGTTGCTGCTGCTGTTGCTGATAAATGGGCTGTGGGCGTGGTTGAGGTTGCATCTGCGGTGGTGGCGATGGTGGTGACGGTGGTGGTGATTGCGGTGGCGTAATCGGTTGTGGTTGTGGAGGTGGCGGCGGCGCTGGTATCGGGCGAATGTCACTAAAAAAAAAAGACAACATAGAAATTATGTATAATCACAAATAAAACAAAGCAGTATGTACGCATAAGAAGATGACTTACATATTTATGTCGAGGACTTCTACATCGTCATCATCACTGTCACTATCATTATTACCGTTATGATTCAATTCAAGTGTATCAGCATCGCTTTGATTGTCCTCCACCTCCATAACTTCACCTTCTTCTGTGGACTCGACATTACTGAAACAAAAAAAAAGGAACAATTTTAATACCAGATTTAAACGCAAGAGAACAATTGAATGTTAATTAAAAACAAACGTACCGACTTGTACCGGGTCGAGGGTGAAATACCGCCACTCCTGCAGCTAGAGCATCGCTGAAAAAAAAGTATAAATTGAACACATGAGGTAAACGCAATAGTATAAGACTTTGTTGTTAATGAAAACTGACTTACCGCAACACACTAGCCTGTAATCGAAATAACGCGCGTTTAAAACATTGCAGGCTGTTTGGAGATAGGGGACGACGACAATCTTCAGCAGCAGCAACAGCACCAGTCGGAGCGTTAGCATCACTTAAAAAAAAAAAATGTATGAAATGAACACTGGAGGTAAAACGTAAGAGCACAGGAGTTTATTAATGAAAATTGTCTTACCGACTCGTGGCAGGTTGCGGAGATTGGGGACGAATTACAGCAGCAGCGGCAGCAGCAGCATCATCATTGCTGAAAAAAAAAAATAAATTGAACACCGGAGGTAAAAAAAAAAAAACACAAAAGTACAAAAGTTTATTAAAATGACAATTGTCTTACCGACTCGAATCGGGTTCTGGAGATACGGGAGAATCCCTATTATTATCAGCGGTGACAGGTGCCTCGTCGGTATCACTGAAATAAAAAAAAAATATAATTGAACACCGGAGGTAAACGCATTAGGACAAGAGTTTATTAATGAAAACGGCCTTACCGACTCGAGCCGGGTCCTGACAAAGCACGACGTAACCGTTGTGAACTATAAAAGAAAAACACACATCAATCGAATGGAATATTCTTTTTGTGCATTATAAATAATGAAAAAAAAAAAGTTATATTTACCATCGTACTCGACGTTGCTCTGCTGTCCTATTTTTCATAATTTTCTTGTTGTTCATTCTGTAAAACGTATCAAAAGTTGTAAAATAAGTAAATAAAGAACATAAAGTTAATGTGTGTGTGTGTGTGTGTGTGTGTGTGTGTGTGTGTATGTGTGTGTGTGTGTGTGTGTGTGTGTGTGTGTGTGTGTGTGTGTGTGTGTGTGTGTGTGTGTGTGTGTGTGTAATGCTGAACATCATCTTTACCGTTAGTTATCGGTCCGTGTACTTTCTCTTTTTTGCCTTAGGACCAGCAGCGTCGTTGGTTATTGCGGCTATCATGTAATGCCCGTACGCGAGTGTACTTACACCGTCGTCCAGTACATACCTCTTATCATCATAAGGAGACAGGGAAAGTTTTGTTATACGTTGCGTGTACAGCTTATGATGATTGCTTCGTATACAGTCAGCAGAGGTGAATACGGTACGACTGTCAAAAAGACACTCGCTGTACAATTGATGTCGTAACCTTTTTTTTATTGCCGTCCTTGGCACACCTTTCGCCACCTTTTTGTCGGTGCGGTCGGACAACAAGAGCGAGTAACACTTCGCCCTGAGTCCGACAAATTCCCTGATGGGTTTTCCATTGGTCTCATCCTTGAACTTCCCCACGACTTTTTTGTTGTCGTCGCAATGACAAGGATGATCCACGGGATAGTCCGATGTGTCAAAAAGGTGGAGATCCTCTTTCATATCTGAGTACAAATCGTCAGTCTGAATGCTGTAAAGCAAACTGTCTGTGTCAGTCATTAGTAAGGTCAATCGTTGTCCGTACTTGGCGACAGCGTACCGATAATGAAAATTGTACATTATCAATTTGCTGACATCGAGTACTGTGAAGCCGACGTACACCGGACGGGAAAGGAATATCGTCCTATTTCGTAAGGCCAGTCCGACCAAGTTATCGGTGTAGCGGATCATACGCTTTAGCCGAGGATTGGAAACAATTTTCTGCAGCCGTTGTTCGTTAGAGACTAGTTGGAAGTCTATTCGTTTCCTCACGTTCTCCAGCGATTTGCCATAGACGGCGTTGACCATCAGTTTGAAAAAATCCTTTTCGAAACTGTTGGTGGCTGCTGCTCTCTTTTGCGTGTTGAAATCGATAAACGGTTTCATCCACGCTCTCTGTTTAAAACTCAACACCCTATGTATCGCTTTCAATTCTAAACCGAGACTCAGACACAATTTTAAATTTCGAAAATGGAGAACGTAATTTTGCTTGTCGTCCAAAGTCGTCAGCAACTTGGGAACGGACGACGAAGGCGTTTCCGATCCGCTATACCCTTTTGTATAGTGCAGTCGTGTGTGGAGTCGTCGAGAGTACGGTGAAAGTACGTCAGGATGGACACAGGAACGGACGGGTGCCAATGGATAATCGGAATGGAGGTCATGAAGTTCAGGTGGATAGTGTAAGTCGACCTCGAGTATGTAGCCCATGTCACCGTCATCGCACAGAGTACGCACGTCCAGTGAGTTGATCTCGTTACGATCTAACCATCTGAAGTCGGCGTAAGGGAGCGGTTGTGACATGGCTGCACCGTAAAGGTTGTTTCAGTCCGTGTACAATATGAAAGAGGTTGGCTTTGAAGCATCGTACTGATCGACAATTAGTGGGTTGTTGGCCTTGGCGTGGCGGTTGGGTACCATGCTAACGCCACCGCGAACAGCCGATTCTATAAAGAGATGCTGATCTATATCCGTCAACAGCTCCAGTCGCATACGGGTCATCTTTAACATCGCATGCCAAGCGACACCAGGAAGCGAGTAAAGATGAGCCGGATCGATCTGGTAGTACCGCATGGCCATCTCACGGAACGCCTCGAAGACGTCGGCCAGTAGCAGCACGTCTGTTTTAAGATACAGATCGTGATATTCGCCCAGTGTACTGATTCCAAAAGTACGCCACACGTTGTGCGCGTGAGCGTAATCTTCGTCAGATACTGGCGATTCACTCAACCTGTTGAAAAAGTGTTCGCGTGCGGGCAGACGTGTTTCGTTGAATTTCTCGCTACCCGTCATGTAATCGTAAGGGTACACGCCCTTACGTAAGAGTAGCTCGAAGTGTTCTTCGAAACATTGCTTCGTTAAATCGAAATCCGCACCGCTCGCGTGCAAGTTTCCAACAAGTGTGTCCAAGGACGTGTTCAGAAATTGAAGCGTGTCTACAAAACGCAGACGACCCAACGAGACTGATACGAAGCGTTCGCTAGTGGTAGCGATACAAGCGAGATCGTTGTATTTACCCAACCCTTGTACTAGGTGATGTGCATCGTAACCTCGTAAGTTGTGAAAAAATACAGGTATGTGTCGTGGAGTCTTGAAGTTAAGGTTACAGATGTTGTGAGCTGCGCCTAGGTATCGTCCTGTCAGATGACAATGGTTGCGCACTTTGTCGATTTCGTTCAGTGGTTCTTCACAGAGATGACATACGAGGGCATTTGCGAAAGATAACAAATCACGGTCACTCATAGTCATAGGGACAATGGATCGGATGATTCTGAAAAGTTCTCGCTCTTCAGCGACCAGTCTATTGAGAAAAACGTCTACCACGTTCTCACCGCGATAAACGACCTGGGGTTTGAAAATGTTACGCTCGTAGTCGACTATGAGGTAGGAGAAACCTGAAGGAAGATGTAACGACTCCGTTGTGGTGGACGATGTGTGCGGAGGAGCGTCGCAGCGATGGCAAGGGACGATAAATGATTCAAAATCTGCGTATATCGCAAAAGGGACCTTATGGCAGTATGTATAATTTCTGAAACACATCACATTCTCCTCCTCCGCTGTCGTGGGTAAACGAATTTTCTGTTCACCATATGGCGAACAGTGGGGGATATGTTCGGTAAGGAGTCGTTCTTTGCAGAATCTATGCAGACAGTAATTACAATAGAAAGAACGCCCGTCGTGGTTGCTTAGCGAAGAGAATAAGCGACTTGTATTTTTTATTAAACAGTAATGTTTTCGGTCGTCAGCGGTAAGAAGTAATAGATTAACGTGATGTTGTCTGCCGCTGGAAGGAGTTATTCTTAAAGGGTAAATTTCATATTCTTCGTAACCGAAAACATTTATAGAAACGTTAGGATTGTCTCGTTCGAACTTCACAATGTCGGATAGACGGGTGGGGTAAGTTATACCAGAAGTATTGATACTGCAGATATGCGGCTTGTATTTGGATACACGATCTTTGTGGTCTGATTGTTGTGGAAACAGAGCGGCCAACACTGACCATACGAAACACATTTGATCGCCTGTATTGTTCACGTTGATGATGGATTTAGTACGAGACAATTCAGGAGGTGTACGAATGAAACTGGAGGCGGTTAGCGGTTGGTATCGTGAGAGAACGAGTTCTAAGGAGATTATGCGGTCTAACACCCAACCGCTACCCTCGCGTGTGAATTTATCAATCGATTCAATGATCTTTTCGTATGAAGCTTCTAAACGATCGGGCAATACATCTTGGTCAGCGATCAGTGTCGTATGACATCGTCCGTGAAAATAAGCTTCAGTCGTCACTTCTTCGTCCTGGTCCGTGTCAGCGTTTACGATGTACTTGACAAATCTCGCTTTAACCGTTATATGCCACTTTATAGAAAGCAAACGTGTCAGTTCGTTTAGAATGTCCGTACGTAACGTATCGTGCATTTCATCAAAAAAGGTTATGACATCGTTGACACATTCTTCGTCATCCGTGATAGGCGTGTAAACGCGCAATACCAACGCGCCACGTAACGAATATTTACATTCAACAGCAAATGACTGCATTATCAACAACAATGAAAACACGAAACTTTAACAATTACTTGCTCGCTTGAAGAACAATTGAATACTGATACGAAATTAGAAAATAAGCACTATTTTATATGCGACACGTGAAAGTTACACTGCGCGAGACTTGAAGGTGAACGCTGGCAGTGATCGTCGCTCTACTTATACTATCTATGACAGTAGCGCGCGCAGCTATCCGCTCCCACTACCGAACTATTACCGCCGACGATCCCCCACTACCAATTGCGTGCGCAGCTATCTGCTCCCACTACCGTGCTTTATTTCATACCGACCAATTGACGACAGCCATCCCCACTACGGATGCGCGCGCAGCTATCGCTGAGGAGGTGAAATGCAACGCGACAAACCAACATTCTTGCTTCAGATATGGATGTGTCCACATATTCTTTTGCAAGCCGATTAAAAAGCTTTTACAACATCAGTCGTCGTGGTAACATTAAATTTTTCGTTCATAAATTTCCGAATGCGAACGTAAAAATTTTTGACCTAGCCAAAGCTGGGTTTATTTACGAAGACGATGGTGATGTTGTAAGATGCTGCAAGTGTAAAATACGAATTATGGATTGGGCATTGGGTGATGATCCCACCCAAGTCCATAAGGCGTCAATGCCCGCATGCGATTTCGTTCGTGAACACTTGTAGAAGTCGACGCACGCAAAAACGGCTCTTTTCAGAGCCAACATAAACTCATGTACAAACATACCTGTTTGGGTAGTACTAGTAGTACTAGGTGTTAGTACTACTACTACTACCGAACGACAGTATTCACTCCAAAAGTGTGAGTGAAGACACATAAAAAAAAATTACTCAAACAATATGCGTATACACTATAAATATCATGATCACGATTAATAGCGTATCACTCACATCGCAGATCATCGAGACGATGGACGTCTATCGATATGATGATGGGAAACATTTCACAATAACCAAAGCTTCACGAAGCGCGATACGGTCCAACTTATGTTCCGTGTATTTTGTGAAGAAAAGACGATTTTGCGGCAACTACTGTACACGTTACAAATTCGGCGTTGACAAATATCACGCACGTTGTTGGCGTCACATAAAAAAACACCGCAGTGATTTGCCGCCGATCGTGCTGTTGATGATAGTATCCGATCGTATACACAACAAATCACGGTGGCTTCAATTTATCGTAGAGTGCGAACAAAATAACGTACCGATAGAACTTGTGGTTTACGAAAAGAATATGTTCAAGTGTACCGTACGTCACGGATGGAATTTTCTTTCACGTTTCCGTCTGATTCCTGAACTCTATAACGCTGTTCAGCGTGTGCACGGCTTACACGATTCACACGGACAGATGAACTACGCTACTGTATACACGGACATGCTCGCCTACGGAAGTTCGATACCACACGCTTCTTGTTGCATCGTCCTTACGGAGCGCACTATTCCGATACGCACACCGATGGAAATATATAGAAGCGTGATGATGATAGTGCCAAAGTGCGCACTGGATCCTAGCTACAACGTAAGTTTTGACCTGCACTGCCCACCGTCCTCGTTACCGACACTAGCGAGAGGGAAACAGTTCGCGTTGGTGAACAACAAGGCGCAGGAATTATTTTCGGTAGCCTTTCTGAAGGAGGCATTGCCTACACTCCGCAAGTATTGCGAATACTTTGGTCTGCGGTATTCGCACGAACAAGGGTACATGGTGAAAGACCAGCGTTTGTACGAACAGTGGCAGCATTGCACGGGCTCTATGGCGGACGAATTTTGGTTGTTGAACTCGTATCTGATACACCTGCATACGGAATCGAGAAGTCAACGCCCAATCGTTGAACTCAAAGCTAAACACATGTGCGAGTGGCTACCTGAGAACGATAACGTCATAGTCGCGGAAATGCACGAGTACCGCGACAACGTTATACGTAGCGTCATGTTCAAAGACATGAATTCTGTTAAGACTGTAAGAGCGTTGGACTCGAAACAACACGCGCTCCCGAGATACTACATCGGTATGAGCCTCGTGCGTAATGGGCGTATGAAAATCAGTTTAGCTCATGTTTTAACGTACTTGCGCAATCGGAAAAAGAACGCGATGTTCTTCCGTTCGGTCGAGATGATATAAGCGGGTGTGGAGCGGTGGCGGTGTGACAGTCGCGTGATGGAAGGTGGACGTGCCAGAACGGCATCGATGAAAATTACCTTCAGCACCGAGCCGACAGTTTACTACATTCCAGCGTATTGCGAATCACGGTTCGCACGACGACACGAGAATGAAACGAGCTGTGAAGAATATACACCAGAGCGTTCGCAAGACTATCGCGACGGAGTTGCACAGACCGGTAAGAAGGAATTTTCCGAGACGTGCGGTCGAGTTGAAGGGACTTCACGACTTGTACCAAGCAGACCTGGTAGAGATGATACCGCACGCAAAGGCGAACAAGGGATTCAAGTACCTTATGACGATGATTAACGCGTTTAGCAAGTACGCGTACGCCGTTCCATTGAAAACGAAGACGGGTGTAGAGGTCGCACGAGCTCTGGAACCGATTCTGCGTGCTAATAAAATGAAATATCTGCAGACGGACAACGGGAAAGAGTACTACAACAGTACCGTAGAAAAATTGCTGAGCAGATATGGTGTCACACTCTATTCCACGTACAGTGAGAAAAAGGCTTCCATTGTGGAACGCTTCAACCGTACGTTGAAAACGCACATGTATCGCGCGTTCAGCGAACAAGGTCATTACCGTTGGTTGGATATGTTACCGGAACTAGTCAGCACGTATAACAACACTGTGCACAGAACGATTGGAATGAAACCGCAACAGGTGAACGAATCCAACGAACGTACAGTGTTACGCAGGATTCGTGTGAACACAGCGAGGAGCATCGATTATAAACGACCGAAGTTCAAAGTAGGCGATCGTGTGCGTATAAGCAAACACAAAATGACGTTCGCTAAAGGATACACACCGAATTGGACAAACGAGATATTCCTCGTTCACACAGTGCGTACCGGCAGCGTACCCGTCACTTATTCGCTAAAGGATCATACAGGAGAAGTGTTGAAAGGTGGTTTTTATGAACACGAAATCAGTAAATCGAACGTTGGTGACGTGTACTTGGTAGAAAAGATCGTACAACGTAAAGGCGATCGTGTGAAAGTCAGATGGTTAGGATTCGATGGTAAACACGATTCGTGGATACACAAGAAGAACTTGGTATAACAACGATTCGACTCGAGGAAATAGAACTAGTATGCGTCGATGCGTTACGATGACAACATGCACGCTGTGTACAGTGTAAAAGACATTGTGTCACATCCTGGTTACGATGAGTACATCGTGAACACGAGCGCAAACGACGTTGAACGCATGCGCAGGATCTTGACGGTGTACGAGTACTGGCAACGGGTTACCAATCGCGTGACGAGGTTCCGACTCAGCGAAATAGTACCAACCGGCACCGGATTCGATCACTACAAAGAATGTGTTTGGTCGGATCCGAACTGCGAAACGGGTCCGGACACATGTGTATGCAGTTACATATCTACCGACTGCTACGATATAGTGCGACTATTAAATAGACTGTGCGTAGAACGACAACATGAAAATATTGCAACAAGCGCACAGACTAAAAATACAGGACGTGGACTATTCGAAATTGTGCGACGATGGTGGGAGTGGCAGAAAAAAACGTAAACACGGACGTCTTCTGCCCGATACCGTTCGTTCGATCATCTGCGGACCTTCTGCGTGCGGAAAGACAAACGTCATGTTCAACCTGTTGTTCGATGTAAACGGATTGAGATTCGCGAACTTATACGTGTTTTCTAAATCACTATTTCAACCCAAATATCAGATGCTGGAGACCCTGATGACACGACTTTCCGGCGAAGGAATGGGTTATCACGGCTACAACGATAACGAAGAGGTACCACCTCCCGACGAGGTCGATCCCAATTCTATTATGGTGTTCGATGACGTGTCTTGCGAAAGGCAACACAACATACGCAAGTATTTCTCTATGGGACGACACAGCGGTGTGGACGCGTTTTACCTTTGTCAGACGTACAGTCAAGTGCCAAAACAGTTGGTTCGTGACAATGCCAATCTAATAGTGTTGTTCAAACAGGACGATCGCAACTTGAAACATGTGTACAACGATCACGTCAACACGGACATGAAATATGACACGTTTAAGAATATGTGCTCTGAGGCGTTGAAAGATCGTTACGGCTTTCTCGTTGTGGACAAGGATTCTTCTATCGACGCTGGCAGGTATAGAGTCGGTTTTGACCGTTTCATAGTAGTCGTGTCTAACGATTAAACAAAAAAAAGTCACACGTTCAGCTAAATACACATGACCTGCTGTCAACGACTTTAGTTGATGTTCTGCCGTTTATCGAGATGGACGACAAGAAGAAACGACTAGCACGTGATATCGATACGATCAGTGATGATATACGGAAGAAATACCGTGCGTTAAAACATGGGATTCGTGAAGAAGAAGCATCGTTATCCAAAAGTTACAAACCGATTCTAGAACCGTTACAAAATATTTCGCAAGCGTTGCTTGAAAAGAAACGTAAATCAACAAATGAAAAGCCTTCAAGAGTGAAAAAGATGAAACGTGAAGAGGATGAGGAAGAGGAGAAGGAAGAGGATCCGACAGGTGCAATTAGTAAAATCGATGCGGGAACACCATCTCGTTCCCGAACGAAGCCACCGCGTTTCCTGAAAACGCCCGTGATAGCCGAAACATTGGACGATGATGATGATGATGATGAGGGCGATCCCAGTCTCAACATTGAAAAAATGCTAGACACACCGGAAGGAAGACGTGAAGCGCGTAGATATTTTCAGGACAAATACGACAGTGAATCATTAGCGAACAAGTACATGCGTATGATCGTTTCGTCCGAACGCGATCGTCTGATGGACTATACGTACGGTGTAAGACACGAAAACGGAAAATGGATGATCGGTGATTCACAGTTCGAAATCGATACGGACGATTCGATTCTTATCAACGGTAAACGATACAAAGGTACACCAGGACTCTACGAACTAGTGTTCATGAAGCATCCTAATGAAAATATTTACAAGGAATCAGATCTGAAAGCGTACAAAGATATACTGCGTAACACCAACGCGCATAAGCAGTATTACTTAGCGAACGCACAGGTAAACGCGAACAGAGGTGTAAAGTATAAACGAATAATATCGCAACTGTTTCCACCGAAACGTACAGGACAGGGGCATAATAATATTGATACATCGTATATGACGTTAACGAGAAAAAAAGACAAAATCGATTACGTGCACTGGGACGATCCGAACGAACTGGTGGACAGATTGCGACTGTTAATGGCATCACAACGTGTTGGAAACAGTGGGCACACGAACGAAATCGTCTCCATAGTGGAAGAACTACGTGAAGCAGGCATAATCGTATAATAAGAGCGGTTCGATTCTGAAAGCCGATAAAGTGTATAAATAATACTGTCGTACATGCACCGGGGACATTCCACGTTTGGTTGTGACAACATGGATATCGTGCTACTGTTTATTATCGTGTGCACAAGTGCCGTTGTCGCATCGAGCGTTAACGCTAACGATGTTGATTTCGCTATAGATTACTTGGTGCGATACGGATACGTGCCCGACGATAGTTTACGACTCACGGACAACGCCACCATCGATATGGACGCCTACCTTCGCACGTTTCAAGTGAATTACAATTTAACCGTAAATGGAGAATTGAACAACGAAACGATGAATCTGATGCGTGCACGGAGATGCGGTAACGAAGATTTCGTGTCGTACACCTTACGAACACCGTGGGCCAAGAGACGTTTGTCGTGACGGTTCTTTCACGGTAGCGCCAGCGCTATAGAAGCGTCGCGACAAGCGTTCGCTGTATGGCAGAAACATTCAAACCTGGAATTCGAATATCGACCCAACGACATAAACGCCGACATGGTCATTGCTATGAAATATTTTAAACACAGGTGTCTGACTTCCAGGTGCACGATCTGCGGGTACGATTTGGACGGACGAGGAGGTATACTCGCTCACGCTTACTACCCGCCCGATTTACCGTATAACACTACCGAAATACACATGGACTACTACGAATCGTGGAATTATACGAACGCAACCGAAATACCGGACGATCAGACCAGTTTTCTTCAGGTGTTAACGCACGAAATCGGACACGCGTTAGGACTGTCTCATTCCCTCGAGAAGGATTCGATCATGTACCCGTTCTACGTACCACGCTCGAACGGTCCGTTCGACCTGAGAGACGACGATATAAAAGGCATTCAACGCTTGTACGGGAAGCCGCCGCCGCCGCCGCCGCCAGCTACGACGACGACGTCAACGACGACGTCAACGACGACGGCGACGACAACGAACGACACCGTTCGGACGACGGATTTATGTCGGCTAAAGAGCGTTAATCAATTTTTAATAATCAACAGACACCTGTATATTGTGCACGATAACTTTTTGTGGACATTGGATCTCGAGTCGAAGCGATCGAGTCCGTCGTCGCCGCTTCTGTTGACGGATTGGTTGACTTTCTTACCGTTGACGTTCACCAACGTTTCAGCGATGTACCAGAGACCGCGAACCGAAGAAGTGGTGCTATTCATAGACAACTACGTATACATGTTCGATATACACAGTCTGCAACCGCTGAACGGGTATCCGCGTTCGATCACAACGCTCGGTGTTCGCACGATGACGAAAATAAACGCTGCGATACACACGTACACGGGTCGAACTCTTCTGTTGTACAACGATATGTATTACGGCGAAATAGACGAGTGCACGTTCACGATCAAGAAACACGGATACGTTAAAGATCGTTTTGTCGGCTTACCAGAAGCCGTCGACAGTGCGTTCCGATACATCGACGGAAAGATTTATTTCTTCAAAGACGCACGCGTATACGTGTACGATGAATTTCTAAATACGATCGTAAAAGGAAAACATAGCGACGGACTCTCCGTTGTCGGAATAAAATGCATAGACAGTACGATCGTATCAAAACTAATCGATTTATTACGCGAGTACGTATAAATGCCGCGAACAACGGACGAGACGCATCATTCACAAGATGAGTGTTGACAAGTTCGGCAGACACCAGAGCGCTGTCAGAGCGCGAAGGGAGACGCGTCGCAGTCTACGGGAGGATATTGGTATCTCGATGACCGAGGACGGGCACTTCGACGTAGCGGGGAAAAATACACAACTTGGGCGAACCGCAAGACGGTAACGATGCCGTTCCACTGCGCTTCGTGCGTGACCACTGTCTGTTTGCCGACGATCCGTCGTCGACGACGACGACGCAAGGAATAGACGCGAAAGGTCGTAAGCTCGTCAACGTCGGCGCTCCCGTCGATCTCGGGGACGCTGTCAACAAGCAGTACGTAGACTACTCGTGCTTACGTTTCACACAGCTGGTACCGAACAAGAAGAACGGAGCTGTCGTTGACGCGCGGGACCATCGCATACAGTCTCTGAGGGAACCGATTCGTGCGAGAGACGCTGCGACCAAAGTATACGTGGACTCGAAAATCATACCGAAGGATACGAACTCTAACCTAATGGTCGGCAACGTGAGGATAACACAGTTAGCGCCGCCAGTCAACAACAAGGACGCGGTGAATTTGGAATTTTTGAACCGACACACGATCACCGCGGTAAACGACGCTTATTTCAACGCACAAGGAAAGACTATTCTAAACGTCGGCGACGGTGGCGCACGGGCTACGGACGCGGTGAACGCACGTCAATTGGAGGAGGCGAAGCGATACGCGAAGAGCGAAACGTACAAACTCGCAAAAGTGTTCCAACATCGTTGGGAAAAAGTGGTATCGTATATCTATAAATTGCATAAGCACGCAGCGCGTACTTCACTTGGTGCCGAAGAGGCGGACTTACTACTTACGAACAAGGCGGAGACGAACGAGTTGATTAGTGATCTGGACAAATCTAAGGACGAGCACGATTGGAGATCCCTTTATCGAGAGCAAGCGAAACAGTAGTCATGTACGAACTACGTAGCCGAAAAAAAAAGGGAGGGCGTGGTCTTATCGGAAAAATAGTTAAAAGCGCGGTACCATTCGTTGCGAAGTCAGTACCTACACTGATCAATCGAGCGGTGGACGTATTACCGGTGGAACTACATCTGCCCGGCTACAGGTTCTGTGGACCCGGAACGAAACTAGAGCAGAGATTGGCTCGCGGTGATCGAGGAATCAACGAGTTGGACGAAGCTTGTCGTGAACACGATATCGCTTACAGCAAGTACAAGGACAACGAACGACGACGTGTAGCGGATCGTGTGCTAGCCGGTAAAGCGTGGGAACGAGTGAAAGCTTTGAATTCCGGCATCAGTGAAAGAGCGTACGCGGCAGCCGTAGCAGCAGCGATGAAGGCGAAATCAGCGTTAGGCAGCGGGCTATGCTGCGGAGGCGGTGTGCGTAAACGTCGCACCAGACGACGCAAGCCGGTTCGACGCACGATAATCAGGAAGAGGAGGAGGAGGAGGACAACGACAACTGGGGCAGGACGTCGACGAAGACGGGCCGATGGTAAAAAGGCTTCAGGACTATACCTTCGACCGTACCGAAAAAACTAATCAAAATACCCGTGCGTCCGTTGTCCGATCGAGATCTTTATGAGTACACGAAACTATTGCGTATACCTTATTTCAGAGGCGTGTACATGCGCGACACACTTCCTAGTACATCACCGTGGGAGAACGAAAGCGCAATCGTGAATCTGGACGACGCTACCGGACCGGGCACGCACTGGGTATGCTACAAGAAGCGAGGCGACAGAGTCTGGTACTTTGATGGATTCGGCAATCTGCGCCCTCCTGTCGAGCTAATACGGTACTTTGGATCGAACGTGACCAACATTCATTACAATTACGCACAGAAACAGCCATCGAACACGGTCATCTGTGGACATTTATGTTTAGAGTTTTTGACATCGAACCATCAGTAAACGACAAGATGTCTTCGCTTACGGTCACTGTCACAGGAACGGATCCAAGCGCACTGGTTTGTGACTTTTTTCCACCGCTTGAACTGACGAACGGTGAATGGTACGCGGGACTGCTGGACTTTACCACGTACAACTCTATACCGAACGTGGAAAGCGGAAGAAACAACATCTTTCCCGTACTAAAGGGAGCACGTAAAACGTTAGAACTCGTCAATATACCGACCGGTGTGTACGAAATCAGTGATATCGAAACATACCTGAAGAAAGAACTAGCAGACCCAAAATTTTCTCTACGACCCAACAACAACACGTTGAAATGTGAAATTTATTGTTCATACGATATCGATTTCGGATGTACGGAACACACGATCGGTACCATGTTGGGTTTTTCCAAGAACCGAAAGTTAGAAGCGTATATATTACACACGTCGGACGTGCCTGTAAACATTAACAAAGTGAACGTTTTGGAGATAAGGTGTAACGCTGTACAAGGCTCGTACAAGACGGGACGAAACGAGCATATACTGCACTCGTTCTATCCAACGGTTGAGCCAGGATTCAAGATAGTAGAAACGCCTAGAAACGTCATTTATTTTCCACTTAACGTACTACACTTGCGTAACGTTACACTGTCCGTACACGATCAGGAAGGTGATATTGTGAATTTTCAAGGCGAAGTCATCACCGCACGTATACATTTGAAACGTGTGTAGTAATCATGGGAATTTATTTCACCGATACCCCCGTGATGAAGAGCGGTGGCGGCGGCGGCTCGCACCACGAGATAAAAGAGGTCAACACTTTTGGAAAAGGTATCAGTAGAGGTTCGTCGTTGACACGGTTAACAGCAACTAACCGACGCTACCTGATTTCATTAGGATTCAAAGTCAAGAAAAACAAGTAATATGGCGGACAGCGGTATCGTCTTATCGGTTGAACGTCGACCATTCTTCGAAGACAACATCACGCATTACGAATATCATCTTCATGCACCGTACGCGTCAGCGTCACGATACGGAAATAACGATGAGATACGCATACCTATACTGCAACAGGAAGTCTTCACTTTACCGATGGAAAGTTTCCTGTACGTTGAAGGCAAATTGAGCAAAAAGACCGACAGCACCGGTAGTGTGAACGTGAAAATGATCAACAACGCGATCGCGTTTCTCTTCGAAGAAATCCGTTACGAACTGGCCGGTGTGGAAGTGGATCGTACCAAGAGCGTCGGCATCACGTCCACTATTAAAACCATGCTATCTGCCGGCAAGCAGGACATTGTTTCGATGCAAAACGCCGGTTGGGTTGCTCCTACAGCTAACGAGATAACACCGACCGGCCAACACGAGGAATTCAACTTTTGCATACCGTTGAGGATGCTGATGGGATTCGCTGAGGATTTCACGCATGTTATTTTAAACATGAAACAGGAACTTATACATATAGAACTGACCAAAATCTCTTGGATGATTCCGTTCGTGTACGTGAACAACGAAGTACGGATACGATTGTTGGATATCATACGCAAGGACCTACCGCTAATCTTACCGTTTCGTAGTTGGGAACTGCACGAGTATCCGGCTTTACCGACGACCGACAGACAGACTTGGACAGTGAAAACAACTACACAACTGGAGAAACCGCGGTACGTGATACTCACCTTTCAGACCGCCAGAAAAAACAATCTGAATAAACACGCAGGTGAATTCGATCACTGCAATGTGACAAACGCGAGACTCTTTCTGAACGACAAATACTACCCGTACGATAACCTGAACCTGGATATCGATAACGGACGTTACGCATTGCTGTACGACATGTATACACGATTTCAAAAATCGTACTACCACAGAAGTCAACCCAACGTACTTCTAACACCTACAGAGTTCATAGCAAAAGCACCGTTATTCGTCTTCGATTGTAGCAGACAGGACGAATCGCTCAAGTCATCACCAGTCGACGTGAGATTGGAATTCGAGTCATCGACCAATTTCCCCGCTCAGACAGCGGCCTACTGCTTGATACTGCATGATTCAATAAATGTGTACACTCCGTTATCCAACACGGTGCGCAGACACAATTAAACGCTTACTATATATTAATGTTTTTTTTTTACTGTAAATAGAACTTTGCTTTTTTAGAATGTAATTTTTAATTAAAAAAAAATGTAATCAATTTTCATGTATTTTTATTTTATTGTAAATAGAATGTAATGTAATCAATTTTCATGTATTTTATTTTTGTGGAGGGGGAAAACGATTCTCCTCTTCTCCCTATTCTTCGTTCAGTGTTTCATCAGCACGAGTCGCGAGTGGACGTACAAGATGCTTTCACACGATATCTATGTTGACGATATCAATCACAACAGCAACAACCGCTATTTCAAACAATGCGGTGAAGCGGCAACGACTACATCAATCAAGTCTTTATCACCGGACGATAAAGAAGTACAGGTCATCTTAATTCAAAAAATCACATCTCCGTACCCGCGTTACAGAAACTTGGAAAACCGTTTAAAGAGTTTTAAAGAATGGCCTGTATCGTTAACGATAACACCTAAAGAATTATCAGAAGCGGGTTTTTTTTATACTGGATGCAACGATAGAGTGATTTGTTTTTGCTGTGGAGGCGGATTAAACAAATGGGAACGTGGAGAATATGCTTGGATGGAACACGCACGACATTTCCCTGCGTGCTCTTACGTAATGTTAATGAAAGATAAAAATTTTATCCTCAAGGCACTGGGTATTGTTACCGAGGCGCAAGCACCAACAGCTGTAGCAGTGACAGCAAAGAACGAACAACGCACCGACACGATCAAGGAGAATATAAAAAACGTAGAAGAAAGCTCGAATCGTGATACGATGTGCAAAGTCTGTTACACACAAAACGTGGAAGTTGTACTTATTCCCTGTCGACATTTTATTACATGTGTGAATTGCGCCATAACCCTACATAATTGTCCATTATGTAGAACCGCATACACTGCTTACATGAGAGCGTATTTCTAGTTCGTTTTCACGCGTCTATTGAACACCAGGTTTGAAAATATATATATATGCTGCTGTGACAAAAGTGTTATATACAACCTCCGCTAATATCGCATACCTCAGTGTTTGAACAGCACGCGTTGAAGACGGACGCATGGAGCTGCTATCTCCGTACGAGTACATACGCTGCAGTGACTTAAAGCATACAGTACTGTACCCTATAGAAATTTTTGTATACAACGTTCTGACATGTAAATTTGTTGCAGTGATCCGTGACGAAAATATAAAGTACAAAATAAACGTTCCGAACAAATTCTTTACGAGCGTTTCACAATATACAACGTGTCTGTTCCGTAAGACGGACGGATCTGCAACGTTCCTAGTAAAACCAAACACGTTGTATATAACGAAAAAAGGATGTGCGAGGATAAACTAGCAGTCATAGTTGACTTTCACTGTTTTATCGACAACGATGGAAACGAACTCGTTAAGGAACTAGCCGTTATGGACGTCACTGCATTTGCCAGCAGGCATTGGATATTTACACATCCAGTAGAGACGATTGTTTCGAATCACAAGCATGTGAGGACAAACAGATGGTTAACAGACCATTATCATGGACTAACGTGGACGGACGGGGACACATCGTACGAACATCTTGTACCGATATTAGAAAAGTATACGTTTCCTTTTAACTTCGTGTTCGTAAAAGGATTCCAAAAAAAAAGATTTTTACAGAAGCGTATCGTGCATTTTAATATTATAAATTTAGAAGATTTCGGATGTCCCAAACTCGATCAATTACAATCAATACACGGAACAGCCTGTCTCACGCACCGCTTATGTCCGGAAATATGTACAAATAGTAGAGTACACGCTTTACGCGAGTGGGTTGTGTCAGATTTTAGAATAGTCAATACGTTTCTGATAAATTACTAAAATTATTGTTTAGCGCTTACATAAAAAAAAAACAGTCGTCGCCTTTCTATCGATTACATCATCTGTCTAAAAATAAATTAGCGTGTTCAAACAAGCGCGACCGCTGTCTAGACGTATAAAAAAATAACCGACACCCCTCTTCCCCACCTACCCATCGAACCGTGAGAAATCAAGTTGCATCCTGTTCACACAGTTAAAAATAAATTAACGTCGGCGACATGTTCGAACAAGCACAAGTGCTGTCTAGACGTATAAAAAAAATAACCGACTCCCCTCTTCCCCACCTACCCATCGAGCCGTGAGAAATCAACTCGTGACCTGTTCACACGGTTAAAAATAAACGCTTACTGTGCGTTGAGTGGTTTCCCCCCTCTCCGGTTTCCACCTCCACAACTACCTCCCTATATATTCCACTGCGCACAAGCGTTATTCGTTCATTCGTTGAGAGACGTGCCGCAAATTATTATAAGTTCTTTATTTTAAAATGGCATCATTCACTGAAAAGTTTGCTACTATTAGCGCAATCGAGTATAAAAAAATAAAGGAATTGATAATCGGTGTAAAATATCCGATAGAAGAAATGCAAAATATAGACGCAAAATACGGTAAAACTATACTCGTCACTCTTCAAGATTACAAAGACCCTAGACTAAAATATCGTGTATATCTACCAAAGAGATACGCAGGTGTTTTTGAAGATGAGGAATTAAAAAATTTATTACCGTGCTCGCTGCAACTAATTTATCGCGGAGAAAAGGATAGAGCTTACATAGTAGAAATTGTACAGTAGTATCGAATGGACATCTTCATTTGTCACGTACGATTACATATATATATATATATATATTAACATGTACTTAGTTCTATTTCATTTAATTATAAATAATATATTTGATTATGCCTAGATAATAAAACAAGGCTTACATGTTGTACACTTTAGACATCTTCAGAATTAACAAATATATTTGTACATAATTGTCATTGCACACGTTTACCAATAATATTTAAAATAATGTGCTTACACATAATTCATTTGATATAATTGTATACAATTGTATTTTTTTTAATTGTCACTACTGTGTGTGTTTATTTCATTTTTTGTACATATTTGTCATGTCATAGAGCACTGTAATTTTCACTACTGTGTACGTTTACATATTATGTATTTTAAATTGTAATATATTTTGATTACTTTCACTACTGTGTGCGTTTACATATTATGTATTTTAAATTGTAATATATTTTGATTACATGTATTTTAATTATTTGTAATTAAACAGTATTGCTTTAACCTTTTTATTGTTTTTTTTTAATTTCAAAATTCCTTGGAACATTAACACTATTCTAAAAAAAATCAATTTTATTAAACAACAAGTGTATGATTATAATATAATTTAGAAATTAAAGAATATTTAAAAATCAAACTGACCTTATACAAGTTCCAGTTGAGTCTCGCGACGAACTATGTGTCTTGGAGAGCAGTTCGTACAGGCTTATATATAGTATTTCAAGGATGTACACGAAAGAGATGGTAACAACAAAAAAAGCTCCCACACACAAAGTCATGAACACGCACTTAGCTCGGTCTGCGTTCTAATTCCCACACGCTGTGATAACAGATGGTGTCACACATCCTGTTTGTTCTCTTATTAAAAAAAAAACTTTATGTACGACCACGTTCACACGCTGCGATAAACAGATGGTCATACAGACGGAGCCGATTACATCATCAACAAAAAAAGTAACGGCTGCCACGCATACTTATCTTGACTTGTTCACACAATAATTTATGTACGCCTTTAAATTCGTTCACACCTAACATTAACATATGTTCAGACAGACGGCGACAATTAATTATACGCTCAGACAGACGGCGACAACTAACAGATGGTGGCAATTAATTCTACGCTCAGACAGCCGGATGCAATTAATTTAGCGACTCGCTAAACAGATGTCTAGACAGCTGCAAAATGCACGTGGGAGTCAACTGCTACATTCAAAAAAAAAATGCATGTGGGAGCCAACTACCGCTTGTCCCTATTATATTACATACACACCAGTAATAACGAGTGGTCTGTCAGCATTCTGTTGTAAAAAATAACTCCGCATGTGAAAAGCATGGATTTTTTTTATCGTATAATATTTTTATGTTTATATATTTGTAAATATTAATTGTAAAGTAGATATTTTTTTCTTTTATGTACAGGAAAAATGACAGTTCATTGCTGGACGTCACACGACGGGAAATTCAAAAATTGTGGCGGTGGGAGTAACCATGTTTATACACAACATCGACGATATCGGCACGGCAGGGTAAATATATACGAAACCAGTACACTATAACACCGAGTTGGCAACAATGGCGAAACATACATTCAACCCGTACACTATAACACCGAGCCGACAACAGTTGGCAACACCGCATCGACGCTTTTCCAACATGGTCGAACTTCCGGAAAAACCCCTTACATATACATAACCATACACTATAACACACGCACGAATCGGCAACCCGGCCGTACCTTAACCACTACAATGTTACACCACTTGACAACATCGCAGCTTTTCCAACATGGCCGCCGCCGCCCAGCGACGATGACGACGTCAACGACGACGTCAACGGCGAACGGCGAACATAGCCACGCCTCCGCCAATCAACGCACACATTACCCCACTTTAGGCGGCGACGACGACAACATGGCCGACAGACTACTCCCGCATGGTTACCCCCACCACCACAATTTTTGAATTTCCCGCCGTGTGACGTCACTTCCGGCAATGAACTGTCATTTTCCCCCTACTTTACAGATCCAAGGCCAAATCCACCATCGAATTGGATCATTGCACCGCTTGAAGACGCAGAGTATAAATTCATCCAAATTTACTTCATGGGCAATATGGAGGACAACTTGATCGGCGTCAAACGATCAATACGGCAATGAAAAGAGCAATTCTTCAAGATCTGCAGCAACTACTTCATGAACATCATGCATTGGTTCGGTTGTTCAAAACTGTGTTGGATCGCATGCCAAGTGATGACTACAAAGTCGTGATCAGAGCGGATAAACGACCAGCTGGAACACACAAACGCCAATTCAACGCTCCAACAATAGATGAAGTCGCAATTGTGATTGTTGGTGAAAACTTGGAAACGCGCGATATTGTGCTTACACTTCGCGACACTGGACAACTGCAACGAGTATACGAAACACACCGTTCATACGATGCATTGCAATACCCGCTGATGTTTTGGCAAGGAGACGATGGCTATCACTTCAATATCAAAATGATAAATCCATTGAGCGGTGAGTATCGATATCATAATTTTCATTTCAACATGACACTAATTTCACTGATTTCATTTCAGGTGAGGAAACTACCAAGAAGGTTAGCTCGATGAATTATTACGCATATCGTTTGATGATTCGTCAAAATGCTGACTACTATTTGCTGCGATTTCGTCGATTGCTTCAGCAATATTGCGCCGACATGTACGTCAAAATCGAAACGGAGCGCCTCACTTTCATTCGGTTGAACCAAGCCAAACTGCGTTCGGAGGAGTATATTCATTTACGCGATGCAATCAGCACCGAAGGAGATCCAGCTAATGATGGTCGATTGACTATTCTGCCGGCGACGTAAATTGGCAGCCCGCGTCATATGCATGAATATGCGCAAGATGCAATGACATATGTTCGTCATTACAGTCGTCCAGATCTATTCATCACCTTTACGTGCAATCCGAAATGGATAGAAATTGTTAAACTGCTGCTCCCCGGACAAACATCAAGTGATCGGCACGACATCACCGCACGTGTCTTCAAGCAAAAAATCCGGTCGCTGATGAACTACATTGTTAAGCATCACGTCTTTGGGAATACTCGATGCTGGATGTATTCGATTGAATGGCAAAAACGAGGCTTGCCGCATGCACACATTCTTATTTGGTTAGTCGAAAGAATTCGACCAGACCAAATAGATGACTTCATATGTGCCGAGATTTCAGATCCCGAAATCGATCCAGACCTGCATGATTTTGTAATTACGAACATGATTCACGGACCGTGTGGCGCCATCAACCCCCAATCACCGTGCATGGTCGACGGCAAGTGTTCCAAGCGTTATCCACGAAATTTGACGGTGGAGACTATCACTGGCAACGATGGTTATCCACTGTATCGGCGTCGATCACCCGATGATAACGGTAGAACTATCACAACGAAAGTGAAAGGAAACGATTTCGTGGTCGACAACACTTGGATTGTTCCGTATTCGCCACTTCTTTCCAAAACATTCAAGGCGCATTGCAACGTGGAGTATTGCAATTCAGTGAAGTCCATCAAATACATCTGCAAATATGTTACGAAAGGCAGCGATATGGCGGTTTTTGGCGTTCAAACTCCAAATACCAACGATGAAATCACGCACTATCAAGTTGGTCGATATGTGAGCTGCAATGACGCGATTTGGCGTATATTCTCATTCCCCATTCATGAACGTCATCCCACTATTGTACATTTGGCGGTGCTTCTGGAGAATGGTCAACGAGTTTATTTCAACGCATCAAATGTTGCTCAACGTGCTGAAACACCTCCAGCGACAACATTGACAAGTTTCTTTTCGATTTGCCAAAGCGATCCTTTGCACGAACGTTGCTCTACTCTGAGATGCCACGTTATTACACTTGGAACGCTTCATCGAAGAAATTTCAACGTCGGAAGCAAAGCGATGCGGTTCCTGATCATCCGGATGTGCGTTCTACTGATGCTCTTGGTCGCATTTACACAGTTCATCCGAAGAATGACGAATGCTTCTACTTGCGGTTGTTGCTGGTGAATGTTCGTGGGCCGACATCATTTGAATCACTTCGAACTGTCAATGGTGTAGTGTGCCCAACATTTCTTGCTGCATGTCAACAGCTCAATTTGCTTGAAAACGACACCCATTGGGACATGACAATCGCTGAAGCAATTGTTTCTGCATCTCCAAGTCAGATACGCACATTATTTGCTATCATTATTTCGACATGCTTCCCATCGAATCCACGTTAACTGTGGAACAAGTACAAGGATGACATGTCAGAAGACATTTTACATCGAATTCGTGTCAGTTCAGGGAATCCCGATCTCGAGGTGAATGAGGAGATACATAACCAGGCTTTGCTTTTGATCGAAGACATGTGTTACCTCATGTGCGGCAGTTTGTTATTAAAGTTAGGAATGCCAACGCCAAATCGTGGTATGAACGACGCTTTCAATCGAGAATTGGAACGTGAACGTGAATACGATCGAGATGCATTGAACGAATCAGTTCGAACGAATGTACCACTGTTGAACCCCCAACAGAAGGAAGTGTACGATACGTTAATGAAGGCCATTGATGATGGAAATGGTGGCTTATTTTTCCTCGATGCGCCCGGTGGAACTGGGAAGACATTCCTCATGTCATTGATTTTGGCCACTGTTCGTGCGAGATCCGAAATTGCTGTAGCAGTTGCTTCTTCTGGGATAGCGGTTACGTTGCTAGAAGGATGCCTAACGGCTCATTCAGCGTTGAAATTGCCATTAAACCTTCAAACGACTGAAAAACCGACATGCAACATTGCGAAACACTCAGCAATGGCCAAAGTTTTGGTAGCAAGTAAAATCATCATATGGGATGAATGCACAATGGCGCACAAACGCGCATTGGAAGCACTCAATCGAACTATGAAAGATCTGCGCAATGACTCAAGATGTTTTGGAGGCGCAATGATTCTACTGTCTGGCGATTTCCGCCAAACACTACCAGTCATTCCAAGATCGACCGCTGCCGATGAAATAAACGCTTGCCTCAAATCATCGACTCTGTGGCGCTATGTGAAGAAACTTCAGCTGACGACAAACATGCGAGTTGCATTGCTAAACGATCCATCTGCCGAAGATTTCTCCAAGCAATTGCTGACTATCGGTAATGGCCGTGTTCCTGTCGACGAATCGAACGGTTTGATTTCGTTTCCGCCGAATTTTTGCAATTTCGTCTCAACGAAGGACGAGCTCATCAACAAAGTGTTCCCGAACATCATTGCTAACCACAAAAATCACAATTGGTTGAGTGAACGAGCAATTCTCGCGGCAAAGAACAAAGATGTGGATCACTTAAATTTCACAATTCAAAATCAATGTGTTGGACTGTGTGTTTAATTTTCCAGGCGGATTCGTTCGTAATTCTGTGGAATTCTATTTTCGATCGTGATTTTCAAACAGTAAGTTGCCTTCGAAGATGTTCACTTTGTGAGGTTATCACATTTGTGATTGTGCGCGAATCGATAATTGCTTCATTATGTAATTTTGAATTGTGTGATTAATTTTCCAGTGTTATTTACAATGCCGCGAGCCAGAAGATCTAATCTTTCACAACGAAGCCGTAATGCAATTAGACTTCGGAATATTGAGAATCAATCCACTGCAGATGAACAAAAAATAGCACGAGAAGAGCGCCGCGTTAGTATGGCCCGACTTCGTGCTTCACAAACACAAGGACAAAGAGAGGCAGTACGTCAAACGGCAAGGTTGGCAAGAAGAAATCGTCGAGCGTATCACACAGATCAACAACGTGATAATCTTCGACGCGCAAGAAGAAATGCTTCAAGTGTTGATTTGAATCGAGTAGCGTTTCAATATGATTGCACAATTGACTACAGCTCGCATCCTTTCGTTCGAATTGGCCCAATGGAGGCTGTGTGCGACCGTTGCGGTGCATTGAAGTTCGCTGGAGAAACGCCTGGATTGTGCTGTCTCAGTGGCAAGGTGAAATTGCCATTATTGCCTCCGCCACCTGAGCCATTGCATTCATTGCTTCGTGGCGAAACACCAGAATCACGACATTTTCTATCGAACACTCAAAGATACAACGGATGTTTCCAAATGACTTCATTTGGAGCAGTAATTATCGAAGGATGCGGATTCAATCCAACATTCAAGGTAATTTCTGCTCGAGAGAGTAAACGTCAATTTTCTTTTGGTGTTCATAAATCAGTAATTCTGACTTCGTCTTCGACTTTACAGATCCAAGGCCAAATCCACCATCGAATTGGATCATTGCACCGCTTGAAGACGCAGAGTATAAATTCATCCAAATTTACTTCATGGGCAATATGGAGGACAACTTGATCGGCGTCAAACGATCAATACGGCAATGAAAAGAGCAATTCTTCAAGATCTGCAGCAACTACTTCATGAACATCATGCATTGGTTCGGTTGTTCAAAACTGCGTTGGATCGCATGCCAAGTGATGACTACAAAGTCGTGATCAGAGCGGATAAACGACCAGCTGGAACACACAAACGCCAATTCAACGCTCCAACAATAGATGAAGTCGCAATTGTGATTGTTGGTGAAAACTTGGAAACGCGCGATATTCTGCTTACACGTCGCGACACTGGACAACTGCAACGAGTATACGAAACACACCGTTCATACGATGCATTGCAATACCCGCTGATGTTTTGGCAAGGAGACGATGGCTATCACTTCAATATCAAAATGATAAATCCATTGAGCGGTGAGTATCGATATCATAATTTTCATTTCAACATGACACTAATTTCACTGATTTCATTTCAGGTGAGGAAACTACCAAGAAGGTTAGCTCGATGAATTATTACGCATATCGTTTGATGATTCGTCAAAATGCTGACTACTATTTGCTGCGATTTCGTCGATTGCTTCAGCAATATTGCGCCGACATGTACGTCAAAATCGAAACGGAGCGCCTCACTTTCATTCGGTTGAACCAAGCCAAACTGCGTTCGGAGGAGTATATTCATTTACGCGATGCAATCAGCACCGAAGGAGATCCAGCTAATGATGGTCGATTGACTATTCTGCCGGCGACGTAAATTGGCAGCCCGCGTCATATGCATGAATATGCGCAAGATGCAATGACATATGTTCGTCATTACAGTCGTCCAGATCTATTCATCACCTTTACGTGCAATCCGAAATGGATAGAAATTGTTCAACTGCTGCTCCCCGGACAAACATCAAGTGATCGGCACGACATCACCGCACGTGTCTTCAAGCAAAAAATCCGGTCGCTGATGAACTACATTGTTAAGCATCACGTCTTTGGGGATACTCGATGCTGGATGTATTCGATTGAATGGCAAAAACGAGGCTTGCCGCATGCACACATTCTTATTTGGTTAGTCGAAAGAATTCGACCAGACCAAATAGATGACTTCATATGTGCCGAGATTTCAGATCCCGAAATCGATCCAGACCTGCATGATTTTGTAATTACGAACATGATTCACGGACCGTGTGGCGCCATCAACCCCCAATCACCGTGCATGGTCGACGGCAAGTGTTCCAAGCGTTATCCACGAAATTTGACGGCGGAGACTATCACTGGCAACGATGGTTATCCACTGTATCGGCGCCGATCACCCGATGATAACGGTAGAACTATCACAACGAAAGTGAAAGGAAACGATTTCGTGGTCGACAACACTTGGATTGTTCCGTATTCGCCACTTCTTTCCAAAACATTCAAGGCGCATTGCAACGTGGAGTATTGCAATTCAGTGAAGTCCATCAAATACATCTGCAAATATGTTACGAAAGGCAGCGATATGGCGGTTTTTGGCGTTCAAACTCCAAATACCAACGATGAAATCACGCACTATCAAGTTGGTCGATATGTGAGCTGCAATGACGCGATTTGGCGTATATTCTCATTCCCCATTCATGAACGTCATCCCACGATTGTACATTTGGCGGTGCTTCTGGAGAATGGTCAACGAGTTTATTTCAACGCATCAAATGTTGCTCAACGTGCTGAAACACCTCCAGCGACAACATTGACAAGTTTCTTTTCGATTTGCCAAAGCGATCCTTTGCACGAACGTTGCTCTACTCTGAGATGCCACGTTATTACACTTGGAACGCTTCATCGAAGAAATTTCAACGTCGGAAGCAAGGCGATGCGGTTCCTGATCATCCGGATGTGCGTTCTACTGATGCTCTTGGTCGCATTTACACAGTTCATCCAAAGAATGACGAATGCTTCTACTTGCGGTTGTTGCTGGTGAATGTTCGTGGGCCGACATCATTTGAATCACTTCAAACTGTCAATGGTGTAGTGTGCCCAAATTTTCTTGCTGCATGTCAACAGCTCAATTTGCTTGAAAACGACACCCATTGGGACATGACAATCGCTGAAGCAATTGTTTCTGCATCTCCAAGTCAGATACGCACATTATTTGCTATCATTATTTCGACATGCTTCCAATCGAATCCACGTTAACTGTGGAAAAAGTACAAGGATGACATGTCAGAAGACATTTTACATCGAATTCGTGTCAGTTCAGGGAATCCCGATCTCGAGGTGAATGAGGAGATACATAACCAGGCTTTGCTTTTGATCGAAGACATGTGTTACCTCATGTGCGGCAGTTTGTTAGTAAAGTTAGGAATGCCAACGCCAAATCGTGGTATGAACGACGCTTTCAATCGAGAATTGGAACGTGAACGTGAATACGATCGAGATGAATTGAACGAATCAGTTCGAACGAATGTACCACTGTTGAACCCACAACAGAAGGAAGTGTACGATACGTTAATGAAGGCCATTGATGATGGAAATGGTGGCTTATTTTTCCTCGATGCGCCCGGTGGAACTGGGAAGACATTCCTCATGTCATTGATTTTGGCCACTGTTCGTGCGAGATCCGAAATTGCTGTAGCAGTTGCTTCTTCTGGGATAGCGGTTACGTTGCTAGAAGAATGTCTAACGGCTCATTCAGCGTTGAAATTGCCATTAAACCTTCAAACGACTGAAAAACCGACATGCAACATTGCGAAACACTCAGCAATGGCCAAAGTTTTGGTAGCAAGTAAAATCATCATATGGGATGAATGCACAATGGCGCACAAACGCGCATTGGAAGCACTCAATCGAACTATGAAAGATCTGCGCAATGACTCAAGATGTTTTGGAGGCGCAATGATTCTACTGTCTGGCGATTTCCGCCAAACACTACCAGTCATTCCAAGATCGACCGCTGCCGATGAAATAAACGCTTGCCTCAAATCATCGACTCTGTGGCGCTATGTGAAGAAACTTCAGCTGACGACAAACATGCGAGTTGCATTGCTAAACGATCCATCTGCCGAAGATTTCTCCAAGCAATTGCTGACTATCGGTAATGGCCGTGTTCCTGTCGACGAATCGAACGGTTTGATTTCGTTTCCGCCGAATTTTTGCAATTTCGTCTCAACGAAGGACGAGCTCATCAACAAAGTGTTCCCGAACATCATTGCTAACCACAAAAATCACAATTGGTTGAGTGAACGAGCAATTCTCGCGACAAAGAACAAAGATGTGGATCACTTAAACTTCACAATTCAAAATCAAATCGTTGGTCCACTGCATTCCTTAAAATCTATCGACACAGTAACAAACGAAGACGAAGCAACCAACTATCCAACTGAATTTTTAAACTCATTGGATCTGCCTGGCTTGCCACCGCACAATTTACTACTGAAGTTTGGCTCGGTAGTCATCATGCTTCGCAATCTGAACCAACCAAAACTATGTAACGGAACGCGTTTGGTGGTGAGAAAACTCATGGGCAATGTGATTCACGCGACGATACTCAAAGGAAAGTTCAAAGGTGAGGAAGTTCTCATTCCGAGAATTCCGATGATCCCAACCGATATGCCATTCGAGTTTAAACGAATACAATTTCCGTTTCGTCTTGCATTCGCCATGACGATCAACAAATCACAAGGCCAATCCTTGAGTGTTTGTGGCCTGAATCTAGAAAATAAATGTTTCTCTCAAGGTCAATTGTACGTAGCATGTCCACGTGTCGGCAAACCATCCGCTTTGTTCGTTCTCGCACCTGACAACAAAACGAAAAATGTCGTATATCACAAGGTGCTTCAATGAAGGGAATCGATCCGAGTGCAACCCATCCAGCAAATAGTTTAACAGAAAGTAGTGCAACAATGCTACGCGAATCATTTCGATTCGCTTCAATAAAGCAAATGCCTTGCTGCCACGTGAATTACATTCATTTCAATGTAATTAAAATACATTTCATTTTGATTTTTGTACATTTATTGAACTTAATTCATTTTGAGTACTCATTTTATCTTAATAAAAAACTAAATTTAATTCAGCTAATAAGTTAACACAACTTTTATTGATTCTGAGGCGGTACGAAGTTCGCCGGGTCAGCTAGTTAATAATAATAAATCTTTCAACAAGAATATATATACTGTAATGTGTATTTTTCGCTTAAGTTGAGTTGATGGTTGATCTATTTTAATAATAAAATCTTCTTAATTATATTTTCTTAGGCCTCACTAGTTGGACGCCAATTTGTAACGTAATTACAAATAAAATTAATAAGCTCTAACTTGCTGAAAGTCTTATAAAAAATGTGTATTTTCGTTCCGTTGATGTTTTTCCAAATAAAATTCTCTTAGTTAGGCCTCAAGTTGTTTGCGCCAATTTGTAACGTAAATACAAATAATAAGAATAAGAATAAGAGTTTGCAATATCTCTTTTTCAGTATGTTGTTGTTGTTGTTGATTTTTGGTTAAACACCCCAAGTTGTCGATGCCAATTTGTAATGTACTTACAAATAAATTATTGTACTGATTCTGTTGATAAACAATCATTAATCTAATAAATTGTTAATTCTTTTATGCCCCAGAGTTGGTGCCCCCTTTATGTAATATCCTAAAAAATATTACACTTTTTGTGATAAACAATTAAACTTTCAAATTAATAAAAAAATATTAAATAATAACTGAGTTGTGTATTCGATTTGAGTTGTGGTTAAATTTATACCTTGTAGCATAACAGAATTTTCACCTTCAATATAACTTAATACAACCTTGAAAAGAAAAAGAAGAAACAATCTGTAGTGAGGGATAACAAAATGGTTAAAAATAAATTAAATAAATTGATCATTATAGTAAATCAAATGCTGACAATAGACTCTATAAAAAAAAACTCTTGGTCCAAATAAAAGGAGCAATCAATATAAAACAATATACGTTCAACCACATGATGATTAAAACCCCAGTACATCATCAGTATACCCAGTAAGATAAGGAGCAGTAATGAAAAATAATCATGGGTAACTTATTAAAATAACTACATCAAAGGATCCAAACATAAAATAATAACATACTCATTGAAGGAGAAATAAAGAACCGACTAATTCAAGCTTAGTACAAGGAGTGAAGTATTAGGGAAGGTTACTTCCCAAATCTCATGACAAATATGTACAATTTAAATAAATTCAAAATAACGACAAAACCCTAAATTCCAGTAACCCAAGTTACAGGATACACTACAAATAAGTTAAAGATTGTAAATTAAATAAAGAGATAACTCCAGGGTAAAGAGTAGAATATTAAGTAGAAAGGATTAAAGGCTACCATTAGTGTAGGTGATAAAGAATGCCTCAGTGAGAAGGAAAGTGATATCCAATATAAACTATAATAGTGAAAGACAGAAAATGACTGAAATATTATTAATTGTAATAGAGTATTTAAATATAATATGTAAGGATTGTTTTATATTAATATAAATGTGGAAACATGAACTTTCATTATATGTAATTGAAAATGTTAGATTATAAAATGGTTTGTTATAGTTAAATAACGTTTTTTTCCATCGCGAGTGCTGTGGAAGTAAGTAGTGTTTTTATGTAGTGTTATCTATTTATTGTACAGTGAAAAAATGTATCTAGTAAAATGAAAGATATTAGAAACTATTTTAATAAAAAACAGAAAACTGATGATGTGAATAATGTGATCCTACCTTCAACTTCAACACTCACTTTAGGACAAGATACTGATAGGCCTATAGATAATCAACAAGATAGCAGCCTTGTGAAATTTCCGTCCCCTCTTGAAAGTAGTAGTAATCCATTGGATATTGGCTTGTATTTAAATTCTAATTTTCATCTTACTGATGAACTTCGTTTTAAATTACTAAGGGATCCTTGGATTCCTACTCCGACGTACAACTTCAAAGAAGATGTAAGCATTGATGATAAAAGAGTATTCCGATTCGAATGGCTTAAGACCTATCCTTGGCTGGCTTACTCGGCTGTTATAAAAGGACCTCTATGCCGAATATGTGTCCTTTTTCGACCTCCGGCTCAGCGCGGCTTACAAGGGCAGTTTATTGTCTCTCCTTGCCTTAAATATCATAAGTTTCATGAAGCTGCACAGTCTCATGCGAAATCCCAGTGGCATCATGACGCAATTGTATCTTCAACAGATTTTGAGAAAATAATGAACATACAGATACCGAGTGTTCATGAAGCGGCAGATTCTGCATATCACAAGAAAATTGAAGAAAATAGGGCTAAACGTCGATCAATTATATCAACAATTTTGTTTTGTGCGCAGCATGATCTTCCACTTCGTGGAAAAATTTATGAGGGCTCTGTTTTCACTGACCTGCTACATTTCAGAGTAGAATCTGGAGATATGGTTTTAAAAAACCATTTAGAATCAGGAGTAAGAAACACCCTGTATACATCACATCGAGTCCAAAATGAACTTATTGAAACTTGTTCTGAAGTACTCAAAGACGATGTACTAAAAGAAGTGAAATGTGTATCAGTTTTTTCAGTTTTAGCTGATGAGACTGCTGATATTGGAGGGACAGAGCAGTTATCAATTGGGGTTCGATATGTGCGTTGTGATCAAGGAAATGACAAGCCGATAATTTGTGAAGAATTCCTGGGATATGTACCATTGCAAAAGCTAGATGCCAAATCTATTTCAGAAGCAATTCTTCAGTTTCTAAAAAATTGCAATTTGGACTTGAATAAACTTGTTGGCCAAGGATATGATGGCTGCTCTACAATGGCTGGTCATGTTAGTGGAGTCCAAACAATGATCAATGAAAAGTATACAATGGCATTATTCTTCCATTGTGCAAGTCATAAACTGAATCTTGTGATCAATGACCTAAATACTGTCAGCGAAGTCCGAAATGCTGCTGGTACAACGAAGGAAATCATAAAATTTTTCCGGGGAAGTACTTTGCGGCGAGACAAGATTCCTAACATTCCTCTGTTTTGTGAAACGCGCTGGTCGTCAAAATATAAAAGGATTAGAATATTTTCTGAGAACTTACTCAAGATCATACAAGCTCTGAAAGAACTTTCAGAAAGCAATAAGAATCTGGAAAGCCGGTCCAAAGCCTGTCAGCTGTACACGACTGCAACATCTCCAACTTATATTGTGACTCTTGTATGATTGCCGCTTATTCTGCCAAACTAGAACCTGTATGTAATAAAATGCAGGAAGTCAACATAAAATAAAGGCAGTACATGATCACATAACTAAGTTAACAGATGTTTTTCAATCTCATCGCAAAAATGCTACAGCAGAGTTTGCAGTCATTTTTGTGAAAGCTAAAGGAATTTGTGAAGAACAAGACCTAGACATTGAGTTAAAGCATCCTTGAGTAGTTGCAAGGCAAGTTTATAAAGCAAATTACCCATCTGAAAATGCTGAGGATTTTTCCGAAGATCTATCTTTATTCCTTACTTAGATTCTCTTATCTCTTCTCTGAGAGAACGTTTCTCTTCTATGCAAGAAAAGGCCTTTTTGCTCATGCAACTACTTCCACAAAACATGAAAAAACTGGATAAAGTGTTATTTCTTGGTATTAAAGAAGACATAAATAGTCTGTATGGCAATATTTTACCAAATTTTATGGCTGAGGCTGACACTTGGTACGATGTATGGAAGAATGAAGAGTCCCCTGTTGAATCCCTGCTGTATGTGATTTGATTTGCCATGCCTCGCCGTTCTATCCAAGTGTGGCTGAGGCCATCAAGATCTGCCTGACGCTTCCAGCGACAACATGTTCTATTGAATGCACGTTCAGTACATTACGGCGAGTTAAGACTTGGAATCGATCTACCATGGGAGACGGAACGCTAAGTGGACTATGTATGCTAAGCATTCATAGAAAGAGACTGCAAAAGAATGCTGAATTCATTGACCTCGTAATCAACACATTTGGACACCAAGGAGGATACTTTTTGTTTCAGTCTTGATATGCTATAAAATTAATGCAAAGAATTTTTTTATAAAATAAACATGAACACAAAGTTTTTCTTTTTTATGGTATTACTAGATTCATTAATATTGATTTCATGCACTGAATTTTTCTTATGTTCAATAAAGTAAATTTTGTATTTCATAATTCGTATTTTTTGCTAATTTTTCAATTCTTGAAACCACCTTTTCAGGAGCCAGGGGGGTGCAAATGCTCCTCCTTGCACCCCCTCGGAGTGCCCATGGTTCAAAAACTGACGTGTACGTAAATACAAATATTTAAACATAATTAAAATCCTATGTAACGCGCTAAAATATGTTCACACACACACATCTCAACATATCAAATAAAAAATATAATTTTCAGCACCCAACTCATTATCTGGGACATGTTGCTCTGTAGTGAAGACTAAATAGCCTTTATTACATGTCCTGCCGCCATTAATGTGCGAGTTCTATCTGTTCTATTGTTCTAACTGTCGTGTTCCTCTAGGTCTCCATGTTCCTCCCAGAATCCAGTCTGTTAGGTTGCCTACCGATTTTATACGCATTTTCATTAAATTGTTTAATTTTTAAATGGTAAGCACTGTATAACTGACATCTAATCTATAATGTTCTATAACATAGAAAATTCTGTACTGCCTTTACGTGCATTTCACTGGATTTGTGGTTTTTTACTTCAGAACAAAAATTTTTATTTTCTAACACTTGACAAGGTCCATGCAGCATGCAACCTAACACACACCAAAAAAGCGTTTTAACTTCGTAACAGCATAACCAGGCAGCAGCATCTTACATTACCTTATTGAAATCCCTAGTAAAACTACTTCAACTTTTACATTTCTGCTTTTGAGTTGTGGTCTTGCAGGCCTTAGTTCTTTCTATTTAACTACGTTTGAAATTCAAGAGAAGTTTATAAAATGTTTCAAATGGAGCTCATTTTCCCTAACGTAATTAACCAACAGAAATATTATAGTAATAATTTCAACAGTACACAAAATTATGTATAACGTACAACATTAGCCTATAACCTACACAACATATTACCAAGCCAATAGGCCTATATGGATTGTTTTGAAACACGTTATGGTAAACAGCGGGAGTGACACAAAAGATGACTACTGTGTTGTCTGTAGTGTCAGCATGTGCAAATCCCCTACTTTCCTCAGTCCATCTACCTTATACAACAATTCTAGAGATAGCCCTACTGACTTCATTACAGATTTTGTAACTAAACTATTTCCTCATTAAAATGTTAAAATGGTATTAAAGTCAATAAATGCTAACTTCCTTATCTTTTGTAGGAGCAGCTCCATCTCAGGGGCTTTGTTCACGAGCAGCGTCTGTAGCTCATATTGTGACGATTTAAATTCTGACAATTAAAAAAAAATAAAGAAATAAAAAAATTTTAAGTTGCGAACAATTAACCATTTAAATCTCACAATGATAATAAAAAACATGTAGGTACTAAGTGTGAATGGAAGTAGTAATTAATAAGGGCAAAGAAACGGTAAAGAAAAGACATATTGTAAATAATTATTATTGTCGCATTTAACCCTTTGCTTGTTATCAGGCGCCTACCTGTTGATACCGGACTCGACATGTTTACCGAGTCTTCTGTAATTAAAATAATATAGAAAAATAATGTTAATAATTAAAGAATCTGAAGACACAGATAGTCACGAAAACAACTAATTTAAATGATGTATTTTTATCTAGCGATAATTTGTATAAATAAAAAAGTTTTATTTAGAGAGAGACCGGGACTATATTCTCGCGGAATAAACACCCCACTATCTATTGTCCTGCACCAGTGGTAGCGGACGAAAAATCTCACTCTCGGTATGACGACTCCAAGCAGTGCACACGCACGAGCGAAATGCTCTGTTGAAATGTTATGTGATTGGTTATTAGTTTGGATTAATTCTTATGTATTTTACTAACTGCTACAAAAGAGTGTAATATGTAACGTTAAGAAAAAGAAAAATTAAAAAAAAACGTTGTAACAAGAAGAAATATGTGACAACCCATAGTACGAGTGTTAATAACTATAACAGCTATCTTCTCCGATTGACGACTCTTCACAACATCCTGCCTGGAGACATGAATCATCAGAATTACAACTCTAGTACACCCGACCGCTAATGCAGTTCGAGACATCTGAGAATCAACGAGTACCTGTGTAGAAGGCCCACTCTATCCTGCAGACGTTTAAGCCGTGAACAACTGAGACCAGACCTAGACGAGGACGACGCTCTTAGGATTCCCAAGATGTAACCATATGGAGGAGACTTCTACATCCCAAATTAAAGGTGACTCGATAGCACGTCTATCGAGGAATAATAATAATAGTAATTGTAACACAATACTCTCTTAAAGAGACTTTCAGAGACGATTGACTTTATAAGAATATAAAAATTTAAATCTAAGAATTTAATTGTAACTATTCAGGCTTCTTACAATTGTAACAGTTTAGATTTTAACGTATCGTAGTATAATTAATACCATTCTTCAAATGGAATAATAATGAAACTTAAAAGTAAAAGCAAAAGTAAAAGTAACAGTCTTGCAAGCTAATATCTTGAATTGAATATAATTAATTTTTAAAGTTTAAAGACTAAATACCAAATGGTTACCCGGATCCGGGGAAAAGTTAAATATAATTTGTTGTGATCCCGCAGTCTATATAAAGCAATTTAAATAATTTAATAATTTAATTAATAATGTAATGGGATCTGTCTTTTGAGTAAATGTCATTTGTTTTTTTTTTAAATGTTTAATAAAGGGAAATCTTCTTGTTGCACACATATACTGAGTACATAAATCAACAGTTTTCCCTTCCCTGATTCCTTTTATATTTACTGTGTGTTCTTCTGTTTAAATTTCAGCTCGTCCCGAATAAGGCAGCCTGAAGTAATTGGCCGAACCAATTACTTTGGGTTCCCTCTGTTATAACTCATGAGAAGAGGTTATACATTGCGCTACTCTGCTAATTAGTTAAAATTTTGCTGCTAATTAAAAATCACAAAAAAAAGAAATTTTGTGACTTGTGTTATTAAGCAGTAATTGTGCCTATTAACCTAGACCATAATCTGTTGATTTATTTACTCATGTACTTTAAATGTGTCTAAAATCTTAAATAAAATTAAACGATAATAGTTATTATAATAGTTTTGTAAATAGGTAATTTTAATTATTATTTAGATATAGCAATGAACATAAAATTGACTAAAGACGCCCCGTGTATTCGATATAACATCAGGTATGTGCTTGTCAAAAGCTCATTCAACAACACGTCTGTTTGTAAACAATATCAGACCGGTTGATTTCTTGTCCGCTCCTGTAAGTGTGTATATTGTCATTGTGAGACTCCCCCATCGCGGAATTAACTATCACTTCACCCTCTGTGTTAGCTCTATTGTTATAAGTAGCGTGTCCTTTCCTGTGTGTCGTTGCCGCGGATTCCCCCTTTTGCCGTACGCATCTGTAAACATGTGTGAGATTTCTCTCTCTCTACCTATGTAAAACGACAACCTTTGTCATCTCATTTTAATTGTTTATTAATAAATGTGTAATTCGTGTTTCTATGGACACGATGAGTTATGTGAACTACTGACTAAACAAAACAAGTGTACTAATTAATTTTATGGAATGATGCTTCCCGAAGTAAACAACCGAGTCCTAAACAAATGAAAAACGAAGTTTCTTAAATCTGAGTAAAGTAAATAATAAGAAATAAATGATTAGTCATTTAAAATAAAAGGTTTAATAATATCGTAAATTATTATAACACGTTAGTATAATTATAATTATAAAAGTGTAACTAAACTCAGCTTGGTAACGGGCCGTAACATTGCGTACGCATCGCACACGCCACTCCTTTTGAAGCAAGCCAGTGCAAGTTAATAAGGTGTCCGTTAGCTATTGTTAAATGAAACAATAGAGATATTCTCCCTCGAGTTGACTTTTCCCCTTTGTAAGCAAAACTATGCCATTGTTTAAAACTAGTCTAACCTACTTTCCAGCGAAACAGCTGATCGCTTTAATAAAAAACTAATGCTATGTTTAATTACCTCTGTTAATAAACGTTTACCATGTACTAAAGTGTGTAGGAAATAATTGTGTAGTATAGTAAAGCGAATAATATTGTGACTTAAATTTCAAATGAATAAATGACTTAGTTAACCCTCCCTTGTTAGATAAAGTATTATACCCCAAGTCCCAAAACAAAGTAAATAAAGAGTATTCTAAATAATATGGTAGTAGATAGTAAATAATTCTAGGTGCGTTTCGTAAATGCTCCAAAGTAATTAATTAATTATAAAGAAAGTAAATCGGAATAAAGAGAATAATAATTGTTTAAATAATAAGGCTAAATAATTCTTGATTTAAACTAAATGTGTGAAGTGTAGCGTAGAAGTAAGAGAAAAGAATAATAATAATACAAGTAACGTAGATTAGTAAGCACCCCAGTTGTGGTGGCCAGTTAGAAGAAATAATGCGTGTTCAGGATTGTACTAAGCAGCCACCCTCTCTATTGTATAAACGGTAGCACTCCCTAAACAATGAATGCCACCGCGTGTGAAATAAAATGCAGCGTGTAAAGTGTCCCCTTCAGCATAGTTTGTCTAGTTATTGTTAAAGAGTTAAAAGAGAAGTATCCTCGTGAAATTCCGCTTCTCTCCAAGTAACTATAATCAAGAGTGTAGTATGAGACCCTCTTTGGATTATTTAAAAGTAAGTCTATGGTATATAATCAAGATAGAATTATATACCGGTGTATAATCAAGATAGAATTATATACATGTTAAGTAACGAGTCACAACGGCGCCGACTGAAAAGGATAATGATGAGCCAAGAGATCATTTATGAATGCTGAAAGCTAACCTGTAGTGTTAGAGTAAGCTGATGTCAGCCGGGCCACAATATTGTGAGTTGCTGAAATTAGGGAAATTAGTATTATAAGTTAGTACTGTAAAAAGTGAGAAAAAGGGAATTTCACGGAGGAGGAAAATTTAAATGAGAACTAGATCATTTAAAGAGAATTTAAAACAAACAAACTGTGCAATAATAATAATAAAAAGAGAATAATAATAAATAATGATAATAATAAGAAATTTCACACTGTACTCCCCAAGCATACTCTCGGTACGTATCTAACCAAATTTTCCGGAGTCGGTGTTGGTTAAGAGGCGGAGTATGTGACGATTTAAATTGTGACAATTAAAAAAAAATAAAGAAATAAAAAAATTTTAAGTTGCGAACAATTAACCATTTAAATCTCACAATGATAATAAAAAACATGTAGGTACTAAGTGTGAATGGAAGTAGTAATTAATAAGGACAAAGAAACGGTAAAGAAAAGACATATTGTAAATAATTATTATTGTCGCATTTAACCCTTTGCTTGTTATCAGGCGCCTACCTGTTGATACCGGACTCGACATGTTTACCGAGTCTTCTGTAATTAAAATAATATAGAAAAATAATGTTAATAATTAAAGAATCTGAAGACACAGATAGTCACGAAAACAACTAATTTAAATGATGTATTTTTATCTAGCGATAATTTGTATAAATAAAAAAGTTTTATTTAGAGAGAGACCGGGACTATATTCTCGCGGAATAAACACCCCACTATCTATTGTCCTGCACCAGTGGTAGCGGACGAAAAATCTCACTCTCGGTATGACGACTCCAAGCAGTGCACACGCACGAGCGAAATGCTCTGTTGAAATGTTATGTGATTGGTTATTAGTTTGGATTAATTCTTATGTATTTTACTAACTGCTACAAAAGAGTGTAATATGTAACGTTAAGAAAAAGAAAAATTAAAAAAAACGTTGTAACAAGAAGAAATATGTGACAACCCATAGTACGAGTGTTAATAACTATAACAGCTATCTTCTCCGATTGACGACTCTTCACAACATCCTGCCTGGAGACATGAATCATCAGAATAACAACTCTAGTACACCCGACCGCTAATGCAGTTCGAGACATCTGAGAATCAACGAGTACCTGTGTAGAAGGCCCACTCTATCCTGCAGACGTTTAAGCCGTGAACAACTGAGACCAGACCTAGACGAGGACGACGCTCTTAGGATTCCCAAGATGTAACCATATGGAGGAGACTTCTACATCCCAAATTAAAGGTGACTCGATAGCACGTCTATCGAGGAATAATAATAATAGTAATTGTAACACAATACTCTCTTAAAGAGACTTTCAGAGACGATTGACTTTATAAGAATATAAAAATTTAAATCTAAGAATTTAATTGTAACTATTCAGGCTTCTTACAATTGTAACAGTTTAGATTTTAACGTATCGTAGTATAATTAATACCATTCTTCAAATGGAATAATAATGAAACTTAAAAGTAAAAGCAAAAGTAAAAGTAACAGTCTTGCAAGCTAATATCTTGAATTGAATATAATTAATTTTTAAAGTTTAAAGACTAAATACCAAATGGTTACCCGGATCCGGGGAAAAGTTAAATATAATTTGTTGTGATCCCGCAGTCTATATAAAGCAATTTAAATAATTTAATAATTTAATTAATAATGTAATGGGATCTGTCTTTTGAGTAAATGTCATTTGTTTTTTTTTTAAATGTTTAATAAAGGGAAATCTTCTTGTTGCACACATATACTGAGTACATAAATCAACAGTTTTCCCTTCCCTGATTCCTTTTATATTTACTGTGTGTTCTTCTGTTTAAATTTCAGCTCGTCCCGAATAAGGCAGCCTGAAGTAATTGGCCGAACCAATTACTTTGGGTTCCCTCTGTTATAACTCAAGAGAAGAGGCTATAATATTATGGGAAAACAATTCAATTTTTAATTCGTATTCTTAATAAATTTTGCGAAAACGCGTATTTTTTAAGATGTTTTAAAAAAAACAGGCTTTTATCTTTTGTAGGTCTAATATATTGGTATTTTTCTTAGAATTTTTACATAACATTTAGTTCGACTTAAAGAATGTTGAAGTGTGTCACAAGTTAATTCAAATTTCTTAATGTTTTGCAGCACAGAATGTTCTATTTTTTCGACTTACCATAAATAAAACTGCTAATGTAACTGAGCTAGGAGGATATTCAAATCATACAGATGTTAGGGGAGCATTGTGACATGGGCAGCCATGTAAGGGGTAGTGTGCCTGGGTGATAAAGAGAAAGCCTCTATGCCTTTGTCTTCTGGCTCATTCATGATTTTTGAATGAGCAAAGCGAGTTCTCAGTTTTAACTCGACTGTTTGGCATTTGTCCACTTGGCTTGCATGTCCATACTTTTACCATACAGAGCCCTATTGTTTTTTTAGATTGATCCCCCTAAAAATAGGGACACAGGAGACAGAAATGTCAGCAGGTCAAAATTGTGAAAAGTCCCAAAAGTTCATGTTGTAATGGGTCTAAATTTATTTAACTATTATTGTGTAATTTCGGAAATTCTATAACATGTAAAGAAGAGGCCCCTTTTGAGGTGATACGAATGCCAGTAAATATGAGTCAGTAAATTTCCATGGCCTTATATGGTTATAACTAAAATCTATTTATAGCCAGTGACCAATACATCAAGTATTTGTTGACGGAAAACAACTCGCAGCGATGTTGAAGAGGTGAACCTCAGCCCAGCGGAACGTTATAATATTATAGGCAAGGTGTACGGCGGGGAGCAGGGTGAAGCAGTGTGCAACGCACCAAACGGAAAGTTTTTAACACAAAAAAGTCAGCGACATTCACCTCTCGCTGTGTACAGCAGCAGTCGTCTCGCCCGCATAAACAGCATAAAACGCAAATCATAAGAATGTGAAATTTTAACTAGTTTTGGAACTTAAAAAAATATAGATAATGTATTAATCAGTGATCAACAAAAATAAATTGACAGTTCGGCCGTAATATATAAAAGTGAAAACAATAAACAGTGCACGCAACAGGAGACTTCCCATGAAAGGGAAGTAGACATTTCAACAATCATTAAATACTGGCTTTTCACCAAAGTTTTTAAGTTGAGCTCAACAAAAAACTAAAAAATAAATAAATGTAGAAGTGTGAAAGTGTGCGTAATAATTGAGTGAATGTAAAAATATAGGCATAAAAAGAAGTGTTGAGTTTGCGTAATTTGATATACGTAGTTTACTAATAATCAGTTTTATGCTTTAAGGCGAAATAAGTGTGTTCGTAATTTTTTCTATGTTTTCAAGAGAACATAACTAATGTTCTATTTTACTCGAAACACGCATTGTGTTAATCGTATTTGCATATTGTTCTTTGCAAATTTGACTCCATCACAGGGACAAATTTAATTACTCAATTACTGAGTAACATTGCATATGGCGCATTGTTATTTGTATTTTTTGCTATAATAAATAAATAATGTTATATTTATTTGATTTGTGTATTGTTATTTGTATTTTTTTTTTTTTTTTTTTTAGTAGCAGACGGCAAGACTATGGTTGGTCTACAGCCAATGTCGGCTACATAGTCACTCCATAACGGATAACATATGTGATGGTTGGAATCTAACTAAACACTTGTAATATTCATAAAAAATATTTATTACTTGAACATTTGAACAACATAATTTAACTTACCTTAATCACAAATATTTAGCAAATGGACTGGATTCTTCCAGAGTGGTTGGTTTTGCTTGTTTCGTTCGGGTGTCGTCTGCAGTCCTGTGTTTTCGGAGCCATGTTTTTACATGTGGCTCTGGATCCCAGTCACTCAAGTTTGGGCCGTGTAGTTTAACAAACATCAAACTTGACACATGTGGTCAGTCTCGTACGGGTGGGTTTAATGATGAGATTCATTAAACTGAATCCTCTTTCGCAATCAGAAGGTGTTAAATGTTTTGGTATTGTTGTATGGTTTTCGACAAAATCCCTGTAGCTGTTTTTGATTTTGGGTATGTTTAACTTAAACCTTCTGCACAACTTTTCAATCTCTGGTTCGCCAAAGCCTGCAGGTTTTTCAGTAGGCCACGTATCTGGTTCCAGCACTTTTAATTCATCTAAAAGTGATTCGTAAGCTTCATGATGATGTGATGGCGCACTTGACCGATGGGGTTCGTGGCTAGAAACTGTAGTAAACATTCTTCTTTTTAAGTTATTTATGACACTTGTTATTAACTGCTGATGATTGATGGTTGGAATTGTGTGATTTTCTATGAGTGGAACGCCATTAAATGTTCCTTCCCTGATGCAAATTTTTGCTTCCAAAGTCTTAGTACCGGGATTTTCCTTCATAGCCTCAAAAAACCGGACACTTCGTCGTATAAGTTTATCAGCATAAATTACTGTTGTTTCTTGGTTTTGTAAGGATTCTGACAGCATCGACAGCTCAGCCAAAATATCGTACATTATAGCAAATCTAGCAAAAACTGAGGTGATGAACATCGTTTTGATAGTCCACTGTACATGGCTCGCTCTGTCAAATTTCTGCTCTTATCGGCTTTAGCAAAGTCAAAGTGTCTGTTTAAGGCACCGTATCCATACCAAGTAGCTGACACGGCTCTAAATGAACTTGCTACCCAACGTGTCCCTAAAATTTTCCCGATTTTATTTATTTCTTGATCTAGGCCACTAGCACATTCTGCTAACTCCCTTTGATTCTTTGGAGACCTGCTATAAACGGAGTACACTTTGTCCATAAAAATTTGGAAATGGTTTACAGCTCCCACTTCGTTTATTGCATCACTCAGAGCTAACTCAAGTCTGTGGTTCGTGCAGTGCCAAATAATAAGGCTTGGATATTTTTCAAGCAATCTTTCTGCGACTCCTGATTTTTCCCCAGCATAACACTTGCACCGTCACTTGCAAATGCAACAAAGTTTTCTTTTAAGTAGTTATCTTCAAAACCGTATTTGCTTAACCAATCAAGGAGATTTTCTGCTACGGTCTTAGACGTTTGGTCGGATTGTTCTAGGAGATCTAAGAATAAGAAATGTGGAGAGTCCTCTTTGCAAACTTCACACTTCAAATATACTATCAGAGTAGACTTGCTGCCGAGAGTGGTCGATTCGTCTATCAGGACTGAAATTTTGCCTGATACACCTAAAATTTGTTTCACGACTCTTTTCTTCATTTCGTCAGAAACGTGACAAATTATTTCCATTGCAATTCTTTTAGAGTGTAGCCCCACACTTATATCCAAGCCATTCAATTTTTGCATCTGCAACAGATCAAAAATGGTCAGTGCAAGGCCTATTGTTTTTCGCAATGAAGTAAGCAGTTCTAAAGACAATTTTTGTTGTCACTAAGTGGGCTGCATTCATTTCATCAAAAACCTTGTCTATTGACTCTTTTTTGGCTTAGTTACCAAATGATTATGTTATTTTTTATTTTCTTTCGTCAGTTTTAATTTTCGATCTCTGCGATGGTCATTGAGATGAATAATGTGTATAAAAAAAATTAACAGTAAAACTAAAAGGAATTATTTGTCGAATATGTTAATATTTCTTCATTATCTTGCAATAAGAAATACTTATAATAACAGTGAGTACTAAATCTTAAAATAATACGTGGACCAGATTTTTGAGTAAAAACACATTTCATGTGAAAGAAAATAATTCTTTTTCTCAAAAAGCAGTACCGGAACGGCGTTCCGGCGCGTTCCGGTACCAGTGCACCCCTGTGCCTGAGTACACTAAACGGATTCCTGGATTATACCTTATATTTAAATAATATTAAATTTAACAACTAATTCCCGTGAAACATCGCAAACGACACCCGAAACAGGGACGAATTTAAATATTTTAACTACTAAGCATTGTAATGTGGAATATCAAATTAAATTGATTTTTGACCACAATTTGAATATAATGTTCATTTCTGAAAACTTCAAACTTTTTGAACATCAGGGCCCTAAAAGTGGGTGAAAAGTTTGTTAAAATCCCAAACGTTTATGTGGCGTATCAAATTAAAAAGAATTTAACTAACATCTGAATGAACTGTTAAGTTTTGGAAATTTCAAAATTTTGTAACCTCGGCCCTGTAAAAGAGATCAAAATATCAGACTATAAAGAAGTTATAACCTAAATCCGAATGTTTCAAATTTTTAGTTTTTATTGTATGATTGTGTGCTCTACAATTGTTTTATTACTAAAGATGTAGTAGAATATTGGGAATTTCTGTAATTTTTCCATAATTGAAAAATTATCTAATATTGAAATTTATGTAGGCCTAATAATAAATCTACTTCATTCAAAATAATGAGCAAGTTCTGCAGTTCAGGGAGCTTACTAGCTATATTGCTGCAAATATGCCTACATTGTCATAACCTATGTAGCTATGTAATAGGTCATGTAGCCGGCTGACAAAGCATCGGATATGTTATTAGATAAGGCCAGGGATAGTACGAATCTGGGTTTCTCTTTCTACGCTTACATTTCAAATTGCTTTCTGTACCCTCATTTTTCTATAGAGTAGTGTGGTTACCTATAATAGGCACAACATCTAGCAGTCTCATTCCATGGCTGGAATCAGGCCACACCTTGGATCGCAACATAAGAAGCTTTACTGAAGTTCTCTTATGGTTTGCCCGTCGCCTTGCACATCCCCAAATCGTCGTTGTATCTAGCAGACTCATTGTCCCGTATATTTAACACAATTCAGTACGTTCAGCAAGTTAATTGCTTATTTTTTTTAATGTACTTAAGTAACTTGTAAAGTTACTTATTATATTTTAAATAGCTGCTATTAATAAAACTTTAAATTAATTTTATTAATTGACACAATATTGTAATAATGTCTTTTATTTCAACAATTCTTTATGAGCTCAATATAACTTATATAACTAGTCTGGTAAACACAGTTGGAGCTGAAATAGGCCTACTGTAAATTACTGAGGAATTTCACTGATTAAGCAGTATCTCTGGGGAGATTGGCCCCTCTCATCCCTCTCCATAGTTAGGCTTCTGCCACTATAAATATTGAAAACTGATTTGGATACCCCGCATCCGGATGCTGTAACCATTGGCGCAGTAGCGGCTCGTACAGGGAGGGCAAAAGGGCGCAGCCCTCCCACTAAATTTGCAAATTAAACTTGTCAATAATATAACTATAATGTGTAGTATTCTTATTGAAAGATATTTTTGGGGCGACTAATAGCGATCACCCGATGTTTTCGGCATGGCCCCGCAGCTGGGATGGTTTCGCTGTAGCCCTCCCTGAATAGGCCGTTCTTTCAGGGAGCGGGGCAAGAGACGTATACACATCTCTATGCATTTAAATGAGCATCCGCCATCACAGGTGGGACTGTGGCCGCTTTCTGTTTCGCAGCTAAATTCATAGAGAAGCGTTGTTCAAAACTTCTCATAGTGCATATATTTTTTCTTGTGTTTTATATAGTTTTGATTGTGTTCTTGTTGTACTTTTTGTGTAAACGTAATGTTCTAATAATTTATTCTTTATTAGGCAGTGTATTCTGTGTACGATAGTGTTTTTGTCGAACCTTGTGTACATAAACGTGTAACTTATTCTGTGTGTTCTGTGCGTATTTGTTAGAAACGATTAAAATGGCTATGAATTTGGTAAGTAATATTAAACGTTTGATTATTTAGAATTCACTTACTTACGAAAAGAAAATAGAACTAAAAAAATTAGGGCCACCAAAACCGAATTTAGATATTACACAACAAAATTATAAAACGGACAGACCAGCATCAAGTAAAAAAAACTACACAAGAAAATTTAATAGAAACTGTTACTTACATGCTGATTGGATATGTGGATGTGAGGTGATCAATTCCTTTTTTTTTTGTTATGTATGTTTGGTGATGAACCTAAACAGTGATTCAGTCTGGACTGAAAATGGAATTAAGGACTTGAAACATTTGGGAGAAAAAATAAAAAAACATAATTTTAGTGAAACTCATATGAACAATTGTATTGAATATTCATTGTTAGGAAAAGTCAATATTAGTTGCCAGTTAGACAGTGCATATAGATAAAAATAAAACAGCATAATGAAGAAGTCTCTAAGAACAGATACATCCTAAGTAAGTTAATTGACTGTGTAAAGTTTTGTGGAATATTTGAACTAGCTTTAAGGGGACATGATGAAACAAACACATCTGAGAATCCAGGTATTTTTATAGGCTTAGTAAATTTAATGGCAGGCCTACATAGGACCTTAAGAGAGGATATTGAAAAAACAAACAATAGGGTTTTCGTTAGTCTCTCTAAAACAATTCAAAATGAAATTTTGGATTCTATTTATGCAGTGTGCATTGGACTAATAAAACAAAAAATAAATGAAACTGACTACATTTCAATTGAAGCAGATGAAACCACGGATTGTGCCACTCTGTCACAAATTGTGTTAGTTGTGAGGTATGAATTGAACGGAAAATTACATGAGAGATTTATCAGTTTTGTCAGTCCACAAGATCACTCCGCTGAAGGTATTAGTAATACTATTTTTGAAGAATTAGCAAAATTAGAACTTGATAAGATGCCTAGTAAAATTATTGCACAAAGTTACGATGAGGCAGCAGTAATGAGTGGAAAACATAACGGTGTTCAAGCAAAAGTTAAAGCTGTGTACAAGAATGCCCAGTATATACACTGCTATGCCCATCAACTAAACTTAATTATTGAGCGTGCTGCATCACAAAACAAGCAAGTAAAAATATTTTTCTGTAATTTAGATGGCTTTACAACATTTTTTCAAGATCTTCCAAGCGAACTGCCATACTTGATGAAGTAGTAAAGAAACGTCTCCCAAAATGTTCTAATACCAGGTGGAATTTTAAATCCCGTTGTGTGACAACAGTATTTATTCATAAAAATGACATTTCTGCTGTTCTTGAAAAAATCATAGATGACGAGAGTGACAAGTCCACTGTTCAGAAAGCACTAGGACTGAAAAACACATTAAATAATGATGATTTTAATTTTTGGTTAACATTTTTCAACAAAATTATGCCAGCCTGTGACATTTTGTTTAATCAATTACAGCAAGTAGAAATTGACAGTATTAAAACACACCAGTATGTTGCCTCATTCAAGTCACACATTCAAAACGTCAGAGATTATATTGATTTTGATGCCAGTCTGTCTGCAACAAATGATTTTGGAGAATCATCACAAAATCCAAAAAGGTCACGTTTTGATGAAAGCAAGAAGACTGCAGCTAAAAAAGTTTGTGACATAATAGTTACCAACATAGACGACAGATTTTTATTTTCAGACCATTTAGCAATAGCAGTTTTGTTGCAACCAACCCTGTTTTCTAAACATCAGCTTATCTTTCCAGAAACACAGTTACAAATTGCTGCTAAAGAATTTAATTTAAATGAAACTGCATTAAGACATGAACTGGTAGTTCTATACAGCAGGCCTGACTTCACAAAGGCAACTGGCACATTAGTTCTACTCAATTTTGTATATGAAAACAATCTAGTTACTGTTTTTCCCAAACTGGTAAAACTATTAAAAATTATTTGTACAATCCCTATAACTACAGCAGAAAGTGAACGATGTTTCTCAACTCTCAAACGCATTACAACATTTACACGTAATACAATGAAAAAGGACAGACTAAGTGCTCTGGGAATGTGTTCAATAGAAAAAAAAATCAGAATGATCACAGTTGCACACCACTATATAAAAATTATCCCGATTAGCGCTTTCAAGCCTCACAGCCCATCGTCAGATCGGAATAGGCAGAAATTATTTTAAAAACAAACCCTTCACCCCTCTCCCCCACCCTGCTCACACACAACAAGCTATAATATAAATGACCCTTTCCCACCCCCTAAACCCTGTCCCACACCATCTGTACAGTTACATATTTTTCTAGCAAATTCCTTGTGTTTCAGTGTGTGTGTGTGTGTGTGTGTGTGTGTGTGTGCACGCACACACACACACACACACACACACTGAAACACAAGGAATTTGCTAGAAAAATATGTAACTGTACAGATGGTGTGGGACAGGGTTTAGGGGGTGGGAAAGGGTTATTTATATTATAGCTTGTTGTGTGTGAGCAGGGTGGGGGAGAGGGGTGAAGGGTTTGTTTTTAAAATAATTTCTGCCTATTCCGATCTGACGATGGGCTGTGAGGCTTGAAAGCGCTAATCGGGATAATTTTTATATAGTGGTGTGCAACTGTGATCATTCTGATTGTGATTTCAACCACTAACACAAATTTCTTCATAAAAGAAAAAAAAATGTTAGAAATAACTCCTAACTTCAATGAATTAGTTATTGACCATTTTGCCAAACAAAAGGAGAGGAGAATGGATTTCATGTTCAAGCAAATAAACTAATACAAGGTAGGGAACAAATATATTTTATTTAGTAATGCATGCATTTAATAATATAATTTCTTAAATATTTAAGTTTAGGAACGTGAACTGCTTAGGTATATAAATAATTTGTTTCAAACACTGTTTAAATATTGGTAGTTTGCAAGGTAGGTTTTTGATATTAACAATAATTTTAGTAGTGAAGCAAAAGATTCAATTTTACAATTATTTGATGATAATACCAGTAATTTAGTTTCTACTGGTGACTTTTTTTACATAATATATGGGTACAAGTAAATTTTGCCCCCCCCCCCCAGTTGTAACGGGCCGAATTTGAGGGGATTTCGTTTTATTAAATTTTTTGGGGTTTTATTAAAATATTTGTAAATTTACTTTTCAACTGTGACCAGACCACGTGTTGTATTGTAAGAGCCGTGTTAACAAGGGAGTAATACGTGTCCACAGTTGTGCAATCAGTACAGAAGAATGCACCCAGCCTCAGTTTCCAAGAACTTTGCGAGAATGTGGCCGTGCGCTCGTATGCATCACACAACCATGCGCGCGGAGCGACGCCGTTTTGTGCAAAGCAAAGATGGCTAAGAGAACAATTTCTGTTCACTTAGTCTACCATGCGGCCGGATGTAAAGCCTAAGTCCCGCCTATCTTGTGACGTCAGTCAGTGCCGAGCGAATATCCTATATGATCAGCACACAAACAACTTAATGGGTGGAATAGGACATGCAAGCGACGAAGAACCATGAGGCTTTGTCTTCCATCAAAAAGACACAATCAAGTTAGCGACGAATGCTATGCCGCTCTGGGCAGTCCACGAGAAACGGAGTTCACCTACAGACGCCTATAGTGTTGTATGGGCCCGGTCGGCCAAATTTCATAAAATGTGAATAATACCATCTACAAACGTTTTAATACCGACCGGGACCCGAGGAATTAACGGACGTAACAAAATTATAATTGGTGCAATGGAGTTGTGAAGTGACAACAGTTAAATTACGGACATTGGAATCGCGGGACAAAAAACACGTGTTCGGCCGGTAACGCGTTAGTGAACAGTTTTAAACAATAAACAATAAAGGAATTTATAAAACATAATAAATAAGGGTAAAGTATTAAATTGTGTGAAAGCGTGCGTGAGCAGAATGGGCTGTCTTAGAAATGAGAATATTTAAATATGGTACCTAAAGATATATGTCAAAATTTGTTTTTCTAGCATTCTTATTCTAATGATTAAAACATTTTTTAAGTAATTAAAACTATTTAGTCACAACAAACATGTGTTAGTTTAAGTTATTTCGTCATTACCACTTTCTCATTTCTGTGCTGCAAGATTCGTCTAAACGTTCCCGGATATCTTCTGAATTATTATTGGGGGGTAGTCAGATTGCAAAAGTGTCCCGTTTTAATTAAGGTAGAGTGTAAAGGTTTCCATATCTGTCCTTCAAAAGATATTGGTGGCGACTCTGGGCTTCTGATCAAAATTTATACAGCAGGTAAGTGAAAACGATCGCAAGTAAGTTCCTGGCAGTAATTTTTATTCATTTATGTATTTTGATAAAGTTTGTTTATTTACACAGTCAAAAACATTACCAGCCGCCACTGCATTGGCGGCATGCATGAATCTGTGGCCCTGCACCTGGCACCTGGATACCCCGCACACTAAGGGCTGAACAAACATTCAAAGGATACATCTCTCCTTCCTTCTTGCTAGGAGGTCATAATCTCAAAAAATAGTATACAAATTTGAACCATCCCTCACTCATCAGACAGATAGCAATGTGCAAGGTTATTAGAGTATAATTTTCCGATAACCCTGAACAATGTGTACATGCAGTGATTTCGTACTCACAAGATGGCAATAGCATAAGGCAATTAAAAGTATTCATACTTATATAACTAATTAGCCTAATTAATTAATTCGACTTAGGCATATATGACTACATTTTACAGCCACATTTTAATAAAAATTTTACATTTCCTTTTCTTTTATTTTTGAAGGGAAAATGGGGTAACTCACAACATACTCCTGGATGCCACTGTTTACAAATACAGTAATTAATTTATATATAAATATTTATATTAATATTATGCAAAACTTTCTTATGGAAAGTTCTGCTGAAGCAGTACCTGGCAATGCATTTCCTTTCATTACATTTTGGATCATTGTTTCTGTTTTTATACAAACAATTCCATATGTATTCTAAGTACTAAAACTAACGTAAACATCAAGTACCATATATAAAATCAAATAAAACTTTATTCAAAACAACATTACATTTTCTATAAAAACAAAAACCCATTAGTATTAAGCCCATTAATAAGCATAAATAACTTAGTAAAGACTTTGGAATTGGTTATGGTTTGTCACTACTGTATCATGAATCACAAATAAAATCTTATATTTGTCTTCAGTATCATATTCTCATGGATTTAACAGTTCTATTTTGTTTTTGATGGACTTTGTTCTCCAGAGTAGATATGGTAACATTTACTTTGTCACCCACACATAATTAGAATACGTTGTATGTTATAATTTTGTACAGTTCAAGATTAGAATCCAACACCATCAGCCCCTAAAAAAAATTAATTAGTACTGTTACCAGGCTTTTGAGTGAATGATTCTAGAAATATTTGCCAGTGAAAAGAGTTGATAATTTATCAAGAAACTGTAGACATTGTGAAATCAGATATAAGCTGTAAATTATTGTCATAATGTCAACAGTAATTTATTTTAGAGGTACATTGTTAATCAGCAAGAATTAAGTGTGAAATAAATTTAAATAATATTAGAAAGTAACATTTTTTAAAAATGCTTCTCCTTTGTAATTAAAATGATTACTTGAAGTTATTATTCTCATAGTAAATGAAAATTTTGAGGGAAGTAATTGGAGTAAGAAAAATAGATCACATATAAGGAAAACTGCGGGTGGGAACAAAGTATACTTTGTACTTTGTCTTTTATAAAATCTTGAAGAGTAGGTTAATAAGCCTGTCAATGAAGTTCACCTTGTATAAGACCTTAGTTAGACCAGTATGGTGTATGGCAGTGACCTGGACCCTTAATAGGTCAGCAATGGAGCTGCTGGACAGATTTGCACAGATTATAAACAAAATATGTGAAAATGCAATATGGTGGTGGATAAAAAATAGAGAATTGTGTGCAGCATATGATGATCTCACCAATGCCTCCTTCATTAAGATAGATCGATTGAAGTGGTTAGATCATCCAAAAAATGGGAGACAACAGGACAGTCAAAAAGTTGTTCAAGGGTTCCCATAGTGGAGTGTGACCTAGAGGAAGGCCTAGAGTTTGGTGAAGAGACAGTGTTCTGAGTTATCTCAAGCAGTCGAGGATAAACATATCCCTTGATCAGCGCAAATTTGGATGGATTACAGTGGTTGAGCAGGCCTGTTCACCAATGAAAAAGAAGAAAATCGATCAAATCCATATGTGAACTACCGTTTGTTAAGATTACAGAGGATACAGAGGATAATAGTGACTGGGTGGTGAGAAGCCACACAAAAAATAAGGAGTACATAACTAGAACGCCATATTGATGGCTTACCAAAAATTGTACAAGATGAACAACCAGCAGGCAAAAAATATCCAGGGTTTTCAAGGAAAAGATGGAGGGGAATGAGCTTAATAAGAACAGGAAGAAGAAGAAAAAGAAACTTGCAGTTATTACAAGTTACAGTTATGTTACTGGTACGTAATTACATTTAAAAAATTGGGTAACATTATAACATTTACTGATATAAAATATAATTTAATGTTATATAAACTGTAGGAGAGAATATCACTTTCATTGCTTACATCTAATTGCCTATGTACATTTAATTCTTACATCAAAATAATTAAATTTTAATCGATTGATATATGATGTTATATATAATATCCCTATTTTATTTAACTGGCCATTAAATAAAATGAAATGGTATATGTGAGTTAGTCGAAATGTGTCAAAACTAAGCACAATTTATTGATTAATTATAAATATTCTGTGTTTATCTTTTTAGCTGAAATTCGTTTACTTTTGTAACAGGTGTCATTGATGTCATCCAACCTATTATTATCTACACATAATATATTGTTAAAGTTTTCATGACAAGTGTTCACATTATCACAATTTTTCAGGTATTTGTTTGCATTTGTTCGCGGGTGTTGTGATCTGTGTTCCCGCGCCACTGAAGATGTCTGTCATTGGTATGGATGAAATGTCTGGTGATCTGGTGATAAACATGAACAACCTTGGCCATGGTCTAACAGCCCAGAAAATTGTGATAATAAAACAGATTTATATATATTATATTGTTATTTATTGATTGATTGTTTTCTTAGGTAATGAAGGTGGTAAGCTTGTAGCATATGTTGTTTACTATTACACTTATTCTACATGGCGTGGAAAAAGGTTGCATATGGAAGACATTATGGTTTCTACAGAATTTTGAAAGAAAAAGATTGGTTTCCTGTTATTTCAACAAGTTGCAAAGGTAGTCAAATATTATTTTTCCAGTTTCTTGTACAGTATTTAAGTTTGATTAAGATTCAGTGATTAAGCTTTTCCTTGAACAAATTTTATAATTTTTGTTATTTTTCCAAGAGTATTTGCCAGAATGTGAGATGTCGACTTCATTGTTCAAACTGTTCAGTTGAAAATCAGGACATATATAGATTTTAGTTTCTAAGGGGGTAGGGGAAATCCTGGAGACTTATAGTAGGCTGACTTAAAATTCACACACATCTGTAACATGGCAGTGCCGTATTTGTTCAGTTCTATGAGATCTCATCAATATCAGTGGTGTCTAATATTTTTTATTGGGTTTTGTTGTCTGTGGCCTGTCTGAATGACTTTGTTTGGAACTATTTTTTTTATATTTTGAAAAAAATTGGAAATGAAGTAACAATAAAATATAATATTTATAAGTTTAATTAATAATTGCACATAAATGGTGGCAAAGTGAATGACCTTTAAGTATATGCATGTATATGTGACACTGATACATTATATGGATGTCACTGATACTAAACAGACACGCCACTGACACGTTGTAGATATGTGTGAATAGGCCTTTAGAGTGTTTTTTTTTGCTTGTTCAAGACATGCAACAGAAACGTATACCTCAGCACACTTAATTACTCTGTATGTGTGGTGACTTTTATTTTTAAATTAAATTTTACCAATATTAAAAAAAAAAAATTAATAAAAAAAAAACACTTAATTTTCAATAATTTTTTCCTTTAACTTATAAGTACTTTTTTGACCCCAAAATTTTCAAAAAAAGTACTTATAAGTTAAAGGAAAAAATTATTTAATCGAAAATCAAGTGATTTTTTTTATTCTTCATATTCAGCAATCTGAATCATTACCTCAATACCTCAGCAATACATCATTAATTTTTTTTTAAATATCGGTAAAATTTAATTTAAAAATAAAAGTCACCACACATACAGACTAATTAAGTGTGCTGAGGTATACGTTTCTGTCGCATGACTTGAACTAACAAAAAAAACACTCTAAAGGCCTATTCACACATATCCACAACGTGTCAGTGGCGTGTCTGTTTAGTATCAGTGACATCCATAAAATGTATCAGTGTCACATATACATGCATATGTTTAAAGGTCATTCACTTTGTCACCATTTATATGCAATTATTAATTCAAACAAAAGCCCTACATGAAACAAATCCGACCATCAGCCCCTACCCTCCAAGTGCTTCCCAAAATCTATAAAGAAGATATTCCGATCCGCCCCATTATCAACTACCATAATGCCCCTGCACACAAACTCGCAAAACATCTAGACAAAATTATCAGACAACACAAACAACTAGACAACAACATTACAATAAAAAACAACACAGACCTAGTAACAAAAATAAAAGACATACACATTCCCCATAATGAGACAGTAGCCTCTTTTGACATTAAAAACCTGTACACAGACATCCCCATCTCTGAAACAATCACCATCCTACAAAACAAACTCAAACAGAACAACACACCAGATGAAGTTATCAACGAAATAACAGAAACTCTGAACATTATCACAAAACAAAACTACTTCACTTATAACAATAAATATTACACACAGCATGATGGTCTACCCATGGGCTCCCCCGTATCCAGAATTCTAGCAGAAGTCTTCCTCCAACACTTAGAAAAAACAAAAATACTCACAAACAATGACAGACACTCACATAAAATACTATATTGGCACAGATATGTTGATGACATTCTAATACTATACAGGGGAAACAAAAGACAATGTGAACAGTTACTAACGCACATAAACAAAATACATAAAAACATAACCTTTACTGCCGAATACGAACACAACAATTCCATAAACTTCTTAGACCTCTCCATCACAAAACATGAACACGAGCACAAATTCAGTATATACAGGAAACTGACTACAACTGACACACTAATACACAACTCCTCCAATTACCCAATACAACACAAACTAGGTGCCTTCAGAACCATGATACATAGACTTACAACATCCCCCTAGATGAAAAAGATTACAAAGACGAACTAAACACGATAAAATATCTAGCAGAATCTAACGGATATGACAGAACAATAGTCAAAACTCCTACATAAACAAACAACAGGCAAAGACAGAAAACAACAAATTCATAACACTAACATACATCAACAAACAAACTGAAAAAATAGCCCACAAATTCAAAAAAGCAGGATACAGAATCGCTTACAAAACTACTAACAAAACAGAACACACACTATCAAAACACACACACAAAGCACAAAACAAATTCGATCTACCCAGTGTTTACAAACTAAATTGCTAAGATTGCAACAAATTCTATATAGGCCAGACAGGACGTAGGTTCAAACAGAGATACAGTGAACACACAAAGGCACTCCACTCCACTACAGAATTCACCTTTGCAAACCACCTCATTGAAGCAAACCACACATACAAAAACACCGACAATAACATGAACATTCTACACGTACACACAAAAGGCCGAAAACTAGACACTCTAGAACAATTAGAAATATACAAACACATGAAAACAAATAAAAACGATATCCTAAACGAACAGACACAATTCAAATCGCATGCATTATTCGAACATATCTCACCCCAAACACACAACATCGATCTTTTGAAATTCAATTCCGTCGCCCACAACAGGGCAGACAGCGCTACCAGCGGCAACCTCTGAATAAGCCTTTTAAAGGTGAAAACCAGTTCAGGTTGTAAGGTAAAACTTTATGTTTTTACTTATAAAAAACGTGTTCCAAGTCGTTAATGTAATAGTTATATTTAGTTAAGTAACGGACATGTCATGGACAACGAAATCCAAGAATTTAACTTTTAAGTTCTTGATTGTGTGCCCAAGGACAAACATATTAATACATCATTGACTTCAGTGTCTAATTTGAGGACACACATAAAGGTAAGCAGATTAATAGATTATAAAAATTATCAATATATTAGCCTAATTCTTTTCTATTAAGTCATTTAGTACTACATTGCCCTGCAGGTACAATATAGTATCAGTAGTCAGTACTGTGAACTGAAAATGCAATAGAGAAAGAATATTTAATTATTTGCTGCAATTTAAAATAATATGAATATAATTTAATGATTAAAATAAAATCATCTATGACTTTAAATTATTAATGACTAAGTTTCTTAATGCTAAATATTTTTAAGTATTTTTTATGCATAGGAAATTTTAATTAATTTTTTTAAAAAGCATAACTTTTGGATTTATTTAACATGACTTTAATTATTTCAACAGCCAAAGCAGCTTGCTCAATAAAACAACAAAAATGAAAATATAAATTTTTAACTTTTCATCAGTTAATTTGATTTTAACTTTGACTATAATCAGTTGGTTTTTGCATGCATTAACTTTAACTTTAACTTAGTTAGTTTTGGACGGCACTAACTTCAACTTTAATCAGTTAAATTTTTTTTTAACTATCCCAAATCTGCCTAGTGGCAACCTCTGATGAAGCTTGTAATGAACAAAAACTGGGTCAGGTAGTAAGGCTACCTGATTTTTTAATTTTAAAAGTTACACAATGAAACATTCTCAGTATTCACTGCTGTAGTTATTTGGAGCTTCCATTGGCACCCATTAATACATGCCAAATCTTTATTCCCCGGGAATGACCCTCCCCGTCATTAGCACAGTTAATGGAGATTTTGCTACACCTTAAAAAGTAAAAAAACAAGGAGAAAAATCACGGTATCAAGTTTTAAAGACACCTAGTTCATATTTTGATTATAACTCTTTATGATTCAATCCCCACATAGATTACCAATTTTTTCAAAAATTTTACTTCTATTTTTACAGTGTGATGCTACTACAGGTAAAAAATCCTTTAATCTGATATCTGACATGGATTTATACAACTTTTACAAAATTTTGATTCACTTACAAGCTGTGGTATCCCCAAATTTTTAAATTTACAAAACTGAACACCATATTTATATTTTTGATAAAATTCTCATTAATTTGATACCTGACAAGAATTTTTATGATTTTTTTTTTTTATTTTTCCCTTCACATTTTTTACTCTTGCCCTTCTAGTTTTTGAGGTAGAGATGTGAAAAATACTAGGGGTCTGTGGGGTGAAAGTGTGGATATGCATGCTAAGTTTTATGAAAATTGATTTATGCACTCAAAATTTACCATGAGGTGTTCACAAGACAGACGGCTAGATAAACACAAAAATGACAAATACATAATTTGGCTCTTGAAAAGTATGGTCGACAGAAAAAAGAGAAGAAAAATTACAGATTTTTTTCTGCAATTACAGTGCTGAACTTGTTTGAGTTTGAAAATTTCCAGCAATAAATATGTTCGAGCATAACATTTAGTACTGTATACTGCTAGTGTTGTAATAAAACATTTTATATTTTCTTTAATGGATTTGTTTATTACTCCCTCTTTAATTCGTGTATTTCACTAATTTGTCACCTCTTTGGTCCCGTAGGTGACGAATTAGCGAGGTTCTACTGTATTGATTGTCATAGAGAAATAAATGTAAATTTCCTAATTGTAACCTAATTGTTAGAGATATTGTAATTTTAAGAGAATAATCTCTCCCCACTTTGTGGAAGATGGGAATTATAGTTATAGTTTACCTAGGTGCAGATTAATTGCTACATATACCAGAGGTGAAAGCTAATAATGTAACTGTAAAATGCGCAGTGAGTAAATGTATACTTCTGAAGTATCTACTGCTATTAATGATCAAAATGTAATTAGAAATAAAAATAATTTAAGTGTAGTGTTTAGTATTTACAATTGAAATTATAATTGACTATCTTATGTCTGTAGTAAACTATATCTATTACACTCTTTGCTTGCGTTCTTTGTTTGCATAAATTGTGAGTAAAGAAACAACACACTTAAAACAATTTACCAGAGTCACTATTACTATACACGCCAGTTTTCATTATTGATGCGGTATTAATAAATCATTGAGCCTCCAGGTGGTCTGGTGGCTAACGCGGGCGATTGATGCGCTCGTGGTCCCGGGTTCAATTCCCGGCGGAGGTTCCGTACGGCGTGCACTCAGCGTCGTGAGGCAAACTGAGTAGGCGCTGAGATAACAGTGCCACCTCCTGGCTGTGAATACCGCAACTAGCGGCTGGTGGCGCGTAGTACTAGCCATACACCGTCACACTAACACAAAAAGCCACGCGGTACGCCTTGGTCCTTAACGGACTGTTGAGCGGAGGATTAATAAATCATTAATACAAGCAATAAAGCAATATGTATGTTTAATTAACAACAATTAGAAAAAAAAACAATTAGAATTGCAACATAATAGCATTAGTTAGCAATTCCTTCAGCAATTTGATGCATCTCATCCTGATTCAACCGGTAATAATGCCACTGTTCTAACTCTGTAAAATCAGTACTTCCCATTCTTTCATAGAATTTTCTTGCCGGATTCCATTCGAGCACATTGAATTCAACATAGGCATATCCAGTTTCTGCAGCTCTCTATAAAAAACAAGATCAAATATACATTACAACCTGTTAGTAATAATACAAACAGTGGTAAATAGCGAAAATAATGTCTCAAAGTGTAAACGGTACTATACATTATCATTATTCATTGTCATTATAAATATCAAGCCATCCTCACTATTGTACTCGTACTATGTATATACCAAGCTGATTATATTTAGTATATTACAAAAACTATTTCTTTAAATGCTTTCATAACCTTCTTAACTTTGTTCTCATATGTCTTTGTATGGACTCTGGATATATAATGACTCTTATGGGAATGTTAGTGCTGCAACTGCTAGATTAAGGTCTCTAGAATTTGGTTTACATCGTCGTCGTCATGTCTTTACACTCAAGACGACAGCACATATTTGATGGTGATGTTTACGCACCATATTTTCAAGTATTGCATAATTAATTCACTACCGACTCGGAATACAAAGTTTTTTATGGGTAAAACTTAAAAGTTTTACCTTAGAGCCTGAACCAGTTTTCGCTTTTAAAAAGCTTCTTCAGAGAAGAAGCACACAGAGGCATCTGAAGCCTGAACCAGTTTTTGCTTTTAAAAAGATTCTTCAGAGGCTTCAGATGCCTCTGTGTGCTTCTTCTCTGAAGAAGCTTTTTAAAAGCGAAAACTGGTTCAAGCTCTAAGGTAAAACTTTAACGTTTTTACCCATAAAAAACTTTGTGTTCTGAGTTGGTAGTGAATTAATTATATTTAGTTAATTTTTTTATTAACTTGTTTTATATTCTGAATTGTTGAATGAGATTATTCTGATCTTTTTCTTGTCAATAACCATCTTCATCTTTCCTTTTATCAACCATCAGCTTTCCAGTTTTATTGGTATATTTGTTTACTTAATCTGTTTCTTTGTTTGTGGAATGTTCTTTCATATTGTGCGTTATACTGGTTACAAATATGTTTTACTACTTCATATAGTTGTTCTTCATTCTTTGGAGATACATTCAAATTAACTCTTTTCTTTAGCGCCTGTCTAAAACTTTTCCATGTGTGTGTGTGTGTGTGTGTGTGTGTGTGTGTGTGTGTGTGTGTGTGTGTGTGTGTGTGTGTGTGTGTGTGTGTGTGTGTGTGTGTGTGTGTGTGTGTGTGTGTGTGTGTGTGTGTGTGTGTGTGTGTGTGTGTGTGTGTGTGTGTGTGTGTGTGTGTGTGTGTGTGTGTGTGTGTGTGTGTGTGTGTGTGTGTGTGTGTGTGTGTGTGTGTGTGTGTGTGTGTGTGTGTGATTGTTGACAGCAAGTACTGCATTATTTACTTTGTGTATAATGTTGTCTCTTGATGACTTTAAGAGAAAGTAATACTGGAGTGTAGTCAGAGCTCAAATCCTGACTTCATTGATTTTCAGGTAATTAACAGACATTTTTCTTTTTGTAAAGAAACCAGTTAGATCATAAATAAGGAGATACTTGGTTTTCCAACTGACAAGGCTCAATATTAATACTCTTCTACTGCACTGAGTAGTTCCCTTTAGGAATAGGATATTTATCCTAGATACCCAATGAATGTTGATTACATTTAAATCTTGTCTGACTGTATCATTTCATCATTGATTGAAGAATTCAATATAATAATTTTTCTTTATTGTGTACTTAAGAGAGCAGCATATTCCTATTACTATTACTGAAATACTGGTGCACTGAAAAAATATAAAGCTATATACTGTGCTTTTTCTTTTTCTAATGGTCAGAATTCTTGCTAATATAAGTATGTTTGGCTAAATTTTGTGAGTGGATAAAATGAAATATCTTATATCCCTTGAAATTTTTATAAGGTTAACTAGTGAACTGAGTTTAGAGAAAACACAGACTCACATTTTTTATTGTTAGGACAGTTTCTAGTTCCTGTTGACGTTTGAGGAGTCCATCATCACTTCATGCTATAGTTCTAAAAATGCTAATCATTCCTGTTTTGTTTTAGATCTACCTGCTTAGTGTTATATTATAGGTTCTTTACCCTTTTATCAAAAACAAAAGTCAATGTTTCTCATTTGTCTGGTAATATTAAAGTGGGTTGTAGTATTTAGTTGATCTCATCATTATTTCTCATGTATTCCTACTGATACTTTATGTAGTTTAATCATTATGTTGTAACCTGTGTTATCCATTATGTTCATCTCCCCATAGTGGATACACTTTGGTTCAGTCTGTTCTAGATTTGTGCCATCTATATTTCTACTTTAACTCTAAAGTATTACAAGTTATATATAGTTTCTTGATATCTTCATCAAAATGATACTAAATGTTAGCATGGAGATACTATATGATACAATACAGTTTTCAAGACGTTCCTTTACCTTCCACTTTAGCTTATTCACAACATCTTGTAGATCATAGCCATTACTTTTTAGGTAATCAACTATACTGTTAACTAACCATGATTTTTTTTATAGAAACATTTTTCAAACATACCTCTAATTGTTCTGGTTTGTTCGGTCCACTCTTGTTTTGTTTACATGTGAAGCTGTTACATGAGAAGTGCCTATGCTTGACCTCTGTGTGTCTTTAGTATTCTGTCAAGTTTGGTTGGATAGTGATGAACATTAATACAAAGTATGATCAAGTATACTGTGTAGTTACCATGTTGCTGTGAAGCATGTCATTTTCTTCCAGTTCTTTTGTATAAACAATGTTAAGATTTATGCTATGGAATTGTTACTGTTAGTGAAAGTTTTCTGGATTTTCTCTTTTGTGTGGCAAATGAAGGTTGTCAGTATTAGTGTAGGTTTGAGGTAAAAACTGTCTGGAGATTTCTTCCCACAGATGTTGGCTATGATTGATATGATTGGTGAACAAATGTATGTGCCTCTCATGACTTTATAGTAGCCATCCTTGTGTACAAAGCAAGTGGCTGTCATACAGTGTGTGATGAGATGAACATTATTTGTGTGTCTCAGGAGTTCTGTTGCTTTAGTGACAGGAGTATTAGTGAAAAGCAATGTGATGCAGATGCTTATTAGCATGATCTGTTTGTTTACAGTGTAGCGTCACAGAACGTTCCATAAAAAGAAATCATTTATATAGTAAGTTAGCATAGGAGGAAAGTGAAGTGAACAGTATCGAACCCAAGTAGTCCCAAAAAATTGTGTAATTTTGTATAATAATTATTTCTATCAACTTGAAAAAACGACCAAACTATGACTAAGACAAAACCCCATATATATTATTAAAGTGAATAAGAGTGAAAAAACCATAAGACACTATAAGAGAGAGAAATAATGTCAGAATCCACCAGAATAAAGTCAATAATTATTAAGTTTTATAACTATGAATATAGTATTAAAAACTATTTTTTGTGAATAAATGGACATGATCCATCATTATATTATGTGATGTAAATAAAATAGATGTATTAAATGACTTAAATACATTATTAGAAAGAGTTTAAGTTAAAATAAAAATTGTATATTTGCAATGACAAAAAAATATTAATGTGTTGGATTTGAGACCATACACCAAGATTTCATGAAAAAATTAATTATTATCAGATTTAAATAAAAACTATATGTAATTGTCAAGCAGACAATAGTGAACAATTTATCTTAAATAAAGGAAGCTGTCAAATGAATAAAAAGCAGCCAAAATAGCCAAAAACAGTGTTAACTAAAAACATGTAGTAGGCATCTAATATTGTATAATTTATGAATTTAATGTTGCCAAAATGCAACCAAACTGTATTAGAAAGCTGTAATATGATATAAAGCAACTATACTAATATACCTGACCAACTTTAACATTGTAATAGTCAAGTCAGCAAAATATTTACTAATACCATGTATGGCTGAAGCCAATTATCCAGTACAAAAATAATCAGATCTGGCTAAAATACTTACATAATACTAACAAAAATGAGATAGAAAGGTACAATACATCAAAATACCTTAATAAGAAATAAACTCAGTTGAAAGTAAAGTCAATTCTAAAAGAATTTAACTATTTAGAGTGAGATTTGTCACACCATAGAAAATGACATCTCAAGACAATCAATGATGCTATGTCATCTTGTGATAAATATAAAATATGTACAAAGTAACCAGGTATCACAAAAGATAGACAAAATAATAAACTCTGTGTGTATAGTGGTGAAATAACACATATATTAAGGAAAAAGACTAATCATTGTATTAGAAAACTGACAAGAACCTAGGCCATGAGCAGAGGCCATATAAAATTGTATTTATTTGTGTTTTATTAATGTTAAAATTTGTTTATTTTGTTGTAGGAGAGTAGCAGTAATAGATGTCCAGCTTGTGAAGGGAACTTTATAACTCCACAACAATTTTTATTATAAATATTGAGTTTTTAATGACTACAACTCAAGGTGAGGGTTGTAAATTGTAATGTTTTTTAGACTTAAGTTAATTAGATACCAATCATATTTAGTATCGCTAGATTCAGTTAAAAACAAGGAATTTAAATACATTAATGGCATACAAATTGTAAGTACTAATGTGAAACTGTTTGATAAATACCAGTGTAAATTTTGAAATATCCATTGTATGAAGAATAAGAAATTCGTTCTAAAAGCTTCTACGGAAGTGAAAATTGTTCTATGACATTCCATATCGTTTATTCTCGAACAATCTAGAAAGAATTTTACACAAATATACCGGAAGTCGACGAAAACAGTCATCCCGATTTAGTATAAAAGCGAGACAAAATTTGACCACAGACACTTGAAGATTGAACGCCAGAATTGATGCATCTCACACAACCCTGATCAACGCAGCTAAGGCGAAACCGAGAGGCGAAAAATCGACAAGACACGGCAGGAAGGCTTTTCCCGTACATAGACATACCCGACTGACTTAACCTCAACGAGAGTCGCCAAAAAGTATCGCTGAAATAGAGCAGCGATACGGCAAATTCTAATAGAAAGCACGCAGCCAGAACGTCGACGGCCCAGGAGGGTCCCAACATTTAATAGAGAACGAATTCTGCTGTGTTCGCATTGACTGACTAACGTGACAAATAATTCCCCCGAACGTAAACAAAACAATACACTGAGCCTTCCTCAAAACTGCATGGGAGTCAGCGCTGCGGTGGCAGATTTCTGAATCAACGCTAAGCAGATGATTCGTAGTGGCGGCGTTTGAACGAGATTTTACTGCCAAACGTTTTGACAAAAAGTGCGGAAAAAGTAACGATCGAAAAAATTGACTTTAAATAGATTCAGTGTACACCCGAAGAGGCGAGATCGAGAAACTACCCGAAGGAAGTGTCCAGTGAGAGAATAAACGACCATTGGAACGTGAGTTTACCAAAATTAAAATCTTTGTTACCTGGTTACAATTTATCACACAGTTGTACTTTACACGCCACACATACACCTTCAAATCACTTAGTTTTTTTTTCTTGTAAGGCATCTAATTGATATGTCTTGGTAGTTCAAAGGAGTCACGTCCTGAGATTAAAGTTTTTTCACATATTAAACTCATGCTTGTCAACTGAGTCAGAATCTGAAATACTAGCCGATACTTGATTGGACATATACAAAAATTGTCAATAATAATAACTTGTAAAATTTTTTCTCTGCAATTTTATAATTTTTATGAATGATAGTCCTTCAGACGATTTGTTTGTTGTTTTTAAAGAACCATTAAACTTAACTGATTTTTCAAAGCTAAACTGACTTGTTTAAATTTTTTCGTAGATTTAAAAATTTTATCAATCACATTTAATTTTTTCTTGGAACAAACGTTTCCAAGTGGCGCCCACAAAAGCATAGTTTTAAGTTGTGTTACAGGACTACATCACTGCAGAGGATACAGTCAACAGGGTAAGTAACAAAAGTGCGCGGAGGTAACGCCCGACACAGATTACAACACAACAACACACATTTTAAACAACACCAACTACATTTCTTTTTGTTATAAATTGGCGCCCAACGTGGGGCTTGAAAAAGACGTAACAAGCCCGGCAACTACCAACATATTAAAATGCCGCAACCAAAGGGAAAAAAGGTGAAGAAAACTGTGGAGCCCGAGTTAAGTGTGGAAGACGGAGAGGCAGTACAGGTCGAGGAAACGGAATTAGAACCGCCCACACTAGAAATGGAAAGACCGGTACAAACGGCAGAGGAATTAGAAGAACAAACGGGAGAAGAACCCATACAAATGGTAGAACAAGCAGAGAATCCCGAACCAGAGAAAATAACAGGGAACGTTGACGCTAATGTAATAATGATAATGTTCCAAACGCTAAACGAAAATAATGAGAAAATGTTCCAAAGGATGGAAGAAAAAATGAACAAAAACACAGAATCTTTAAAGGAGGAAATGAATAAAAATAGACAGGAAGACAAGGCGGAAATAATATAATCCATGAATAAAAACAGACAGGAAGATAAGGAGGAAATAAAAGGAAGCATAGAGTCCCTGAAAAAAGAAATTAGCATAAAATACGAAATAGTAAACAAAAGGATCGATGATAATAAAATCGATAGTGACAGGAAGGTCGAAAACATGGAGAAACAATTGGAAAGGTTACGGGAGGGAAACAATACACGTTTCGAAAAAATAGAGGAACAGACAGTAGAGACCAAACAAGGTGTTAGAAATCTTGAAAACAAGGTAAGGCAGAACCATGACGCCATCATGCAGGAGGTGGGAGAAGTCCAGAAAGACGTTAGCGAAAGGAGGCAGGAAACATATGATATCGCTAACAGGCTGGACGAACAAATAAAAACTAACAAAAATAGTATAATGGAAATAGACCAGAGAGAGAAAAACCTGCAGGAAATATTAGAGGCGCTGAGAGACACACCAATACTAAACACTCATACGTGTCATGGTGAAAACAGGGAAGTAATCAACTTCCAGGACTATCGACGAAACCCAATGGAATTTTTGGAAAGAATGGAGGAGGTTATTGGGAGAAGTAGAGAAACAAGGTGGGACAGGATAAGAGAGATGCTTGACGAGACGTTTAAAAATACTAAGGATAACTGGTGGATAGCGGTACGACCCGAAATAACGAATTTAGCAGAGTTTAAACGCCAGTTTAAGGAAAAGTATTGGTCAGAGACCGCACAAAACAGGGTAAGAATGGACATTTTCTATGGCAAATACGATGCGTCCTATGGACAGTCCCCGACGTCTTATTTCCTGGGAAAGGTATGTTTAGCACGGAAGTTGATACCGCCGATCCCAGAAGAATGTTTGGTAAGGCAGTTAGCTGGACATTACAGCTATGGGATCAAGGATGCCCAATTATACCAACAGATTAGCAAAATAGCCGATCTGGCCAAATTATTGGAAAATTGCGAATCCACAGGAAGGTTCCAGGATTACCAACCCCCCAATCGTAAGGTAGAGTACAACAACAATAATAACGGACCAAACCGGAATGGAGGTGGGAACGGTAATAATCTAAGCACCAATAATCAGAATAATAATATCCCACCAAATGGCCGAAATGATAACACTCAGGGCCCGATTAACCGCAACTATCCGGGACCAAACAGAGGTAATTACACCGGGAATAACTACAGTAGGAACTTCCACCAGGGAAACGGTTATCGCGGGAATAATTATAGAGGAAGTAATTTTGGTCAACGTAATGGTTATCGCAACGGGGGAAACCAAGGAGGAAGCGATAGGAGAAACCAAAATGAGTACAGGCCCCAGGTAAATTATATGATGGCCGATAACCGACGGCCATATCCACCTAATGTACCCAATTACATGTTTTACCCACAACAGGCGCCAGGTAGCCAGGGTGATACGGCGAATAACCGTCAGCAGTTATCAGAGGGTAGGAGTAACGAACCACCCCGAAACGAAAGTAACAACCAACAAGAGCCAAACGCTAATCAAAATAATAATGAGAATCGGGTAACAGTTCACGAAAATCCAGGTTTTTCATTACAGCATAACCAGACAAGTAATGACGAAAAACCCCGAGTACTTTATGTAAACCATGTATTGGCAGAAACTGGCCGAGAACCAGATAATGATCCCCAAAATGAAAGTGAGAGAGAGGAGGAATTCCGCTATGCAGAAAAATTGTGGCCCAAACATGTGATGAGATGGTAAGGCCATGAAACCAATCATCCAGAATAAATGTCATAGACCAGGCATTTGAAGGAGTAGAGGTGATAAACATCGAAGGTCAAATATTGAAAAGAGAAGGAATTAAAAAGGAATGGGAATGATAAATAAGGACATAATATAAGGGACACACAACCAAAAGGAGTTGAAATAATTAACCCAAACTGACAAATATAACCAAAATATTATCAAACATGAAAACAATACCTACGAGGTAACTGACACAATCAGGAACAAGGTAAAAGGAACGTATAACCAGACTTCATTAAAAAAAATACCATGATTAAAAAATCGCAAGTCAAATACTCAATCAGTGACCAAGTACCATGACCAAAGACCCAAGTCAAATACAGCACCATAGAGAAGGTACCTTGACTAAACATGCCAACGTGAATTTTTTAACTTAGCCATAATTAGAAAGGAGGTAGAGATTTTTAAATAAATATAAATATTATTGTATAATGATTATTATTAATAAATATTACGAGAAGGACACCTTACACCAAAGGCATAAAGATATATATATAAATATAGATTTATTTCCAATAGCCAAGTCAACGTATATTTACCAGCTTACCCGTACTTAGAAAAGGAGAGAGATTATTATTAATAAATATTACAAGATGGACACTTAGTAAAGGAGAAAAGAGGGAGAAATACTGTCATATATTTGATACTAAATGGAAATGATAAATGAAAAAAAAAAAAGGAAAAACAGTGTGTTACATAAGGAGGTAATGATGAATATGAATATAGCTATTAACATTGAATGATTTTAAACGATAATTTTAACCTGCGGAGAACGATATATTAATATAATTGTGAATTAATCAGAAGAGTTTAAGAAAGGGAATTTATGTGTAGGAGCCTATGATCTTTGAATATTGTATTTTTTTTATTATTATTATTATTTGTTGCAAAGGTGCAATTATTATTTTCTGAACAGGGATGTGTTGCCTCTGATTTCAGTAGTGATAGACAGGAAGGGACAGAGAATGTATGCCATAGTGAGCCACTCTGACTCCCAACCCTCTATGTAAGTTAGGGAACTGATAGGGAATTATATCAAAGATTAATTATAAAACATCAAGGTAAAAAGGAAAGGAATAGGTGATATGACAAAGAACGAACTAGGAATATTGAGTTGGATTAATATATTAAAGGAGTAGTACAGGAATTTAATTATAAGATAAAAGAATGAGATATAAAGAAGCTAATAAAGGGTTATTATAGAGATGATAATTTCATCAAAACCAAAGATATGTTTTTCCAAAATTATCAACTTTAACGGTGAGGCATATGTAGCGTCACAGAACGTTCCATAAAAAGAAATCATTTATATAGTAAGTTAGCATAGGAGGAAAGTGAAGTGAACAGTATCGAACCCAAGTAGTCCCAAAAAATTGTGTAATTTTGTATAATAATTATTTCTATCAACTTGAAAAAACGACCAAACTATGACTAAGACAAAACCCCATATATATTATTAAAGTGAATAAGAGTGAAAAAACCATAAGACACTATAAGAGAGAGAAATAATGTCAGAATCCACCAGAATAAAGTCAATAATTATTAAGTTTTATAACTATGAATATAGTATTAAAAACTATTTTTTGTGAATAAATGGACATGATCCATCATTATATTATGTGATGTAAATAAAATAGATGTATTAAATGACTTAAATACATTATTAGAAAGAGTTTAAGTTAAAATAAAAATTGTATATTTGCAATGACAAAAAAATATTAATGTGTTGGATTTGAGACCATACACCAAGATTTCATGAAAAAATTAATTATTATCAGATTTAAATAAAAACTATATGTAATTGTCAAGCAGACAATAGTGAACAATTTATCTTAAATAAAGGAAGCTGTCAAATGAATAAACAGCAGCCAAAATAGCCAAAAACAGTGTTAACTAAAAACATGTAGTAGGCATCTAATATTGTATAATTTATGAATTTAATGTTGCCAAAATGCAACCAAACTGTATTAGAAAGCTGTAATATGATATAAAGCAACTATACTAATATACCTGACCAACTTTAACATTGTAATAGTCAAGTCAGCAAAATATTTACTAATACCATGTATGGCTGAAGCCAATTATCCAGTACAAAAATAATCAGATCTGGCTAAAATACTTACATAATACTAACAAAAATGAGATAGAAAGGTACAATACATCAAAATACCTTAATAAGAAATAAACTCAGTTGAAAGTAAAGTCAATTCTAAAAGAATTTAACTATTTAGAGTGAGATTTGTCACACCATAGAAAATGACATCTCAAGACAATCAATGATGCTATGTCATCTTGTGATAAATATAAAATATGTACAAAGTAACCAGGTATCACAAAAGATAGACAAAATAATAAACTCTGTGTGTATAGTGGTGAAATAACACATATATTAAGGAAAAAGACTAATCATTGTATTAGAAAACTGACAAGAACCTAGGCCATGAGCAGAGGCCATATAAAATTGTATTTATTTGTGTTTTATTAATGTTAAAATTTGTTTATTTTGTTGTAGGAGAGTAGTAGTAATAGATGTCCAGCTTGTGAAGGGAACTTTATAACTCCACAACAATTTTTATTATAAATATTGAGTTTTTAATGACTACAACTCAAGGTGAGGGTTGTAAATTGTAATGTTTTTTAGACTTAAGTTAATTAGATACCAATCATATTTAGTATCGCTAGATTCAGTTAAAAACAAGGAATTTAAATACATTAATGGCATACAAATTGTAAGTACTAATGTGAAACTGTTTGATAAATACCAGTGTAAATTTTGAAATATCCATTGTATGAAGAATAAGAAATTCGTTCTAAAAGCTTCTACGGAAGTGAAAATTGTTCTATGACATTCCATTTCGTTTATTCTCGAACAATCTAGAAAGAATTTTACACAAATATACCGGAAGTCGACGAAAACAGTCATCCCGATTTAGTATAAAAGCGAGACAAAATTTGACCACAGACACTTGAAGATTGAACGCCAGAATTGATGCATCTCACACAACCCTGATCAACGCAGCTAAGGCGAAACCGAGAGGCGAAAAATCGACAAGACACGGCAGGAAGGCTTTTCCCGTACATAGACATACCCGACTGACTTAACCTCAACGAGAGTCGCCAAAAAGTATCGCTGAAATAGAGCAGCGATACGGCAAATTCTAATAGAAAGCACGCAGCCAGAACGTCGACGGCCCAGGAGGGTCCCAACATTTAATAGAGAACGAATTCTGCTGTGTTCGCATTGACTGACTAACGTGACAAATAATTCCCCCGAACGTAAACAAAACAATACACTGAGCCTTCCTCAAAACTGCATGGGAGTCAGCGCTGCGGTGGCAGATTTCTGAATCAACGCTAAGCAGATGATTCGTAGTGGCGGCGTTTGAACGAGATTTTACTGCCAAACGTTTTGACAAAAAGTGCGGAAAAAGTAACGATCGAAAAAATTGACTTTAAATAGATTCAGTGTACACCCGAAGAGGCGAGATCGAGAAACTACCCGAAGGAAGTGTCCAGTGAGAGAATAAACGACCATTGGAACGTGAGTTTACCAAAATTAAAATCTTTGTTACCTGGTTACAATTTATCACACAGTTGTACTTTACACGCCACACATACACCTTCAAATCACTTAGTTTTTTTTTCTTGTAAGGCATTCTCTAATTGATATGTCTTGGTAGTTCAAAGGAGTCACGTCCTGAGATTAAAGTTTTTTCACATATTAAACTCATGCTTGTCAACTGAGTCAGAATCTGAAATACTAGCCGATACTTGATTGGACATATATTAAAATTGTCAATAATAATAACTTGTAAAATTTTTTCTCTGCAATTTTATAATTTTTATGAATGATAGTCCTTCAGACGATTTGTTTGTTGTTTTTAAAGAACCATTAAACTTAACTGATTTTTCAAAGCTAAACTGACTTGTTTAAATTTTTTCGTAGATTTAAAAATTTTATCAATCACATTTAATTTTTTCTTGGAACAAACGTTTCCAAGTGGCGCCCACAAAAGCATAGTTTTAAGTTGTGTTACAGGACTACATCACTGCAGAGGATACAGTCAACAGGGTAAGTAACAAAAGTGCGCGGAGGTAACGCCCGACACAGATTACAACACAACAACACACATTTTAAACAACACCAACTACATTTCTTTTTGTTATAACAGTAATAGTTCCAATTGTGCTGATGAAATGTTCGGTGTGTTTTTAATGTGTGAAGTTGTGTCTTCTCCTGTGGGGTGAACTGATTAACAACTTCAGTGCTAACTGTGAGCTAGGCTTTCTGTTGGCGAGTTGTAGGTACTCATGACTGGTGTGATTGGGCAGTCCGGCTTGTGGATGTTTGGTAACCTGTATGTTCTGGTTCCTCTGAGAAACCTGTCTCTTAGAGATGATTTTGTGTTTAATATTCGCTGGTAGTGTGGCTTTTTGGATAAGCTGTTTTTTTTTTCTCTTCTGAATGTGTGGTTTACTATGCAATACTTGAAAATATGGTGCGTAAATATCACCACCAAATATGTGCTGTCGTCGTGAGTGTAAAGACATGATGACGACGATGTAAACCAAATTCTAGAGACCTTAATCTAGCAGTTGCAGCACTAACATTCCCATAAGAGTCATTATATATCCAGAGTCCATACAAAGATATATGAGAACAAAGTTAAGAAGGTTATGAAAGCATTTAAAGAAATAGCTTTTGTAATATACTAAATATAATCAGCTTGGTATATACATAGTATGAGTACAATAGTGAGGATGGCTTGATATTTATAATGACAATGAATAATGATAATGTATAGTACCGTTTACACTTTGAGACATTATTTTCACTATTTACCACTGTTTGTATTATTACTAACAGGTTGTAATGTGTATTTGATCTTGTTTTTTATAGAGAGCTGCAGAAACTGGATATGCCTATGTTGAATTCAATGTGCTCGCATGGAATCCGGCAAGAAAATTCTATGAAAGAATGGGAAGTACTGATTTTATAGAGTTAGAACAGTGGCATTATTACCGGTTGAATCAGGATGAGATGCATCAAATTGCTGAAGGAATTGCTAACTAATGCTATTATGTTGCAATTCTAATTGTTTTTTTCTAATTGTTGTTAATTAAACATACATATTGCTTTATTGCTTGTATTAATGATTTATTAATCCTCCGCTCAACAGTCCATTAAGGACCAAGGCGTACCGCGCGGCTTTTTGTGTTAGTGTGACGGTGTATGGCTAGTACTACGCGCCACCAGCCGCTAGTTGTGGTATTCACAGCCAGGAGGCGGCACTGTTATCTCAGCACCTACTCAGTTTGCCTCACGACGCTGAGTGCACGCCGTACGGAACCTCCGCCGGGAATTGAACCCGGGACCACGAGCGCATCAATCGCCCGCGTTAGCCACCAGACCACCTGGAGGCTCAATGATTTATTAATACCGCATCAATAATGAAAACTGGCGTGTATAGTAATAGTGACTCTGGTAAATTGTTTTAAGTGTGTTGTTTCTTTACTCACAATTTATGCAAACAAAGAACGCAAGCAAAGAGTGTAATAGATATAGTTTACTACAGACATAAGATAGTCAATTATAATTTCAATTGTAAATACTAAACACTACACTTAAATTATTTTTATTTCTAATTACATTTTGATCATTAATAGCAGTAGATACTTCAGAAGTATACATTTACTCACTGCGCATTTTACAGTTACATTATTAGCTTTCACCTCTGGTATATGTAGCAATTAATCTGCACCTAGGTAAACTATAACTATAATTCCCATCTTCCACAAAGTGGGGAGAGATTATTCTCTTAAAATTACAATGTCTCTAACAATTAGGTTACAATTAGGAAATTTACATTTATTTCTCTATGACAATCAATACAGTAGAACCTCGCTAATTCGTCACCTACAGGACCAAAGAGGTGACAAATTAGTGAAATACACGAATTAAAGAGGGAGTAATAAACAAACCCATTAAAGTAAATATAAAATGTTTTATTACAACACTAGCAGTATACAGTACTAAATGTTATGCTCGAACATATTTATTGCTGGAAAATTTCAATCTCAAGCAAGTTCAGCACTGTAATTGCAGAAAAAAATTGTTTAATGATTGTGAAAAAAATCTGTAATTTTTCTTCTCTTTTTTCTGTCGACCATACTTTTCAAGAGCCAAATTATGTATTTGTCATTTTTGTGTTTATCTAGCCGTCTGTCTTGTGAACACCTCATGGTAAATTTTGAGTGCATAAATCAATTTTCATAAAACTTAGCATGCATATCCACACTTTCACCCCACAGACCCCTAGTATTTTTCACATCTCTACCTCAAAAACTAGAGGGGCAAGAGTAAAAAATGTGAAGGGAAAAATAAAAAAAAAAATCATAAAAATTCTTGTCAGGTATCAAATTAATGAGAATTTTATCAAAAATATAAATATGGTGTTCAGTTTTGTAAATTTAAAAATTTGGGGATACCACAGCTTGTAAGTGAATCAAAATTTTGTAAAAGTTGTATAAATCCATGTCAGATATCAGATTAAAGGATTTTTTACCTGTAGTAGCATCACACTGTAAAAATAGAAGTAAAATTTTTGAAAAAATTGGTAATCTATGTGGGGATTAAATCATAAATAGTTTTAATCAAAATATGAACTAGGTGTCTTTGAAACTTGATACCGTGATTTTCTCCTTGTTTTTTACTTTTTAAGGTGTAGCAAAATCTCCATTAACTGTCCTAATGACGGGGAGGGTCATTCCCGGGGAATAAAGATTTGGCATGTATTAATGGGTGCCAATGGAAGCTCCAAATAACTACAGCAGTGAATACTGAGAATGTTTCATTGTGTAACTTTTAAAATTAAAAAATCAGGTAGCCTTACTACCTGACCCAGTTTTTGTTCATTACAAGCTTCATCAGAGGTTGCCACTAGGCAGACTTGGGAAAGTTAAAAAAAAAAATTTAACTGATTAAAGTTGAAGTTAGTGCCGTCCAAAACTAACTAAGTTAAAGTTAAAGTTAATGCATGCAAAAACCAACTGAATTAAAGTCAAAGTTAAAATCAAATTAACTGATTAAAAGTTAAAAATTTATATTTTCATTTTTGTTGTTTTATTGAGCAAGCTGCTTTGGCTGTTGAAATAATTAAAGTCATGTTAAATAAATCCAAAAGTTATGCTTTTTAAAAAAAATTAATTAAAATTTCCTATGCATAAAAAATACTTAAAATATTTAGCATTAAGAAATTCAGTCACTAATAATTTAAAGTCATAGATGATTTTATTTTAATCATTAAATCATATTCATATTATTTTAAATTGCAGCAAATAATTAAATATTCTTTCTCTATTGCATTTTCAGTTCACAGTACTGACTACTGATACTATATTGTACCTGCAGGGCAATGTAGTACTAAATGACTTAATAGAACAGAAAAGAATTAGGCTAATATATAGATAATTTTTATAATCTATTAATCTGCTTACCTCTATGTGTGTCCTCAAATTAGACAATGAAGTCAATGATGTATTAATATGTTTGTCCTTGGGCACACATATCAAGAACTTAAAAGTTAAATTCTTGGATTTCATTGTCCATGACATGTCCGTTACTTAACTAAATATAACTATTACATTAACGACTTGGAACACGTTTTTTATAAGTAAAAACATAAAGTTTTACCTTACAACCTGAACTGGTTTTCACCTTTAAAAGGCTTCTTCAGAGGTTGCCGCTGGTAGCGCTGTCCGCCCTGTTGTGGGCGACGGAATCGAATTTCGAAAGATCGGTGTTGTGTGTGTGGGGTGAGATATGTTCGAATAATGCGTGCGATTTGAATTGTGTCTGTTCGTTTAGGATATCGTTTTTATTTGTTTTCATGTGTTTGTATATTTCCAATTGTTCTAGAGTGTCTAGTTTTCGGCCTTTTGTGTGTACGTGTAGAATGTTCATGTTATTGTCGGTGTTTTTGTATGTGTGGTTTGCTTCAATGAGGTGGTTTGCAAAGGTGGATTCTGTAGTGGAGTGGAGTGCCTTTGTGTGTTCACTGTATCTCTGTTTGAACCTACGTCCTGTCTGGCCTATGTAGAATTTGTTGCAATTTGAGCAGTTAGTTTGTAAACACTGGGTAGATGGAATTTGTTTTGTGCTTTGTGTGTGTGTTTTGATAGTGTGTGTTCTGTTTTGTTAGTAGTTTTGTAAGCGATTCTGTATCCTGCTTTTTTGAATTTGTGGGCTATTTTTTCAGTTTGTTTGTTGATGTATGTTAGTGTTATGAATTTGTTGTTTTCTGTCTTTATCTGTTGTTTGTTTTGTGTAGGAGTTTTGACTATTGTTCTGTCATATCCGTTAGATTCTGCTAGATATTTTATCGTGTTTAGTTCATTTTTGTAATCTTTTTCATATGGGGATGTTGTAAGTCTATGTATCATGGTTCTGAAGGCAGCTAGTTTGTGTTGTATTGGGTAATTGGAGGAGTTGTGTATTAGTGTATCAGTTGTAGTCGGTTTTCTGTATATACTGAATTTGTGCTTGTGTTCAAGTTTTGTGATGGAGAGGTCTAAGAAGTTTATGGTATTGGTGTGTTCGTATTCGGCAGTAAAGGTTATGTTTTTATGTATTTTGTTTATGTGCGTTAGTAACTGTTCACATTGTCTTTTGTTTCCCCTGTATAGTATTAGAATGTCATCAACGTATCTGTGCCAATATAGTATTTTATGTGAGAATTTTTTTTTTCTAAGTGTTGGAGGAAGACTTCTGCTAGAATTCTGGATATGGGGGAGTCCATGGGTATACCATCATTCTGTGTGTAATATTTATTGTTATAAGTAAAGTAGTTTTGTTTTGTGATAATGTTCAGAGTTTCTGTTATTTCGTTGATAACTTCATCTGGTGTGTTGTTCTGTTTGAGTTTGTTTTGTAGGATGGTGATTGTTTCAGAGATGGGGATGTCTGTGTACAGGTTTTTAATGTCAAAAGAGGCTAATGTGGCATTATGGGGAAAGTGTATGTCTTTTATTTTTGTTACTAGGTCTGTGTTGTTTTTTATTGCAATGTTGTTGTCTAGTTGTGTGTGTTGTCTGATAATTTTGTCTAGATGTTTTGCGAGTTTGTGTGCAGGGGCATTACGGTAGTTGATAATGGGGCGGATCGGAATATCTTCTTTATGGATTTTGGGAAGCACTTGGAGGGTAGGGGCTGATGGTCGGATTTGTTTCATGTAGGGCTTTTGTTTGTGTGTCATTATGTGTTTGGCTTTGTTGACTAGTTTGTTTTACTGTGTTTTGATATCTGTCGGTGGGGTCGTGTTTTAGTTCTGTGATGTTGTTCTGTTCCATGAAGTTTTGTACTTTTTTGTGTAGGTTGTCTGTGGAGATGATTACAGTCGTGTTGCCTTTGTCTGCTTTTACAAATGTGATGTTGTGTTTGTGTGCCTTTTCCCTCAGTTTGATGGCTGTGTGTATTTCTGAGTTGTGGTTCTTGTTGTCTGGTGTCTTACGTGCTCCTATTATATTGTTTATATTATGTCTTAGTGTCTCTTGATGTTCTGGTGCTGTGTTTTGTATATTTGTTTCAGTGTCAACTATGAGTTTTGTTAGTGTTTGGTTGTTTTGTTTTTAATGTATGTTATGTTTTAGGCCTTTATCAAGGAGTGTTTATTCGTTTTTAGTGATTGTGACGTTCGTGAGGTTTACTGTACGTGGGTAGAATTTGTGTGAGGGAATTATATTTGTGTTGATTGGTGTCAGGTTTTTTATTTTTCTCTCGTGTTTTGTCTGTATGTTATGTATTTGTTTTTTGTCCATTCATTTGTGTGATGTATTATTTCAGTCATGTAGTTGTGTCCGTATATGTTGGCGATCTGTAGGTGTAGCGTTAGTGCTTTGCGGTTGAGAGCGTCTTTTTTCTTATGTAACTGTTTTATGGATTCTTTTATGTATGTCCTTTGTGCAATGTTTTGTGTTATTTGAGTAGCCTGATTGTTGTGTTTGATTTTTATTTATGCGTATTTTGGTGTTATTGATTTGTTGAGGCATGTTTTGTTGAATGTTATGTGTGCTACGATCTTTCTAACCTTCAATATTGTGAATCTGTACGTTTGGACTATAGCCCGTCTTGCTGACTTAAATTCCTCACTAGGAGTAAACTCCTACACAAAACACAAAACAAAACAGACAAAGACAGAAAACAACAAATTTATAACACTAACATACATCAACAAACAAACTGAAAAAAATAGCCCACAAATTCAAAAAAGCAGGATACAGAATCGCTTACAAAACTACTAACAAAACAGAACACACACTATCAAAACACACACACAAAGCACAAAACAAATTCGATCTACCCAATGTTTACAAACTAAATTGCTCAAATTGCAACAAATTCTACATAGGCCAGACAGGACGTAGGTTCAAACAGAGATACATTGAACACACAAAGGCACTCCACTCCACTACAGAATCCACCTTTGCAAACCACCTCATTGAAGCAAACCACACATCCAAAAAATCGACAATAACATGAACATTCTACACGTACACACAAAAGGCCGAAAACTAGACACTCTAGAACAATTGGAAATATACAAACACACGAAAACAAATAAAAACGACATCCTAAACGAACAGACACAATTCAAATTGCACGCATTATTCGAACATATCTCACCCCACACACACAATATCGATCTTTTGAAATTCGATTCCATCACCCACAACAGAACGGACAGCGCTACCAGCGGCAACCTCTGAAGAAGCCTTTTAAAGGTGAAAACCGGTTCAGGTTGTAAGGTAAAACTTTATGTTTTTACTTATAAAAAACGTTGTGTTCCGAGTCGTTAATGTAATAGTTATATTAAAAGTTAAGTTGGGACCATCTACTTTCTCAGTATGTTCATAAAATCTAGAAATTTGTGGTCAAGGTGGTGATGCCATATCAATATAAAAATAATAAATGATAATTTTTATGAAACAGTCAAAGAATACCTTTAACAATGTATAAAGAATTGTTTAGTACTTACAAGTACTAAATGAAGTACAAGAATTTTTTATAAATGTTATGTAGTAAGTTTACTAAATGATCCAATTGAAGATGGAACACAACTGTTCCGAAATGCATCTTGGGTAAAAAACTAAAAAAATCGCCAACTGGAATACCTAGAGGTGTACTTGTAAGTACTAAACAATTCTTTATACAATAAATGATATTGAACAAAAATGAATTAATGAAAAAAACGTAACAAAAAACTACTCTGTTACAAAACAATTAACATGAAACTGCAGAAACACTACAATAACAATTACATTAAGCTGACTGCACTAATCTAAAAATGACGACAAGTGTATGAGAATTGAGAGGTGAATGAGAAATTGGTGGAATTGAAAATCTACTTAAATCAACCCCCTTTGTGATATCTGGGTAGTAGGAGGAGTGAAATTTGGCATTCTTTGAACTAGCCAATCATTGCTAATGTTTATTACACGCTCACCCAGCAGCAGGTGAATGTTACCGGTTTGTGTCACCAATGAACACATGGAATATTCAGCGCATGCAATACAATTTCGTTTTAGATTTGTGCGTGTTATTAAAACGTATGCTAGCAACACTGTATTCCCACTACTTCAGATGTCAAAACAGAAGTTCTTTGTTGTCTACTTGTCTGGGGGTAGTCATGCGAATAATTAAACAAAAAACGGAAAACCATGCTTGCCACCCAGCAAGGTTGTTGACAACAAGGAGACAAAAGATACCTAATGGCGCCATTGGGAAAATCAGTCCATTGTCTACTAATGGGTTAGGAATATCTAATACAAACTTTCTCCAACGTTGACTTCAACAACTATTTTGGCTACTGTACCTCTTGGGCAGCCAAAAAAATTAACTCTTAATTTTTTAATTGTTAACAAAAAATTAATGATTAATTATTAAAATTAACCATTTTAAAATTTAACAATTAAGTTAAAAAGTTTACCAATATTTTTAACGATTAATTTAATCGATAATCCCAAGTATGCCACTAGGAGTCTAGGAGTCCATCCTCTTTTTGGTGACAGTGACATCATTTGAAAGACTGTTGTGTGTTGTGTAATATTTTCAAATAGTATGTGTAATTTAAGTTTGTTTAGGTTGTTGTTTCTATGTGTTTCTGTGTGTGTGTATATTTCTAGTTATTTGAGGATGTATAGTTTTTGGAAAATAGACTAGAAGGTGTTGTTCAAAACTGGTTCAGGACGTTTTTTTCTCTAAAATAGTTGTTCCACTTGGAATAAAGTATTATAGTTAATGATGGCAAATCAATAAAAAATTAGTACTTTTTGTTTTAGTTTCTTCCCCATCTCTCAGTTATACTTCTCACAAACCTCTCTAAGCCATTTATAGTGTACATTTTTAAAAATGTAACTAAATAATTTTAGATTACGCAACCGACGCGAAGGCAGTTAGTATCTGTCAAAAGTGTGATGGATAGGGGAGAAGTACGAAAACGTCATTCGGACAATGCAAGCATTCAATAACACGACAATGTGACGCCTTGTTTAGTGGAGGCAATAATTCTAAATTGCTGTGTTAAATTAGGGTGAAGCGAGAGAAAACGTCACAAATAACACAAATTGTTATCTCTCACAAATAAGCGAGAGATAACAATTAGACAAAAGGCCAGGCCCGGGGGCCAGTGCGCCCTTAGTTGTTAAGAAGCATAATATGTTAAAAAAATGTTAAGGTAACATAATTTAATTAATGAGATTAAAGATATTATACCGGTTCTGTTCTGAATGCGACAGTGACAGGCGATCACGGCGCCGCGCCAGAGGAGGAAATGCTCTTGGTGACATGGTCGGTGGTAAACCAGCTGACAAAACAAAACACTGGCGTCCCCACCCCTTCAGTTCTCCGCAAAAGACAATATCGATTAGCTCGCAGTCTTGACAGTCAGTCTCAGTCAGGTGCAGTGCATTGACCCTCAAGTCGTGGTTTGTTTGTTTATAGTGTCTCTAGTCTATTCAACCACAACCAGTTACAACTCTACAGACACCTTTCATTCCTAAAGTCGCACCTATTCAGGTAAGAATTTTATTATTTATTCTAGAAGTCGCTCGCACGCCGCCGATACCGTGTAATTGCTTGCGTGATTTTTAATTTGTAAGTAAAAACCTGCTATTTTTTTTTAACAAAATTACGTACATGCTGGAAAACAACATATTCGTATTACAAAACCTGGTGACTACAACGGTATCAGAATCAGACTTAGTTTATTTTTAAAAATTTATATCTTTCTTTGATAGTCCTTTGAATTTTCTTGTCTGCTGACTGTATGATTCAAAAAATAGTTTAAATCATAAAATTAATGTGACTTTTGCACCAGATTATAAGGTGAAAGCATTGCGTTTAAAAGCGTTTATCGGTCCCGTTCCGTATATAGTTTGTATAGTCAAAAATAGTCAAAAGGTTAAGACTGTTTTTTTTTTTTTTTTTTTTTTTTTTTTTTTTTTTTTTTTAGGGCGCAATGGAAGGGGGTATGCCAAAAAAATGGAAGCCAGGAAATGAATTCAGAAAAGAAAAAGTCGCTAGACAGAGGGAAAAGGCCGCTCAGAACTTGCCCAAGATAACCAGTTTTTATGTTCTACAACCAAATTCAGGTGCAGCAGCAAACGATACTGAGAACGTTGATTGTGAACATCACGCACGCACACTAGTAACTCAAGACAATACTCAAAATGATTCTCTTTTTAAAAAAAATGAAGTGTTAAACTTGGACCATGACAATGACAAGTACTTTAAAAACCCAAGCCAGACAGACTCACACATTATGTCTTTCTTCCAATATCATCCTGTTCAACGTGACAAATCTTCTAAACGACTGCCTTTTAGTGAAAATATATTCAGTGTAGATATTGATGGCGAAATATTCAAACGCAATTGGCTTACCTACAACACTAGTAACAGGAAGTTGTTTTGCACTATTTGCTTGGTCTTCACAAATGGTTCGTCGGTTTTCTATCAGGGGTTTGACCGCTACAGACATTTAACACAAGCTGTAGAAGAGCATGAAGTGTCAGTAGCTCATAGAGACTCAGTTAAAGCGAAAATTGCGTACGACAATGGATCGACCATTGATAAGCTGGTGTATGAGAAACAGCTTGAAAAACGGAAAAAGATGTACTTGATCGAAGGCAAGTTGTGTCTGCTGTTATCAATGTTATTAAACTAATAGGCAAACAAGGTCTTGCTTACAGGGCATCAGAAGAAAGTGCCTGTAGTCTTGACGACCCTTCACTAAACCATGGAAACTTTTTGGAAATAATTCTCCTTCTATGTAACTACGACAGCAATTTGGATAAGCATGTCAAAAAGGTTACTAAAATGAGTAAAGCGACATTGAAATCTGCAGATGTGAATTCTAAAGCAAGAGGAAGAGGAAGTAAATAACATTTCTAAGCAAAACCACCATCAATAAAATAATGAACATAAATAAAATCAATAAAAAGTTTGATCCAGATAAATATTGCTAATTAAGTAAAGGAAGCTAGATCATACTCAGTTCTCATGGACACAACAACAGACGTCTCTGGTTTCGATCAGTGCGTGATTGTACCAAGATACGTTTTAGAAACAGAAGTGAAAGAGAGGATTATTGGCTTAAAGTGTGTGCAGTCATCAACAGGAGAAAGTTTGTTCACTGCGTTCATTGAAATGTTAAATAGCATAGGAGTTGATGTCAACAACTGCATTGCCAACTCGTTTGATGGGGCTGCAAACATGAGTGGTCAGTACAAAGGTGTTTCAGCCAGGCTTCAAGAGCAGGTCCCAAACCACATCCACACGTGGTGCTATGCTCATTCTTTGAATCTTGTTATGACAGATACGGCCCAGAGTGTAACTGCTTCGATGTCGTTTTTTGGTTTGTTACAGCAAACTCAATTGTTTATCAGAGATTCCCACAAGAGACTGGATATTTATTTGGAGCAAAATCCAAGTTTCAGGTTAGGTGCGATTGGAGCAACCAGATGGAGGTCCAAAAGTGACGCCACTTCTAAAATTTTTGGGCGTTATAATAACTGGATGAAGTTGGCGTGCGATGAAGGAAAACAGGCAAAAACCGTGTACATTGAATTGGTTATTTCTCTTTCTATCGTGGCTAACTCACAAGGTTTCAGCCCCAAAACAAGAAACGAAGCAAACAGCCTTCTTCAAAAGTTTCTGTCATTCGAAACTATCCTTACGGCTATGATGTTTTTGTTAATTTTCAAGTTGACAACACCTTTGTCAGACTATCTTCAAATGAAGAATCTTAACTATGCACAGGCCTGGAACTTGGTTTCATCAGCTCAAGACAGTCTGAAGAATGCCAGAAATAAATTCCCGGACATTCTTAATGCTGCAAAAAATTTTGTCAAGTTCATGACAAATGTTCTGATTTGTAAAGTTAAAGAGACTCCGTCCTTGGATGAATACTGCAATAACATTAACATCGAGAGTGAACTGCCTGCCAAAAGACAGAAGAAAATAAAAAAGATGCCAGATGAAACAAGCGACGAAGTCGAAGAAACTTCATTTAGTGGTGAAGAGAGTTTCAAAGTTAATGTGTTCTATGTTGTGGTTGACCAAATTAACCACAGCATAGCAACAAGGTTCTCTGATCAAAACAGATTTTATCAGGATCTTTCATGCTTTGATCCTCGAAGATTCTCTGAGTTAAAAACTCATGGAATACCAGAACAAGCATTAGAGAAAATATGCTCTCTGATCCCAACCATTGACAAAGGAAAGCTCTTAGAAGAACTTGAATCGTTTGTTGAACAGTGGCCAAGTATTAATTTGTCATTAAAAGACCACTATCAGGACCCTAAGAAAACTCAAGATGAAGAAGACTTCCACATTTATTCCAGTTCAGCATTGGATGATGAATGTGAACAAGCAATCATGTGTAGTGACAGTGACAAAAAACCTTGTTAGTCTTGTGTCAAGTGCGCTTATAAGCTGATATATGAATACAACATGTACTGTATAATGTATCCGCAGCTTAACAAGGCTTATAAGTACCTATTGATAATACCACTGACCCAAGTGAGTTGTGAGCATGCTTTTTCTAAACTCAAACTTGTCAAATCAAGAATTCGTTCATCCATGAGCAACAACAACCTAGAGGCTCTTCTCCTGATGCAGTCAGAAAGAGAACTACTCACTGTGATTAACAATGAAACTATTATAAATGAACTTTGTTGCCAAAGCCAAGAAATGAAACGCTTACTGTCCTTCTAATAATAATTATAAAGGCTGTCCTTCTACTAACAATTACTGGCCTTCCTCACTTCCTCTTTCTTAATAAAGAATGCAATAATTACAATTCATATCTTTGATAATGCATATAAATCTCTGATTTGTCAATTAATTAGTAATATAAATAATTAAAAGAACATTAGACGTTTCTTTTCTTAAAAAAAATTATTTGTTTAGAATAAAAGCCAATCAGTCAAGACAAAATGTACTATAACTTGAGGATTCTTGTTTGTTAGTAGTTAGTATACTACATATTAGATTAATCCATTTAATACTTTTTTTAAAGTATAATGTGGTTTTTATTTACATCTCTATAAAACTTTACTTTGCAAATTTCAAAAAAATAAACTTTTAATTTTTTCATTAAAAAAATACTAATTTTTGGCATTTTTCAGTCAAAAAAGGTATAAAAATGGGTTTTCAAGGTCACAATTTAAACATTTTTCATTATTATTCCATACCCCCAGACCCCACGGAATGCGCCTTTTGCCAAGTCAAGGGCCATGCCCTTTTAGGGGTCCCAATCCGGCCCTGCAAAAGGCGATGCTCTGTACATGCCATTTAACAAGAATACACAAGGCGAACGACATGCTAGCAACGTAACAACATGTGTGAAAGGTCGGAGACAACACTCTGACACAAAGGGTTTTCAATGACATTACTTGAAGGTTCGTCATATGAACAATAAGGGTTTTGTTACGAGAGAAAATAGACGATGTAATGACGACGGGGGGTTCGTAACGATTCCGGACATGAATGGAACCATGCCTTTTCTAGGAGAAAGGCAGATGTACGTACCAAGAAGTTACTAACCAGCAGTGTAGTAATAAAAACACTGAACGGATACAGCAAAACAATACCGAAATTCGTTACGCTTGAGACTATGGGACGATAGGGTGACAGGGTATAAATCAGAGGTACATAACTCGAACTTGTGTAGAACAAAGGGTGACTGACAGGCGGAGGAATTGCTCTTTTCGAAGAAATAAGGGTGATGACACCAGAAAGTATGTTGGAGTAGGGTAGACAGCCTATCAGAGACCAAAGTTTGGCCACGGCTGGACACAAGGACTATGTTGCCATAGAGACGATTGGCGTAAACGAATCAGAAGGGAGTCATGAACTTGACTCGAGTCTTTGGGTGGAGTCTTCGAAGGAATTGAGGCAAGAAACCAATGAGAAAGACGTTGGAGGATGTTAGAGATTTGAGCAAGAGATGTTGGAAGGGAATTGACATGATAAAACCGGGTGTTTACCATGAGGAGACCCCAGTAGTATTACAATTTTTACACTAGTATTATAATTTTACGACAGTATCATATAACTTTTAACCAGTATCATATAGACTTTAGTCAGTCTTACATAAACTTTGCTCAGTATTATTGAGATGTGCGGTAACTAAATACATTAGTATGTTACGAGTTCGGAATATCAGTTTTCAATCAACGGTATAATAGACTCATAATATTATTGAACTTAGACACTCGGCAATGTATAACACATCAGTGCGAAATGACTTTATAATATGTTAGTTTTACTACCGCAACGGTGCACGACATAGTGCATAGTAAACGGTGAGCGTGGTGGCAATACGTTAATTAACAGTTTCAATCTACTCATAGTGAGAACTGAGGTGTTCAAATAAATGGAAACATTATCGGTTAACAAGTAATTAATGTATAAACAATCTATCCTTGGTATTACACGTATATATCTAAAACAAATGAGACCGGATGCATACCGAAGCGGAGTGCGAGAGATGTGTCGCGGAAGTGTGAAATCATTTGTGATATAAATGATAAGTGCAAAGCAATCGTGTTGGAGAGTCCAGGACAAAGACGCCGGATGGAGAGTCTTCGCAATTTGGATATCAATTAACAAGTAACGTAAATTATTTATTGTTAGCAGTAACTAACACACTGACCTGATTCTCACAAAGAAACCACGTAGAAATAAATATAAATGATCAGATAATAGTTAAATCTCTAAATGATCACTATAGTAGATGCCAATCTGGAATATGAACTCATTAAGTTTAGGGAGATGTTAAATGTAAGGTACGGTATAATTTATTGCATACTTATGTTATATACTAGAATAGTATTATTAATTAACAAATAAGTTGTGTAATGTTGTTTTATTTACAGGAACATGAATATGTATTATCTTGAATGCTGATTATTAATTGTTTAGTATATAATAAATCGTAATATATAGATCCAGACATGGGTATGTGTTTTATTATTACAATACCAAATAGTGATCAATAAAATATACATGATATGAAAGAAGGTGAAATCGTGATAACAGTGAATCACACTAATTCAGTCAAATGTCTAACTTATGAATATTGTTACAACACAAATAAGCCAACCCAATACCAGGGATGAACAAAATAATATTGAGTATAAAATAATACTTCATGTTAAATAAAAATGATTAATTTAAATAAAATATAAAAACTATGACTCGACAAAAGACGACTTTGACCTAACCCAAGTGATTGACCCAACAAAAGAAGAAGGGAACCACACAAAAAACAAACGAGATGCAACCAAAGAAGAGAAGAAAGTGATTGACCCAACAAAAGGAAACAAATGAAGAAGGGATCCACGAAGAATAAACAAGAATGTAACCAAACCAAAGGAAAAAAGGAAAAAATCCAAAACCCAAACAAAAATGAAACAAGTTCATGGAATTAAACGACCCAATGTAACACGTCAAAATGTACCCAAAGAAGAGGATGGAAAAATTAAAGTATTAACCAAATACGATGAAAATGAAGAAGGAGGGAAATAGATAGAAATGAAAACCAATAATGATACACAAACAAGTAATAAAACATAAGAGAAGGAGAAATAATGCACTCAAGAATAATATTGGAACCAAGACCAATAATTACCCTATGAGAAAGGAAAAAGTAACTGTTATTACCCATTAATGGACAACAATGATTTAGGGAAGAAACCCTATTAAAAAAAGGTTAAAGATTAAAATGATAAAGAAGCAAACTAAACCCCAAATGAGAATTAGATGTAAAAATAGTATTGTAAGAATATAAAATTGTTAATAGTATTAAGGATATATTGTAATGAAAGAGAAATAAGTATAGGGATTACCGACTAAAAAAAAGTGAAGGTGAGGTATAAATGGGAATAGTGTAAGATATAGAATATAACTATTATAAGAAATAGTGAATAATAAAGAAAATCGACACTTAATAAATCTGTAAAAAACACTAAAGGCTTAAAAGTGGAAAATTAACAGTGAATAAATATATGGTGAAAAATAGTATTAAGTATGAACTATAGAATAAGATATGCTGAACACCGGAAAGTGATGAGGACATTATTATTTAAGAAAAGATGTTTAAGAGATTTAAGTTTAATTATAACCGATAGTAATTAAAAGGGGGGATCCCAGGAAAGAATAAATTGAAGGTGTTAACATGGAGAGAATGTAAAGATTGTTTAAAAATTAAGAAATTAGAGACAAATCAAAGACACCCATGTTATAAGGGATAGTTACAAATTTCATAAAAGTGATGTTGTTTATCACAATAAAAATAATATGAATTGTAAACAAAAAATTAGCAAATAATAAGTTGGAAGGAAGTGATGATATTTCTCACTCAAAATAATAACTCTAATAACTTATAAAGAATTGTTCGTTTTAATGTTATGAATAGGATATGGCTGAAAGAAACTTGCAGTCCATAAGCCTAATCGTTATGTTTTAAATATTAAGATAGAGAAAGCAATATTGACATGTAATCAAAACACCAACAGACTCAAAATACAACACAACCAATAATAATAACAAAGTAAAGCCCATTAGGCTGAAACAAAATGTGATTTAAGTGAAATAAGTCAAATACCATAATGGCTACTCAGGCCTATGAAAGGGCATAACTGTCAGAACCAAACAACCAAAAATTATAACAAATTAACAAAGAAATTAGCAAATCTGAGGTGAAGGATTCACCAAGAATAAATTGTAAATCATTTGTAAAACAAAATATTATAATAAGCATTTGTATACAAAAAGAAATGTAATTAACAAGCATTAACATAATTGTAAAAACATAAAATCTAAAATTACCCAAACTTGTGGGGTATCAAAATAATCTATGAAAGGAAATAAATACTATAGTGACAATATTTAATAACCAGGAAGGAAGATAGAGTAATAACAGCAATCAGAAGATATACGAAGAATTCGAATTTTGATAACAATACATCATCTCAAAATCAACCAATCAAAATCATGCAGTTGCCATGGAAATGGCAGTTGAAGACGGAATTACCGTTGAATACCGTTAGAAGGAAGCGAAGCGTCATTAAGAGAATACAGAAGCCAATGTTGGGAAGAACGTTTTTCTGTTAAAATAATGTAAAAAAGTAATTAAAGTTCCTAACCATGACAGCATAAGAAGCAGACGACCATTTATAGCAGCCAACTCGAGATCCAAGGCAATTAAACGGAAAATTACCCGAAAAGAACATCCAGATACATTATGAAAAAGCCCCAAAATTAATGAAAACAGAACTTATTGCAGCCAAATCCTACCCAATCAAACGAACGAAGACACCGAGTCATGCTGAGGTGTTAAGTACAATTAAATTACTTATTTTCCAAAACCCTAATCACTCTAAATTTTACTAAAGGTAAATTAATCTCACTATAAACAAATATTTCTCTTTCACAGATTATTTAAGGAAAATAAAACTTGCTAAAAACTTGTTAACGTTAAATATAACCTATTAGTTAAACACAAACTTACAAAACACATTTAACTACATCACAGAACAGATTGTAACATCACACATTATTATTTATGTACACGTAGAATAAGGTAATATATTTTTATTGTAACCATAGGAATTCTTTAGCTCATAGTCACAAGAATCCACGATTTTGGAAACAAAAATAATTGTAATACTTCAAGGTACACAGCCATACGAAAAATAATTGTTTCCTTGATCGATTCGTCAAGCCCAGAGGACAAGAGTCTAATGTAATCAGTCGGTGCAAATTTATCATTATATAATTGTCAATGTGAATATTTTAATTATCACCTATTAAAAATAACTATTACAGGGAGTAACCATTGTTATTATTTCATAGGGAGTGCTTTATATATTACTAGTGTTTACTTAAGAATAGATTTGACGAGAAGCGAACAAGTTGTCATTTGCGCAGCAGCAGCGACAATTTAGACGGCAGTGCGAGCGGGAATTATTTGAATGCCCTGACCGTCACCGCTGATAACTCATCAGACAATAATTTTAGTTGTTTTATATAACGACTTGGCGCCACCCGGGATTAACACACCCCTATAAGCAATAGGTAAGGTTACTGCCGTGTTATACAGGTGATACCGCAATGCTACGGACATCGTTAGCCGCAACATTAATGTAACGACCCCGGTGCGAGACGAACGCACTAATCATTATTACACATACAAAATTGGTGTACATTTTACAGGTACGCACAGATCTTCTCGTTACAGATTGACACATACAACGTGAGGCTTAAACGAAGACGGACGACCTCTATTATCTCGTTACAATATTTGAATTAACTCATTAGTTAATACTTCTTACTTTGATTGACACCTAAACACAGGATAATATGAAAGGTATCAAGTTTATATTCATGAGTATTTTATGATAGTTAAAACTTATTCAATATCAATTCACACATTAATTATAAATAAATAAATGGAATAATCATCTCAACAACAAGAATAAACTAATTTGCATAATTACCAGTTAATCACTATAGAGTTGCATTGGCTCCCAATCGCGGGGCTTAAGAAGATTATAAATCACCACTTAATACTTAATTAAATTGATTAATCAATTAATTAAAAAATAATAATTAATTACCAGCATAATTAATTAAAATTGCACATTATACATCCATTCATACATACACATACAGATACACATATAGATACAGCTGTCTCCTGAATCCTGCTCACCAGAGGTCTTCCCATTCACCATGTTGTAAAACTCTTTTTCCATCTCATTAGTCTGTTGTCTATCTATGATCTCCTGGGTCTCCCTCCTTTTTCTTTCTTTTATTTTCAACCCAGTTTAACAAATTGTCGGGCCATCCATCATCAGGACTTTGTTCCATGTGGCTACACTATATGAGGGGGGACCCAAAAGTAACGAGAATTTTTCTCTGGCAGTTGGTAGAACTCTAGTTCCAACTTCTCCCGCTAGGTGTCTTCACTAGACACCATTTTGTATCAGTTGCCCTGGCGAAATTGTTGTGGAAACATTAGCGCGGTCAGTGTGACTATTTTTTGTAAGCGCTGTTTCACATTTTCGGCGATTTGTCAATGGCAGACATTAAATACCAACGTGCTAACATCAGGTTCTGTTTCCTGTTAGGGAAATCAGCAGCAGAAACTGTCGCAATGCTTCGGATGGCTTATGGGGAGGAAGCTTTGAGCCAGGCAAGGATTTACGAGTGGTTTTCTCGTTTTAAAAGTGGTCAAATGTCAATTGAAGACGAACCACGACCGGGACGTCCCTCGACTTCCAAAACGGACGAAAACATTGAAAAAATCCGTGTTGCGATCATGTTTGATCATCGTAGAACAATCGATGAATTGGAGAAAATGACTGGAATATCCTGGAGTTCATGCCAACAAATTTTGACTGAAGATCTGAAGATGAAACGTGTTGCAGCAAAATTCGTTCCGCGTGTACTTTCTTGTCGGCTCAAAATCCTTGCCTGGCTCAAAGCTTCCTCCCCATAAGCCATCCAAAGCATTGCGACAGTTTCTGCTGGTGATTTCCCTAACAGGAAACAGAACCTGATATTAGCACGTTGGTATTTAATGTCTGCCATTGACATACGCCGAAAACGTGAAACAGTGCTTACAAAAAATAGTCACACTGACCGCGCTAATGTTTCCACAACAATGCCGCTATGGCAACTGATACAAAATGGTGTCTAGTGAAGGCACCTAGCGGGAGAAGACGGAACTAGCATTCTACCAACTGCCAGAGAAAAATTCTCGTTACTTTTGGGTCCCCCTCGTATGAGCTGTTTCATTTTACATTGCCTACATGTGTCTGCTTTCTAATGTCTTCATTTATAATACAATGGAGCATTCATACTCTACAAGACCTTTTAAGAAGTACATATGTTCTGCATGGAGTCTTCAGAAGTTTCTTTGATGTATCTTCCAAGTTTCAGAGCAATAGGTGACTATGCTTTCTAAGATGGCTTAGTAATTCATCATCTGGGTATTGTGGGTTACTTAATCATTCTAAAGCATTGAATTCAGCCTAATCTTATAACAGAATTCTAAGCCGTTATTATAATTTTTAGGGTCCAACATGATTTATTACCCTTGAACTCGATTTTTCACTTGTTTATTGACCTTGTTTGTAGATCTTGTTTACTGGGAGTTGCACAACCCTGGGTTATGCTCAGTTGTCAGTTTTGCACTCTTTAGACTGATGGTGAATGAACAGTAGTTCGTGAATGTCCAACTGGCTCAGCAGTGCCTTTCTCCCAGCTATTTTCTATCGCTGTCATTGATGTCCTTAGAGAACTTTGCAGTACCTCAGGAAACTTGTATCTGTTGCTAAGACCTATCAAACTAATTACGTCATGACTAGTCTTGCGAGTGTGTCTCTTTGTTTCAAATTGTGATGTGTTATTTCAGTAATAACTTGCTGACAGCTGGCTTGACCACAACTGGTGAACAACTAGTGTACACTTCCCTCATTCTTTGTTTAAGGGCACTTGTAACCGGCTATGCTTGCCATGTTAAATTCATCAGCTTTGCTTATCTCAGAACCTGTAAAAGATATGTCTGAAATTTTAGCATGCAGATAAGCAGCTTACAAGCTACAAATGATACTACAATTATGAAGATTTCTCAATTTTCGATTGTTAATCATTTTTTATGTTTTGCTCTAAAATTTGCTTACAAGAAGCATACTTATAATTTTATTACGTTTTTATTTTTCGGTGAAACTGTTTAGTTGTAGTAGTGTAGTTACACCTCCATTAACCCAATAACCACACTAAAATTCAACTTGAGAGTTCACTTTCTTTCTAAAATAATAGGTCATTTATCTAAAAAAAAATATATTTTTCAGAAAAACGCAATTAAAGTTTTTAAACCAGATTTTTATTGTTTTCCTTGATTTAAAATAGTCCATCTCCATACTCAGGGTCTTTATTTATGTCCATTTAGTCTTCTGATTTTTTTCTTCACATTTCTAGTTGACTAGATAGTTAGATTAACCTTTCCATCAACTCATCTACTGGTGTCTCTGCCTCAAAGGATTCCCTGCAAGTTGATTTGTTTATTACCTTAACCTTATTTGATCCCTAATTTTTGTAAGACTTGACACTTACTTATATTACCTTCATTGAAGGTCAATACAGCATTAAGTACACCCAAAATCAAAGTATCCAGTCTAACAAATATATTTTTTGGTAAACTATTCCAAATCAATTGGTTCAGCGAATCGTTTGCATTCCATGTACTACTATGAAGCCCATTTTATTAACAAATTAGGATGACTCAGATCAGCAAATATTGGTTTTATTATGGACATACACAGTGAATATTTATTGAAATTTCCTTTCCAAATGTAGAAACTGCATGTCTCTACGATTTATTATAAGGGAGTTACAGATTTGTAAAAAATGGTAACTTTATCAGCACTTTTGAGAAAACTTTTCCTATGTTTTCAATTTTTTTTAAATCATTAAAAATTTATTATTACACCTCAGAATTATGGTATGAATTACTTAGAAAATATTGGCGATTTTTTAAGATAAAAAACTAAATTGGTCGATTTGCCGGTTATAAGTGCCCTTAAGACATTGCATCAGTTATCATTGTTTCCTCAAATTTCTTTCACAAATTTTTTATAAAGTTTTGAAATTTCACTATGTTCCAAAGTTACAAATGTTATCAGGCTTTATCAAAAACAATCCATCACATCATCTTCATACTCTACAGTGGCACCAATCAAAGCTTTCCAGACACAAAATGGTGATGCATCAACATGGTGAAATGATTGCCACCTTGAGGAATATGTGGAGTCCTTCATACAACCTGCCCCAAAAGGAACATTCAGCCACTCTATGAATCTTCAACTCTGTACATCTTACTCTGGCCATCATCCTGTTAAGTGCTTCCAATTAGCATAATACCAAATCACTTTTCAAGCTTAACTCACCAATAACTTCTACCAGAAACAGCTGTAATTATGAATAAAATCAGCTTCAGGCCCTACATTTTGGTGATTGATTTTTTTTAGTAGTACCTCTTCAGTACACTTATGCTCAATTGGAATATGACCACAATGCCTACCAGATGATGGTTTTTGCCTATCAACACACCAGAATTATCCCACTTTACCAGTCGCATAGCTGAGAACCTCCCTTTTTCCTAGAAAAGCTTGATCCTTCAGATATTTATAGTTTACATAAACTAGTGCAAACGTGCTACACCTGCTTTCCCTGAACAGCCACCACTCTTCCTTGTCACTTGAATACCTGCACTTTATCAATTTGTCACACTTTGTTTATTCTTTGCGTCAATATAAATCTTCGTTATCAGACACTCATATCATAGTGGGGGTGGGGAAATGTTTTACTTAAATATTCATTTCTTCAGTTAGTCATTGATTGCCTCTCCTCGAGAAGTCAGTATGCTTATTCTTATCATGTTAGTGTCAGTAGTGTTAGTATCTTAATCCATTTTACAGGATGAATATAAATTAGTGTTATAGAGTAAGGATGAAACAGATTGCTTGTGGACTCCTCATAAAAGTATGTGCAGACATGTTTACAGTCATAAACATGTTAAATAAAAGACGTTTTGGCAAACAAGAGTCCCATATGGCCAGTGTACACACTGACATTGTTATTTGAATAGTTCAATGCTTTTTCTGAACACTATGGTTTTAGATACTGATCCAGAGTATAATACTATTTTTATAATATAAATAGATTATTAATATAATAAAGATTACAACTTGTTTGCAATACAATAAAATTTAATATTCCTTGTAACACATAATTTTGTCTTCTTCTCCCTTCAAGTATTAGACCTGTGGCCTGTTGCAGCCCTGGTATGACTCATGTTCCACCACCACCAGAGACAAATCAGCAATCTATAAAGTAACTACATGCAGGGGTGAGCCATATGGTGGAGACAGAGCTGAGTGTGGAGTAGGTATGGCTTGTATAGCCCAAGCATGCATGTGTTATTGTACCCAGCAATAGAGGTGGGCAGGCAGACCATGACTCAATCCCATGACCACAGCACAGCTGTTGAGATACCGAGTTTTAATGTTACCATTCTGCCTGCCTGTACCATGTATAGTATTTTTATCTTGATAATAACATGATTTTGATGAATACTGACTGATTACTGGTGAAAGATGACAACTTTAGAAACACACAACATAAATTTTTAAATACCATAAAAATTAAAGAGAAATTTGAAGTTAGTAGGAGAAAATAGACTTTTAACAACATAATTTTTATTGAAATCAATTAAACCATCATTATATTAAACAGTATAATATAAATTCTGTTACCACAAACGTTACAAGTGACCACAATTTAATAAACTATTGGAAAAATGAATGCCATCACTCGTAAGATGTTATATAAACTCTTGTGTGTGTGTGATTTTTACTTTAAAAGTGCACATGATTTAACTAAACAATGAACTGCCTTATACTGATATACAAATAAACTGAAGTACGTGATTTATTTAAATACTGAATACAAAAACATAGTTATTAACAGTGTTATTTTTTTCATTCCATTATTAAACCAAATTTTATAAGATATTGGTCTTTAGAAGTATATAGTAATCATTAAATATGATACACTAAAGTAAACACAGGAAATTAATTGTGGATGCCTAAGGCACAGTGTTTGCCTTCTTCAAACAGTATTGTTATTTTCTCATCTGATAGCTTGACCACAACTGAAAAACATGAAAGTATGTCAGCTACAAATTGTTACCAGAGATCCTGAAGCATCACCTCCAAATTCACCGATGGTTAGCACAATACTCATTACATTCTGAGGAATTGTGTACATGAATAGTTCAAGAACACGGTTTAGTAAACGGGATCTTGGATAAACATCACAATTATCAATCGTATCTGAAATGTTTTTATAACTCTGTGCAATTTTATTACCTGAAGTTTCAGCATGTATCCCTATTTCTTTTACATTTTGTAATGCATCCTTAAAGTCTTGACAGCCAATAAAGTCATTGATTCCTGTGAAAAATATTTGATGCACTTGTTCAGCTGTGTTCAGTGAACAATGGCCTAGCTGGAGCCTTGTATCCTGTTAAGAGTATGCGTTAATTCCTCAGTTGTTTTCACAACTCCCACCATATTAATGTTTTTAGTGATGCTAGTTACATCCTGGTAATTAGAAGCTGGTTTTGCCTATAACAAATTAATTAAAAAATTGTATAATTCTTTAACTACAATCTGAATGCTATAGACAGAGTTTTCTAAGTAGATTTGGAGAAACACATGTAAATATTAAATACAAACAAAAATACAACATCATCTATTAGATGAGTTGATAAATATTTATGATCAAACGTATTTAAGATTACTGAATTTATTTTGACAAAATAATCATAATATAATGTGAGTGTATGTGTTTTTGACATTAAGCTACTTCGAAAACATTATTACTCCTATATAAATATTAGATCTCAGTAGAATAGATGCGGTAGTTTTCTTAAAAAAGAAGTAATAAATTAGTGAAGTAACAAATACAAAGTAGTGATGTGCTATGAACTTAACAAAAACAAGTGTTACGCATATAATAATAAACAATTTTAACATTTGTTTAAATAAGATACAAAACATTACAGACATTAACAAAACTATAAGAAACAAACATTATGAATTATTGTCTGACATAAATATTACGATTAATATTTTGATCTGGAACTGTCTTCAGTCAGAAATATCATACATGCAATAAAAATAGGTTTATTATGTTTTTAATACATTTTTTGTTTGCAAATGAAATGTGTATCAAAAAGAAGGGTGAATGCTATTCATACAGTATGTTTACAGAGGAAGCAAGCCAATAATCCAAACTTCAGTTAGTTTATCAGTCAATTCTTGTCAATCAGTTACCAATAGAGTTTTATAAACAGATGTGACGAAACATATAATATGTGAATATTAAATGTAAATAAAAATAAAACATACCAATTATTAGATGAATTAACAAAGATTTATGATATAATATATGTAAGCTTCTTTTATTTATTTTGACAAAACTATTTTAAAACAAAGTTTGTGTGTGTGTGTGTGTGTGTGTGTGTGTGTGTGTGTGTGTGTGTGTGTGTGTGTGTGTGTGTGTGTGTGTGTGTGTGTGTGTGTGTGTGTGTGTGTGTGTGTGTGTGTGTGTGTGTGTGTGTGTGTGTGTGTGTGTGTGTGTGTGTGTGTGTGTGTGTGTGTGTGTGTGTGTGTAAGAGATATGTTATGCCAGGCAAAAAGGACAAAGGTAGAAACGTACATTTTTGAAGGATAGGGGAGAGTGGTACAAATCCGCCACCCTGGGGAATTCCGCCTGGTTTCAACTCTAGATTCCGTGTTAGACTCAAGACAGTAGCGCTCTGCCGTAGCGGCCGACTCGGGAAGCTTCGGGCAGTACCGCCATTGCACCTGTTGCGTTCAGTTCGCATGTTACTTGTAGAGATGTTGTTTTCCTGATCTTTGTTGTTATTTTCACCAATTGTTTAACTCGTGGTAAGTGTATGAACTTCACTATTTGTTAGTTTAATTAATACGTGCTTTAATAGAGTATTGTATGAGGAACTTATCTGTAAAGTTGCTTGAGTTTCTGTTCACTCGTTTGTCAGTTGTAACGACTATCCGCCATGTTGTCCAAATGGTGTAATTCCACCACTCCTATGTGGGACAATATTGCCATGTGGCGGTATTGCCCCACATAATATTTTATTACGAAGGATACCAAACTGAACCCTTTTGTGGTTTTCAGATGGTTCAATCATGAGAAAGAACTACACAAAAGGCGAAGTGGCGTGAAGAAGACCTTAAAAAAGCTATTGAAGCAGTTCAAAGTGGAATCTCAAAGAAAAAATCAGCCGGTAATTTTGACATACCTAGGTCAACTTTACGTGATAGATTCAAGTCAGAAGATAATACTAAGCCTTCATTAGGGCGGAAACCCATGTTTTCTGCTGAACAAGAACAAGAAATAGCTAATCATGTGGTCCTCCTGACAAAGATATTTTATGGAATCACCATGACCAAACTAAGGCGCTTGGTTTTCGATTTGGCCAAGAAAAATGGAATAAAACATGATTTTAACAAACCAAGCAAAATGGCCGGGGTAGATTGGTTAAGAGGGTTTCTTAGCAGACATAAGATTAGTTTAAGAAAACCTGAAGCCAGGGCGACAGCATTTAATAAAGAAGACGCTGATTTATTTTACAAAAATTTAGAAACTGTCATGACGAAGTTTAAATTTTCCCCCAGTCGTATTTACAACATGGACGAAACCAGCATTTCCACAGTACAAAAGCCCGGAAAAATCCTTGCACCCCAAGGGCAGAAACAAGTGGGGGGAATCACTAGTTGGGAAAGAGGGAAAAATATAACTGTCGTGTGCACCATGAGCGCATCAGGAGGATATGTACCCCCAATGTTCATATTTCCAAGAAAACGTATGTCACTTCTGTTACAGTGAGGGGGGCCACCAAGAGCTATTTACAAGTGCTCTCGTAATGGGTGGTCTAATGAGGAGTTATTCTTAGAATGGCTAGAGCATTTCCAAAAAGACGTCAAGTCAAGTGAAGAGGACCCTGTCCTGCTTTTGATGGATAACCATGGAAGCTACATTTCGTTGCAGTGTTATGACTTTTGCCGACAACATCACATTCACGTTGTGTCAATCCCTCCCCATTCTTCACACAGACTGCAGCCCCTAGACGTAGCTTTCTACGCACCTCTGAAGAATGCTTTTAATAAGGAGTGTGATTACTTCATGAAAACGATGTTCATCAGAAAATAACACCTTACGACATTGCCTCGATCTTCAGCAAAGCCTATTTGAGAGTTGCCACTCTAGAAAAGGCTGCATCAAGATTTAAAGCTTGTGGGATTTCTCCTTTTCAGCCCAACAAGTTTACTGAGGACGACTTTGCTCCTGCTCATACTCTTGTTCAGCAAATAGTTATTGAGGATAAAGAAGAAAACACTGCTGCTGAGACATCTAATGACATTGCTGATGAGACACCTAATGACACTGCTACTGGAATACCTAATAACACTGCTGCTGAGATTTCCGATGGTAACAATGAGACTTTATTACATGACATTTATGCTAACCCTCAACCGGGCACATCCCAAGGAAAATCTGATTTCCAAAAAAGCATTGAAGAGATTTCACCACTACCAGTGAAAGAAGCAGGTCCTAAACACACAACTCAGAAAGATAGAACGCAGCATTCAATTATTTTGACGGTTACACCTATGAAGAGTGTCCTTGAAGATGCTAAAGAAAAGAAGGATTTAAAAGAACAAAATAAAGTGCTCTAAAGAAAAATTACCGATACTGAAAACAACCAAAACAAAGGAAAGCACACAAAAATGTCCAAACAAAACGAAAAGAAATTTATGGAAAAAGGAAAGAAATTGATATCTCACAATAAAAAAAGAGAACAGTTAAGAAAACTGGCAGAAGAAAACTCAATTTCGATGAAACATCGTCAGAAGATTTGAACGAGAAAACCCTGTGTGATTTCTTTATATGTAGGCTTATTTTTGTGAACCTTTGGACAAGAATTCATTTGTAGTAAAATAAAACATTGCAATTGTTATACTGTATGTAATAAATACTTACTTTACAGTACATGTTCTGTATATGTATCATAAATATTTGGGTAAACTCTTATAGTTTTAACTTGTGGCGGTATTACCCCATGGCCATGACGGAATTACCCCACTATGTAGGGCAATTTCGCCACTTTACATAAACAAGTTTTTATTTTCATTCTGACCTTATACTTTTGAATATACATTTGTGTAGGGAAACAAATTATTGATACACTCAAGTACTAACACCTAAGTTCCAGATAAAACTAAAGTCACAACAAATAATTTCCTCTTAAGGTGGCGCCATTACCCCACTCTCCCCTACATCATGTTTTTAGCAAAAAGCCAGTAAGGTTGACTATTGTTAATTTAACAATTATTAAATTTATTTCTGAATAATGTTGTTGTAGAATGACATTTTATGGAATAGTTTATAACATTAAATTACATTTGTAATTATGAACAGTAAAAACAATGCATCAACCTGTATATTTGTTACAAGTATTTAAAAGAACAATCAGAGAAACTTGTGTAAAAATTACTTGACAAACAGTATACTTAAAAATATATGTTTGCAACAGAATATATTTAGCAGATAGAGATGGGAAAACTTTAATGTGTGTTGTGGTGTGTGTGTAATATTATAATTTTTGCTCTGTAACTATTGTACCTGACTTTTTTGTAACTATAGATGGAGTAAAAACCACAAGAAATAAAAATATCTCACATTATAGTCTACACACTTTTAAAGATAAGGAGAACAAAATGCTATTCCACTTAGCTAATTCTGCATACACAATTTTATAATTATATGTTGTAAGTAATTATTTTATACCACACACACACACACACACACACACAGGGAGACAGACAGAGACAGTGTGTGTGTGTTGAATGTAGCAATAACTAATAAACAACAAATTATAAAAATACATTTAGCTTGTTTTTTATTTTAAAGTCATTTAGTTAATTTGATGACAGCTGACAAGACACCAATTGCAAGAGACAACCTACACATTAAACTCACTATCCTTGTGATATGCACACATAGATACATACTTCTACATTAGTATTTGTGAATGCATACATTGTGCTCTATTTTTGTTACTCAGGTCAGCAACAACTGAATTACAGTGTTATTATGATTCCTACCAGGGGTGCACTTGTAAATTTTCCAGTACCGGAACGCTTTTTTTTTTTTTTGTCTACAGCCAATGTCGGCTACATAGTCACTCCATAACGGATAACATATGTGATGGTTGGAACCTAACTAAACACTTGTAATATTCATAAAAAATATTTATTACTTGAACATTTGAACAACATAATTTAACTTACCTTAATCACAAATATTTAGCAAATGGATTGGATTCTTCCAGAGTGGTTGGTTTTGCTTGTTTCGTTCGGGTGTCGTCTGCAGTCCTGTGTTTTCGGAGCCATGTTTTTACATGTGGCTCTGGATCCCAGTCACTCAAGTTTGGGCCGTGTAGTTTAACAAACATCAAACTTGACACATGTGGTCAGTCTCGTACGGGTGGGTTTAATGATGAGATTCATTAAACTGAATCCTCTTTCGCAATCAGAAGGTGTTAAATGTTTTGGTATTGTTGTATGGTTTTCGACAAAATCCCTGTAGCTGTTTTTGATTTTGGGTATGTTTAACTTAAACCTTCTGCACAACTTTTCAATCTCTGGTTCGCCAAAGCCTGCAGGTTTTTCAGTAGGCCACGTATCTGGTTCCAGCACTTTTAATTCATCTAAAAGTGATTCGTAAGCATCATGATGATGTGATGGCGCACTTGACCGATGGGGTTCGTGGCTAGAAACTGTAGTAAACATTCTTCTTTTTAAGTTATTTATGACACTTGTTATTAACTGCTGATGATTGATGGTTGGAATTGTGTGATTTTCTATGAGTGGAACACCATTAAATGTTCCTTCCCTGATGCAAATTTTTGCTTCCAAAGTCTTAGTACCGGGATTTTCCTTCATAGCCTCAAAAAACCGGACACTTCGTCGTATAAGTTTATCAGCATAAATTACTGTTGTTTCTTGGTTTTGTAAGGATTCTGACAGCATCGACAGCTCAGCCAAAATATCGTACATTATAGCAAATCTAGCAAAAACTGAGGTGATGAACATCGTTTTGATAGTCCACTGTACATGGCTCGCTCTGTCAAATTTCTGCTCTTATCGGCTTTAGCAAAGTCAAAGTGTCTGTTTAAGGCACCGTATCCATACCAAGTAGCTGACACGGCTCTAAATGAACTTGCTACCCAACGTGTCCCTAAAATTTTCCCGATTTTATTTATTTCTTGATCTAGGCCACTAGCACATTCTGTTAACTCCCTTTGATTCTTTGGAGACCTACTATAAACGGAGTACACTTTGTCCATAAAAATTTGGAAATGGTTTACAGCTCCCACTTCGTTTATTGCATCACTCAGAGCTAACTCAAGTCTGTGGTTCATGCAGTGCCAAATAATAAGGCTTGGATATTTTTCAAGCAATCTTTCTGCGACTCCTGATTTTTTCCCCAGCATAACACTTGCACTGTCACTTGCAAATGCAACAAAGTTTTCTTTTAAGTAGTTATCTTCAAAACCGTATTTGCTTAACCAATCAAGGAGATTTTCTGCTACGGTCTTAGATGTTTGGTCGGATTGTTCTAGGAGATCTAAGAATAAGAAATGTGGAGAGTCCTCTTTGCAAACTTCACACTTCAAATATACTATCAGAGTAGACTTGCTGCCGAGAGTGGTCGATTCGTCTATCAGGACTGAAATTTTGCCTGATACACCTAAAATTTGTTTCACGACTCTTTTCTTCATTTCGTCAGAAACGTGACAAATTATTTCCATTGCAATTCTTTTAGAGTGTAGCCCCACACTTATATCCAAGCCATTCAATTTTTGCATCTGCAACAGATCAAAATGGTCAGTGCAAGGCCTATTGTTTTTCGCAATGAAGTAAGCAGTTCTAAAGACAATTTTTGTTGTCACTAAGTGGGCTGCATTCATTTCATCAAAAACCTTGTCTATTAACTCTTTTTTGGCTTAGTTACCAAATGATTATGTTATTTTTTATTTTCTTTCGTCAGTTTTAATTTTCGATCTCTGCGATGGTCATTGAGATGAATAATGTGTATAAACAAAATTAACAGTAAAACTAAAAGGAATTATTTGTCGAATATGTTAAGAAACAATGTGTCATTATCTTGCAATAAGAAATACTTATAATAACAGTGAGTACTAAATCTTAAAATAATACGAGGACCAGATTTTTGAGTAAAAACACATTTCATGTGAAAGAAAATAATTCTTTTTCTCAAAAAGCAGTACCGGAACGGCGTTCCGGCGCATTCCGGTACCAGTGCACCCCTGATTCCTACTACAAACAATTAGACATTATGATGTTGTGCCACGTTACACTGCTGAGCCCCAAAAACGTAACACATAACATACACCAGAAACAATGAAGATACTTACTACTACCTGAGCCGCTAGATTAACATCGTCCCCTCCATTACCAACTTCCCCCACCATCGAGTATCAAGAAAATAGAATTGACTTGACAACGCTTTCTTACCTGGATGACCGGCTCACCTGTTTAGAACTAGGAGGGCGCCTCCTAGAGGAAGAAAAGCATCGTGCTGGGGAACCATTAGGTTAATTAATTAATGCAGTGACCTCAATTTCCAAAACTCAACAATCAACATTTATTGGTTCTTATTTCCTTTTAAAACTCTTACAATTAAACATTATTTCATCCCATTTTAGAGTTAATTTAATCATTGCTACTTATTTTGAAATTTTTACAAATTCAAAAAATTATTTCATTCTGTATTACTATTAATTTAATCACTGTTACTTTATTTCATTCCGTTTTACAACTAATTTAATCACCATTACTTTATTTTATTCCATTTTCAATTAATTCAATCACGGTTACTTATTTTGAAATTTTCAGAAATTCGAAACAGTATTTCATTCTACTTTACAATTTATTTATTTTTGAATTTTTTGTAAATTGATAACATTATTTCATTCCGTATTACCATTAATTTAATCATCAATACTTATTTAGAAATATTCAGAAATTAAAAACATTATTCCATTTCACTACATAATCAATTTAATCCGTTACTTTGACATTTTCAGGAATTCAAAACATAATTTCATTCCATTTTTGCAATTAATTAAAATAATGTTAATACTGAAACACCAATTTAAAACATTTTATACCATTTTACACATAATTTAACCACTGTAACATGTTTAAATTTTCAGAAATTCAAACATTCATTCATTCCATTTTTCAATTAATATAATCATTGTAAATTATTTTCAAATTTTCAGATATAAAAAAAACATTCACTCAAAGAATATTAAATTGAGGAAAGTTACTAAGTTCCATTAAATTCATTTATATGAAAAATTAGCATTGATTTTAAATTCCAAAACATACAGTTATTCAACATAAGTGCAACACATGTGATGTATAGTTCAGTACCTGTCATGACAATGCTTCATGTAATTCAGAATATATTAAATTAAGAAAACGTTATTAAGTTCCATTAAATTCATTTATATGCAAAATTAACATTGATTTTAAATCCCAAAACATGTATGGATATAACATAACTTCAATACATGTGGTGGATAGTTCACTACCTGTCATGACAATGGTTATACACTCAATACATATGACTACATAATTTCCTTTTTTAAGACTTACATACACCTCACAATTTACATGCCAGACAGTTACATAGACAACACTGATAAATAACTGAGAGACTTCCTCAGTGAAAATAAAGGAACGATGTATGACTCATTCTAGTAATGCTGAGAAGTGCCTTCACACAGTATAGTTTAAGTAAATGCCAATTCACCAGCTGTAGCTTAACACATTTCGTTTTTATATTATTTTCTTTTTTTTTCATTTATAATTGCATTTTGCATATAATGTATCACTATCACCTACTAATTAAACTTGTAAGGAGCTGTCCTCACTATAAAAAAAATTATTTCAGATGCCAGACTTGTTCAACTGTATTTTGAAAGAAAAACTATAGTTCAGATATAAATTCGTTATCATTAAAATAAACTGGGTTTGCAGGAAATTAAGTAATGTAAAGATGAAATCAAGAGTTAAAGCAAATGTCTTTTTTTTTATATGTTAAGTCAGCTAGCCATGTCACTACTTGACCAGAGTATCAAGTGGTACAGATGGTGTAGCGGGTCAATTTTTGGGTGTTTTTGTTTTAACCGTTTGGGGCATTTATATATTGTTATTCAGTTCGTTTTCGGTTGGGAGCCTTATAAAACATTGCGAAATAATTGTATTGTGCAACGTATTTGTCCGTACAACAGAACAGTGTTAAGAAACAGTTCGAAACAAAGCAGTAAGGCGCAGTTGTTGTTGAGGAATGCGGCGGAGCATCTGCACCTCCACAAAATTCTGAGAACTTTGTACCTGTGTGTGGCAGCGCACATACGCAACTGCTCAATCACGCTCAAAGGACGCTCTAACAAAAAACCAAGATGGCTAGAGAGAATAATATTTGTCGTTTTCTTCAAGATCCCCCGGAAGCACTGTTTTAAGTCCCACCCACTTTTATGACCTTAGCCAGTGCCTAGTTGAAATCGTCTGCTATCGTCACTCCAACAACTACATGACTAGTATGAGTCGAAACTGGGACGACTAACTGGAAGGCATTGATGTCCGTCGTCTTGACTAAAATGCTCCCGGAGTGGGGAACTGAGAGACGCCAGCAGTTCGTTGTCGACTCCCGCCTGAGCAGGCTGCCCGACAACCAGGGCTCAGAAACAAATTTTTGTAATTAATGTAACAACTAATATAACAGTGTAAAACAGTATAAATTTATATGACCGCGGTCGTGTTTAGAAAAAACATCATCAAGAATAATGTTGGAATAACTTAAAATCACCAGTTCTCGGGAGAAGATGCGCGTGTGCGGTGACCGCGTGGCCGGCTTTTGGGGTTTGGAATTTGTAATTTAAAATGTTCAGGGTTTAATCATTTACCGTATGATAGAGTGTGTGGCAAAGCTGGGCGGCTTCCTGTGTGTATTGGTGTTTGCCTTTTATGTTTGTGTACTAGAAAAGATAAGGTAAGCCATAGTTAGTAAGTTCAGTTACAAGCAAGGTGCAATGGCGCACAACATGTGACACATGTAAAACCTATATATGGAAAACGTATAAATTCAATATTGCTGATCAATAAAAGAAAAATAATTTCTCTTCCAAAAAATTGAGATTTAAATTCTTTCAAAACCTTATTTCGTTATATGTATCGTCAGAGTTCGTCGAACGAAATGGGTTAGTCCACACTATGCGATCCGGCCAGATCAAAGTCGTAAGGTAAGTGGGAGTTTTAATCTGAATAGATTTAATAATACCAAAATTAATAAAGTTACAATTGGTGCCGTGATTTCCAGGATTTAATATAACTGAAGAGGGGTTATTTTAACACCGGCCTACATCTGACGATGCATAGCGAAGTAGGGTTATGAAAGCAAATTGATTTGGTAAAATATCAGTTTTGAAATAAAATTACTAATTGACAGTTGTTACATAAGAAAAAATAGATAAAGTAAAAATGTCCGAGAATACAGAAAAAAGTAGTATAATAAATTCAATTAGGAGTGAAAGTGGCCTTGAGTCGCAATCGCTGGATGAAAGTGGTATGTTGAGGGGGGAGACGGGTGCTGTTACAGAAACAGTGATCGGCAGTAATGTAATAGTTCATTCCACTCCGATTGCGTCTCAACCACAAGTAAATGAAACAGATGCTGATTCGGGGATTCAATTGACCCCCGTTTCAATTAATAAAAGTAAACAATCAGAGGAAACAAATATGATGAGTATTATGCTCAGTCAATTCGAGAGAATGAATAGTAATTTTGAGACTAAATTCAATATAATGAATAGTCGTTTTGACATAAATGAGAAGGAATTAAATAAACGTTTTGATGATAATGATAAAATTTTAAATATAATGAAAAGTGACTTTAATAATAAGTTAGATGAACAGAGAAGAAAATGTGAACAACAGAATATTCAGCTTCAGGAAAATATAAATATAAAATTTGACGAGTTGATAAATAACATACAAGACAAGAATGTATGTCTTGGAAATGCCAATGAAATGACAAAAATTAGTTCGAATAAAGTAGAACAGAGTAAGAATAATACAAACGAAAGCTGTAATGACAGTGTTGTGTTAGGCAATGAGTTAATAAATAATAATGATGATAATAATAATGAGAATAATAATGTGTTTGAGAAATTGGTATCAGAAAGTGATACGGTAAAAATAAATAATGAAAGTATAGAATGCAGTGATTATGAGATGTTAATGTGTGTCAGTGAGTTAGAGAGAGAGAGAAAAAATAATGTTGTAGTAGAGTGGGGACAGAGGGGAAATTTTCCTTTTATTATTTATGATGATTCAAGGTGGTCACAAGAGTTTTTGAAGGGCAAGAGTCCCGTGTTAGTAGAAGAGTTGAGTTTATTTTATTTGCATAAGTTTATACCCTCTGTGCGGAATGATTTTATAAGTATGAGATGGTGCTATGATGAGAGAGATTTAAATAGAGAATTGTTTGTTGAGAGAGAGATAGAGTTATATGAATTAAAGAGAGATTATGAGGAGTTGAAAGAAATATTAGAAGTATATTTAAACCCGAATGATGTAATTGATAATACAAAAGTAACTAACCCGATATTGGAAATATTTACTGACGGAGAGTTAACAGAAATACTTAACGCAAACTTGGTGAATGATTATTATGGTATAACAGATAAATTGAAATTGTTTGGTTATGACACACAAGACAACAATATGTGTGTCAATACAATTGAAAAGTGTTATTTAGAACCAAGATTAATTTTTGACGATGGGGGCTGAACTAGAATATCAGTGTATAGACCTTGTTAGATACTGTAAATTCTGGTAATGACCTTGCTGATTTGGACATCTGAAGTGAGATACACTTGAACAATTTTGACGTATATTTTGTAAATAATATTGAATTCATTTGTGTGTATTGTGAAATGTAATGTGTATATGTTTTAGAAAATGTTGTATTAATAATAATAATATTATTAATATTTTTGCACTCTAATTAAATAACAAAATAATTACGAAGACAATAGTTAATGATTTGTAGAATGTTGATAATAATTGAGATATGTTATTTTAATAATCAAATGAATATTTAATTTTAATAATAAATTGAATTAAATAAGTGGAGATGTGTAGATAGTGTGATTGAATATTATGTGTTTGAATTTTATAAGGTAATTAAATTGTTTGGTGAGATTTTGATTTAATAATAATTAATAAGTAAATAAATGTTAAATGGTTTATTTTGTGGAACATAATGATTAAAAATATGTTAATAATAAATTTAGAATTTTTGAAAATCTGATTACAACACAGGATAAATTCATCATGATGATAAATAAAAAGAGTTAATGAAAAATTTTAAATCATAATGTTTATAAATTTTTATATAAATTATTTAAAAGAGAATTGTTTGTTTGATGTATGCTAATAATCCAGGTTTATTGCTATTTGTGCAATCATTTTATTGTTGTGTGGTAGATATAGTTGTTGATGAAATGTATTTTCATTATGTGTGTAATTTTTTTCTAAGCCAATCATTAGACGCCTGGCAGGCAATCAACATAATAGAAGTAAGTGTTGATAATGTATTACCTGTATTTGTTCAATTTTAAGATGTAGTTCCATTGTGTTTTTATTATGTTAGGATATCAGCTGATCAACAATACCATGTCACTGGTATAGTGGTTTGTAAAGGTTACAAGTAATTAATGTTTAGTGTGCTACAGACATTTTGAAGTAAAGACAAAAAGAATATGAGAAATAAAATAACAATTTATGCAAATAAATAAAAGATAATTCATGGGTGATAAATGTTTTATGGGACATGCAGACCTGTCCAAGTTGAATTAAAAGTTGAATGTGAAATAGTGGAGATGAATATAATGTACTGTTGTTTTTGAGTTAATGTATGGTATAGAATTTGGTGAAATATTGATGTTGACACAGTGGTAATGGAGACTTTATGTAGATTTTGAATGATATATTGTTGTTTTTATAGTTAATGAGGTTATTTTGTGTATTTGTAGTGAGGTAATGAGATTGAGATTTTTGGGGATGGCAATTTTGTATTAGGGGGTAGTGTATTTGGGGAGTCCGCAACAAGGGTTGGGACGTGAATTGGAATAGATTTTAGTGAGGAGGGGCCGCCTTAGGTAAAATCCGGGGGCCAAATAAGGGAAATGAGTTTTTGGGAAGGAAACACGTATCCTATGTATACAAAGGGTTGGAGAGTATTTTTTTATATATGTAGAGAAGGTGGCGATTTGTGTTAAATGGTAAGCTGGGGTTTAGAATGTCCTGATTAGTAGAGATTTTGGTAGAGATGGGTGTCATGATAATTGTAGTTGATGAATACTAGAGTCAGAGGGAGAAAGTTTATATAGGTATAGAAATCTAATACAGAAAAATGAGAATAAACAATTTACATCACCCACAGTATATTAAGGTAAGATTGTTGAAAAGGCAGAGAGATTCATGATAAAGAATATGCAATTGTTTATTTTTTTCACCAGTGACAGAATTTTGATAAAATTTGAAAATAATGTAAAGTCAAGAAGTGTTTATTTTAAATAATTTAAATGTCAATCTGATTATTATTTATATTAATATTTTGTTTATTATAAATATTTTATGTTACTATGTTTTGTATTTCAAGGTACGATATTACAGATATTTAAAGCGTTGTCAAAAATCATACATAACATATGTAGGTCAAGGGTTTTGTACTTGACCTAGTTATGATCAGCTGATGAGTTCATACACCTACTAAGCTTGTAGAGTAGGAATTCAATTTTAATTTGTTTGTTTGATTAATTCAAACTAATATTTGAATAATTTTAATAAATGTTATTTAATAAATAAATTTAATAAAATCTTTTACTGAATAAATTTAAATTTTTTTTGAATTTTAAAATTTTGAAAATTTTAAATTTTTTTTGAAAAAAAAAAAAATTTTGATTTTTCGCCTGCCAGCGAGTGAATATGTTGAGTAAGGATTATTTTATTGTGTATGTATTAATGATGTTTCTTTTATTGTATTGCTTTATATTGGTAGGCTATAAATTGTTCTCATGCTAGAGTAAGGATGTATTTATATTATTAGAAATGTTTAGGTTAAGTCATGGAAACAAAAATTAGAAAAAAGAGGAAGAGAATTTTTTGATAAATGATTATTTTTTGGATTTTGAATTTTTTAAATTTTTGAAAAATTTTAAAAGAAAGTTTTATTCTTATGTGTTATGGTAATATGTAATGTTAGAGTGTGTGAGCCCAGTATCTGCTAAAGGCAGCCCAGCTTGCAAAAAGGGGATCCACATCGGCGGAGGAGCTGGAACGATTTTAGCCAGGGATTGAGGATTTTTGGGGGTAGCATGTTAGAAGGCAAGGTGGGCTGTGGTGCGAGTCTGATCAATTTCTCGGTGTTGGGATCTCTTACGGAGAAGTCCAGTGATCTCGTTCAGATGAGTCCATGGTCGCTGAGCCAGGGGGGTCGTGTACCCATGCAGATTAAGAACCAGGGGGTTGTTGGCACCAGTTCCTCACCGGTCCTCTTCGGGGTTTATCGATGAGATTTCTTCTGTTGTGAACAGCAGAATTCTCATCGAGGGGGTATTGTAGCGGGTCAATTTTTGGGTGTTTTTGTTTTAACCGTTTGGGGCATTTATATATTGTTATTCAGTTCGTTTTCGGTTGGGAGCCTTATAAAACATTGCGAAATAATTGTATTGTGCAACGTATTTGTCCGTACAACAGAACAGTGTTAAGAAACAGTTCGAAACAAAGCAGTAAGGCGCAGTTGTTGTTGAGGAATGCGGCGGAGCATCTGCACCTCCACAAAATTCTGAGAACTTTGTACCTGTGTGTGGCAGCGCACATACGCAACTGCTCAATCACGCTCAAAGGACGCTCTAACAAAAAACCAAGATGGCTAGAGAGAATATATATTTGTCGTTTTCTTCAAGATCCCCCGGAAGCACTGTTTTAAGTCCCACCCACTTTTATGACCTTAGCCAGTGCCTAGTTGAAATCGTCTGCTATCGTCACTCCAACAACTACATGACTAGTATGAGTCGAAACTGGGACGACTAACTGGAAGGCATTGATGTCCGTCGTCTTGACTAAAATGCTCCCGGAGTGGGGAACTGAGAGACGCCAGCAGTTCGTTGTCGACTCCCGCCTGAGCAGGCTGCCCGACAACCAGGGCTCAGAAACAAATTTTTGTAATTAATGTAACAACTAATATAACAGTGTAAAACAGTATAAATTTATATGACCGCGGTCGTGTTTAGAAAAAACATCATCAAGAATAATGTTGGAATAACTTAAAATCACCAGTTCTCGGGAGAAGATGCGCGTGTGCGGTGACCGCGTGGCCGGCTTTTGGGGTTTGGAATTTGTAATTTAAAATGTTCAGGGTTTAATCATTTACCGTATGATAGAGTGTGTGGCAAAGCTGGGCGGCTTCCTGTGTGTATTGGTGTTTGCCTTTTATGTTTGTGTACTAGAAAAGATAAGGTAAGCCATAGTTAGTAAGTTCAGTTACAAGCAAGGTGCAATGGCGCACAACATGTGACACATGTAAAACCTATATATGGAAAACGTATAAATTCAATATTGCTGATCAATAAAAGAAAAATAATTTCTCTTCCAAAAAATTGAGATTTAAATTCTTTCAAAACCTTATTTCGTTATATGTATCGTCAGAGTTCGTCGAACGAAATGGGTTAGTCCACACTATGCGATCCGGCCAGATCAAAGTCGTAAGGTAAGTGGGAGTTTTAATCTGAATAGATTTAATAATACCAAAATTAATAAAGTTACAATTGGTGCCGTGATTTCCAGGATTTAATATAACTGAAGAGGGGTTATTTTAACACCGGCCTACATCTGACGATGCATAGCGAAGTAGGGTTATGAAAGCAAATTGATTTGGTAAAATATCAGTTTTGAAATAAAATTACTAATTGACAGTTGTTACATAAGAAAAAATAGATAAAGTAAAAATGTCCGAGAATACAGAAAAAAGTAGTATAATAAATTCAATTAGGAGTGAAAGTGGCCTTGAGTCGCAATCGCTGGATGAAAGTGGTATGTTGAGGGGGGAGACGGGTGCTGTTACAGAAACAGTGATCGGCAGTAATGTAATAGTTCATTCCACTCCGATTGCGTCTCAACCACAAGTAAATGAAACAGATGCTGATTCGGGGATTCAATTGACCCCCGTTTCAATTAATAAAAGTAAACAATCAGAGGAAACAAATATGATGAGTATTATGCTCAGTCAATTCGAGAGAATGAATAGTAATTTTGAGACTAAATTCAATATAATGAATAGTCGTTTTGACATAAATGAGAAGGAATTAAATAAACGTTTTGATGATAATGATAAAATTTTAAATATAATGAAAAGTGACTTTAATAATAAGTTAGATGAACAGAGAAGAAAATGTGAACAACAGAATATTCAGCTTCAGGAAAATATAAATATAAAATTTGACGAGTTGATAAATAACATACAAGACAAGAATGTATGTCTTGGAAATGCCAATGAAATGACAAAAATTAGTTCGAATAAAGTAGAACAGAGTAAGAATAATACAAACGAAAGCTGTAATGACAGTGTTGTGTTAGGCAATGAGTTAATAAATAATAATGATGATAATAATAATGAGAATAATAATGTGTTTGAGAAATTGGTATCAGAAAGTGATACGGTAAAAATAAATAATGAAAGTATAGAATGCAGTGATTATGAGATGTTAATGTGTGTCAGTGAGTTAGAGAGAGAGAGAAAAAATAATGTTGTAGTAGAGTGGGGACAGAGGGGAAATTTTCCTTTTATTATTTATGATGATTCAAGGTGGTCACAAGAGTTTTTGAAGGGCAAGAGTCCCGTGTTAGTAGAAGAGTTGAGTTTATTTTATTTGCATAAGTTTATACCCTCTGTGCGGAATGATTTTATAAGTATGAGATGGTGCTATGATGAGAGAGATTTAAATAGAGAATTGTTTGTTGAGAGAGAGATAGAGTTATATGAATTAAAGAGAGATTATGAGGAGTTGAAAGAAATATTAGAAGTATATTTAAACCCGAATGATGTAATTGATAATACAAAAGTAACTAACCCGATATTGGAAATATTTACTGACGGAGAGTTAACAGAAATACTTAACGCAAACTTGGTGAATGATTATTATGGTATAACAGATAAATTGAAATTGTTTGGTTATGACACACAAGACAACAATATGTGTGTCAATACAATTGAAAAGTGTTATTTAGAACCAAGATTAATTTTTGACGATGGGGGCTGAACTAGAATATCAGTGTATAGACCTTGTTAGATACTGTAAATTCTGGTAATGACCTTGCTGATTTGGACATCTGAAGTGAGATACACTTGAACAATTTTGACGTATATTTTGTAAATAATATTGAATTCATTTGTGTGTATTGTGAAATGTAATGTGTATATGTTTTAGAAAATGTTGTATTAATAATAATAATATTATTAATATTTTTGCACTCTAATTAAATAACAAAATAATTACGAAGACAATAGTTAATGATTTGTAGAATGTTGATAATAATTGAGATATGTTATTTTAATAATCAAATGAATATTTAATTTTAATAATAAATTGAATTAAATAAGTGGAGATGTGTAGATAGTGTGATTGAATATTATGTGTTTGAATTTTATAAGGTAATTAAATTGTTTGGTGAGATTTTGATTTAATAATAATTAATAAGTAAATAAATGTTAAATGGTTTATTTTGTGGAACATAATGATTAAAAATATGTTAATAATAAATTTAGAATTTTTGAAAATCTGATTACAACACAGGATAAATTCATCATGATGATAAATAAAAAGAGTTAATGAAAAATTTTAAATCATAATGTTTATAAATTTTTATATAAATTATTTAAAAGAGAATTGTTTGTTTGATGTATGCTAATAATCCAGGTTTATTGCTATTTGTGCAATCATTTTATTGTTGTGTGGTAGATATAGTTGTTGATGAAATGTATTTTCATTATGTGTGTAATTTTTTTCTAAGCCAATCATTAGACGCCTGGCAGGCAATCAACATAATAGAAGTAAGTGTTGATAATGTATTACCTGTATTTGTTCAATTTTAAGATGTAGTTCCATTGTGTTTTTATTATGTTAGGATATCAGCTGATCAACAATACCATGTCACTGGTATAGTGGTTTGTAAAGGTTACAAGTAATTAATGTTTAGTGTACTACAGACATTTTGAAGTAAAGACAAAAAGAATATGAGAAATAAAATAACAATTTATGCAAATAAATAAAAGATAATTCATGGGTGATAAATGTTTTATGGGACATGCAGACCTGTCCAAGTTGAATTAAAAGTTGAATGTGAAATAGTGGAGATGAATATAATGTACTGTTGTTTTTGAGTTAATGTATGGTATAGAATTTGGTGAAATATTGATGTTGACACAGTGGTAATGGAGACTTTATGTAGATTTTGAATGATATATTGTTGTTTTTATAGTTAATGAGGTTATTTTGTGTATTTGTAGTGAGGTAATGAGATTGAGATTTTTGGGGATGGCAATTTTGTATTAGGGGGTAGTGTATTTGGGGAGTCCGCAACAAGGGTTGGGACGTGAATTGGAATAGATTTTAGTGAGGAGGGGCCGCCTTAGGTAAAATCCGGGGGCCAAATAAGGGAAATGAGTTTTTGGGAAGGAAACACGTATCCTATGTATACAAAGGGTTGGAGAGTATTTTTTTATATATGTAGAGAAGGTGGCGATTTGTGTTAAATGGTAAGCTGGGGTTTAGAATGTCCTGATTAGTAGAGATTTTGGTAGAGATGGGTGTCATGATAATTGTAGTTGATGAATACTAGAGTCAGAGGGAGAAAGTTTATATAGGTATAGAAATCTAATACAGAAAAATGAGAATAAACAATTTACATCACCCACAGTATATTAAGGTAAGATTGTTGAAAAGGCAGAGAGATTCATGATAAAGAATATGCAATTGTTTATTTTTTTCACCAGTGACAGAATTTTGATAAAATTTGAAAATAATGTAAAGTCAAGAAGTGTTTATTTTAAATAATTTAAATGTCAATCTGATTATTATTTATATTAATATTTTGTTTATTATAAATATTTTATGTTACTATGTTTTGTATTTCAAGGTACGATATTACAGATATTTAAAGCGTTGTCAAAAATCATACATAACATATGTAGGTCAAGGGTTTTGTACTTGACCTAGTTATGATCAGCTGATGAGTTCATACACCTACTAAGCTTGTAGAGTAGGAATTCAATTTTAATTTGTTTGTTTGATTAATTCAAACTAATATTTGAATAATTTTAATAAATGTTATTTAATAAATAAATTTAATAAAATCTTTTACTGAATAAATTTAAATTTTTTTTGAATTTTAAAATTTTGAAAATTTTAATTTTTTTTTGAAAAAAAAAAAATTTTGATTTTTCGCCTGCCAGCGAGTGAATATGTTGAGTAAGGATTATTTTATTGTGTATGTATTAATGATGTTTCTTTTATTGTATTGCTTTATATTGGTAGGCTATAAATTGTTCTCATGCTAGAGTAAGGATGTATTTATATTATTAGAAATGTTTAGGTTAAGTCATGGAAACAAAAATTAGAAAAAAGAGGAAGAGAATTTTTTGATAAATGATTATTTTTTGGATTTTGAATTTTTTAAATTTTTGAAAAATTTTAAAAGAAAGTTTTATTCTTATGTGTTATGGTAATATGTAATGTTAGAGTGTGTGAGCCCAGTATCTGCTAAAGGCAGCCCAGCTTGCAAAAAGGGGATCCACATCGGCGGAGGAGCTGGAACGATTTTAGCCAGGGATTGAGGATTTTTGGGGGTAGCATGTTAGAAGGCAAGGTGGGCTGTGGTGCGAGTCTGATCAATTTCTCGGTGTTGGGATCTCTTACGGAGAAGTCCAGTGATCTCGTTCAGATGAGTCCATGGTCGCTGAGCCAGGGGGGTCGTGTACCCATGCAGATTAAGAACCAGGGGGTTGTTGGCACCAGTTCCTCACCGGTCCTCTTCGGGGTTTATCGATGAGATTTCTTCTGTTGTGAACAGCAGAATTCTCATCGAGGGGGTATTGTAGCGGGTCAATTTTTGGGTGTTTTTGTTTTAACCGTTTGGGGCATTTATATATTGTTATTCAGTTCGTTTTCGGTTGGGAGCCTTATAAAACATTGCGAAATAATTGTATTGTGCAACGTATTTGTCCGTACAACAGAACAGTGTTAAGAAACAGTTCGAAACAAAGCAGTAAGGCGCAGTTGTTGTTGAGGAATGCGGCGGAGCATCTGCACCTCCACAAAATTCTGAGAACTTTGTACCTGTGTGTGGCAGCGCACATACGCAACTGCTCAATCACGCTCAAAGGACGCTCTAACAAAAAACCAAGATGGCTAGAGAGAATAATATTTGTCGTTTTCTTCAAGATCCCCCGGAAGCACTGTTTTAAGTCCCACCCACTTTTATGACCTTAGCCAGTGCCTAGTTGAAATCGTCTGCTATCGTCACTCCAACAACTACATGACTAGTATGAGTCGAAACTGGGACGACTAACTGGAAGGCATTGATGTCCGTCGTCTTGACTAAAATGCTCCCGGAGTGGGGAACTGAGAGACGCCAGCAGTTCGTTGTCGACTCCCGCCTGAGCAGGCTGCCCGACAACCAGGGCTCAGAAACAAATTTTTGTAATTAATGTAACAACTAATATAACAGTGTAAAACAGTATAAATTTATATGACCGCGGTCGTGTTTAGAAAAAACATCATCAAGAATAATGTTGGAATAACTTAAAATCACCAGTTCTCGGGAGAAGATGCGCGTGTGCGGTGACCGCGTGGCCGGCTTTTGGGGTTTGGAATTTGTAATTTAAAATGTTCAGGGTTTAATCATTTACCGTATGATAGAGTGTGTGGCAAAGCTGGGCGGCTTCCTGTGTGTATTGGTGTTTGCCTTTTATGTTTGTGTACTAGAAAAGATAAGGTAAGCCATAGTTAGTAAGTTCAGTTACAAGCAAGGTGCAATGGCGCACAACATGTGACACATGTAAAACCTATATATGGAAAACGTATAAATTCAATATTGCTGATCAATAAAAGAAAAATAATTTCTCTTCCAAAAAATTGAGATTTAAATTCTTTCAAAACCTTATTTCGTTATATGTATCGTCAGAGTTCGTCGAACGAAATGGGTTAGTCCACACTATGCGATCCGGCCAGATCAAAGTCGTAAGGTAAGTGGGAGTTTTAATCTGAATAGATTTAATAATACCAAAATTAATAAAGTTACAATTGGTGCCGTGATTTCCAGGATTTAATATAACTGAAGAGGGGTTATTTTAACACCGGCCTACATCTGACGATGCATAGCGAAGTAGGGTTATGAAAGCAAATTGATTTGGTAAAATATCAGTTTTGAAATAAAATTACTAATTGACAGTTGTTACATAAGAAAAAATAGATAAAGTAAAAATGTCCGAGAATACAGAAAAAAGTAGTATAATAAATTCAATTAGGAGTGAAAGTGGCCTTGAGTCGCAATCGCTGGATGAAAGTGGTATGTTGAGGGGGGAGACGGGTGCTGTTACAGAAACAGTGATCGGCAGTAATGTAATAGTTCATTCCACTCCGATTGCGTCTCAACCACAAGTAAATGAAACAGATGCTGATTCGGGGATTCAATTGACCCCCGTTTCAATTAATAAAAGTAAACAATCAGAGGAAACAAATATGATGAGTATTATGCTCAGTCAATTCGAGAGAATGAATAGTAATTTTGAGACTAAATTCAATATAATGAATAGTCGTTTTGACATAAATGAGAAGGAATTAAATAAACGTTTTGATGATAATGATAAAATTTTAAATATAATGAAAAGTGACTTTAATAATAAGTTAGATGAACAGAGAAGAAAATGTGAACAACAGAATATTCAGCTTCAGGAAAATATAAATATAAAATTTGACGAGTTGATAAATAACATACAAGACAAGAATGTATGTCTTGGAAATGCCAATGAAATGACAAAAATTAGTTCGAATAAAGTAGAACAGAGTAAGAATAATACAAACGAAAGCTGTAATGACAGTGTTGTGTTAGGCAATGAGTTAATAAATAATAATGATGATAATAATAATGAGAATAATAATGTGTTTGAGAAATTGGTATCAGAAAGTGATACGGTAAAAATAAATAATGAAAGTATAGAATGCAGTGATTATGAGATGTTAATGTGTGTCAGTGAGTTAGAGAGAGAGAGAAAAAATAATGTTGTAGTAGAGTGGGGACAGAGGGGAAATTTTCCTTTTATTATTTATGATGATTCAAGGTGGTCACAAGAGTTTTTGAAGGGCAAGAGTCCCGTGTTAGTAGAAGAGTTGAGTTTATTTTATTTGCATAAGTTTATACCCTCTGTGCGGAATGATTTTATAAGTATGAGATGGTGCTATGATGAGAGAGATTTAAATAGAGAATTGTTTGTTGAGAGAGAGATAGAGTTATATGAATTAAAGAGAGATTATGAGGAGTTGAAAGAAATATTAGAAGTATATTTAAACCCGAATGATGTAATTGATAATACAAAAGTAACTAACCCGATATTGGAAATATTTACTGACGGAGAGTTAACAGAAATACTTAACGCAAACTTGGTGAATGATTATTATGGTATAACAGATAAATTGAAATTGTTTGGTTATGACACACAAGACAACAATATGTGTGTCAATACAATTGAAAAGTGTTATTTAGAACCAAGATTAATTTTTGACGATGGGGGCTGAACTAGAATATCAGTGTATAGACCTTGTTAGATACTGTAAATTCTGGTAATGACCTTGCTGATTTGGACATCTGAAGTGAGATACACTTGAACAATTTTGACGTATATTTTGTAAATAATATTGAATTCATTTGTGTGTATTGTGAAATGTAATGTGTATATGTTTTAGAAAATGTTGTATTAATAATAATAATATTATTAATATTTTTGCACTCTAATTAAATAACAAAATAATTACGAAGACAATAGTTAATGATTTGTAGAATGTTGATAATAATTGAGATATGTTATTTTAATAATCAAATGAATATTTAATTTTAATAATAAATTGAATTAAATAAGTGGAGATGTGTAGATAGTGTGATTGAATATTATGTGTTTGAATTTTATAAGGTAATTAAATTGTTTGGTGAGATTTTGATTTAATAATAATTAATAAGTAAATAAATGTTAAATGGTTTATTTTGTGGAACATAATGATTAAAAATATGTTAATAATAAATTTAGAATTTTTGAAAATCTGATTACAACACAGGATAAATTCATCATGATGATAAATAAAAAGAGTTAATGAAAAATTTTAAATCATAATGTTTATAAATTTTTATATAAATTATTTAAAAGAGAATTGTTTGTTTGATGTATGCTAATAATCCAGGTTTATTGCTATTTGTGCAATCATTTTATTGTTGTGTGGTAGATATAGTTGTTGATGAAATGTATTTTCATTATGTGTGTAATTTTTTTCTAAGCCAATCATTAGACGCCTGGCAGGCAATCAACATAATAGAAGTAAGTGTTGATAATGTATTACCTGTATTTGTTCAATTTTAAGATGTAGTTCCATTGTGTTTTTATTATGTTAGGATATCAGCTGATCAACAATACCATGTCACTGGTATAGTGGTTTGTAAAGGTTACAAGTAATTAATGTTTAGTGTGCTACAGACATTTTGAAGTAAAGACAAAAAGAATATGAGAAATAAAATAACAATTTATGCAAATAAATAAAAGATAATTCA